>JASVEL010006793.1:0-156590 GCA_032618575.1 Nicotiana noctiflora
AGCGAGGTTAAACCTTTCTAACTTTTTATGGTGAAGGCCCTTAGTCTTAAAGGCGTTATTTCGAACATGTCAAAATAACAATCCGTCGTGGTTCGAGTGAGGTCGAACCTTTCTTCTTTTTTGATGGCGAAGGCCCTTAGCCTTAAAGGAGTTATTTTGAACTTATCGAAATAACAATCCGTCGTGGTTCGAGCGAGGTTGAACCTTTCTTCTTTTTTGATGGTGAATGCCTTTTACCTTAAAGGTGTTATTTCAAACTTATGGAAA
Organism: Nicotiana noctiflora; assembly: GCA_032618575.1. Classification (NCBI taxonomy): domain Eukaryota; kingdom Viridiplantae; phylum Streptophyta; class Magnoliopsida; order Solanales; family Solanaceae; genus Nicotiana; species Nicotiana noctiflora. The sequence goes on from JASVEL010006793.1 coordinate 268, forward strand.
TAACAACCCACCATGGTTCGAGCGAGGTCGAACCTTTTTTCTTTTTTTATGGCGAAGGCCCTTAGCCTTAACAGAGTTATTTCAAACTTAAAATAATAGCCCGTCGTGGTTCGAGTGAGGTCGAACCTTTCTTTTTTCTTTTGAGTCGGGTACTTTTCACGAAAGTCTTGGTTCGATTAGCATTGCTCGCATCTGAAGGTTCAACGTTGCGGACACGAGTTGTCAATATTTTGCATAGGCTCTCATTGTACGTGTGTTACAGTTTCTCGTTTCACTTCGGCCGTTCGGCTTGGAGATACCGCCGGCCGAGAGGGTTTCGGCTGGGCCGGAATATTTTCTGGTTTATCAAACTAGATATTCTTGCATAAAACGCTCGCGAGGATTTTGTGTACCTGTTTTGACAAAGCGTGGGAGACGAGGCTGAGATGTTCTTGGCTTCCGTCCGGCAGTTTTAACGGGAAGAGGGAAGCTAGATTGTAGCACATTTCGCTTTGTTCGGGATATTCGAAGCTGATGGGGCGGGGCATTCTAGACCTCGTGACTCTATTGGATTTCCCTTCTTTCAACATGATGTTTCCATGTCTCACGTAAATTGGGTCATCTCCTCGTGTTTTTTTTGGCGAACGATCTTGTTTTTCTGCCTCGATCTTGGAAGAACTAAGAGTTTTCACTAGGAAATTCCCACAGAACGTCAAATTGTTTGACTCAAAAAAAAATATCGAACCTTTTTGGACAAATCAATCAAAGAAGAAGGGATAAATCGTAGTCAAACTTAATTGATACCAAATCGAAAAGTTAAATAATAAAATTTACACGTAAGGAGAAAAGGATACCAAAATTCTTATTCTAATTATCACCTGTATTTTCATTCGTGGATGTAGGGGCATGTTTACAATTGAAGAAGGAGGCTTACAATTGAAAAAGGAGAAGGCATACAATCATTCCTCTTATCCGGAATATTATCCTTGAACTTTCCTTCTTTCTTTCTTCTTTCGGAGTGTCCTTCTCCCCCCCCCCCCCCGATGAATTTCTCTGGGCTTATATATATGGTTGAGACCCTCTCGCCCGGGATGTTATTAGACTTATCTAGGTCAGTGGAGCTCTCTGTCGTGGCTAGGCATCATTGTCTTTAATATATCAGCCGTCTTAGAAGAGGAATGGGTTCGACTCTTTAGGCTCCTACTATATAGTTCCAAAAACATGGGCGTAGTTAGCTTGGGTGGGGGGGGGGGTCAGATTTCGACCAATACAAGAATTACAGCAAGTCATTACATAATTTTTTTGTATAAACTTAATTTAAGTACTTTAGTACAATAAAGTAAAAACGGAATAATCATCTACGAGCTCAACCCACGTCATTGTTACAAATACATTACTGCGAAAAGAACTATATTTTTTTATTTTTTAATAAGAACAATTAGCATAGTTACTCTACTCGAAAGACCATAAATTAGAATAATTGATCCGTAGATTCAATGTAAGCTAGAATTTTCAGGAGTATTTTGGAAAATTTCATCTCTAAGCAGAAAAGCTACTTTCACGGTTTCACTTCTCTATAAAAAATTGTTAGATTCATATTTAGCCTGTTTTATACTGATACTATTGCTTATATTTTTACATTATTTTGGAACATTAGTAAGAAATTAAAATACGCAATTTCATAACCTAAACAACCTTACTTTGGCCACTGGCAATTACTTGACACACTTGCATCTCAATTTCTGCCGACATTGCTGCAATGATATAGGGATGACTATTTGCTACAGGACAATATCTTATTTTTATCTCAGACAAATCCAAATTCAGAAAATAAATAATAGTCCATATAATATTTAAAAAGATATAAAAAAGAAAAGAAAAAACTACGAAGGTAGGGGCAAAATGATATTTTTTATTATTCACCAAGAATTGGAATGAGATGGATAGAATTCCTTGTCCTTAATTAAATATCTTGTATTCAAGTAGTGGACTAAAAAAAATTGATAGAAAACTTTTGTACCTTTAAAAAGTATTATCTGGCATGAATCCTAATTAATCAATATCCGAATACTATACTCGACTATATATATATATATATATATATATATATATATATATATATATATATATATATATATATATATATATATATATATACTTATCATCTTTGTTTTATTCCCTCCCAATTTAAGAGGATTTATATAGTGTTTTCCACACATCTATCTAGTGTGACTCGAACCCAAAATCTAACAGTCATGGATAAAAATACTTTAATAACTGAGCGAGCTTCATTTGTAATTAAGGTGCGCAGATCTAAGTTTTGGGCCAAAACAAAATAGTGTCTTAAGATTTCCGGCATAAGCTTTATCCACCACAACCACATGAATTAAAAAAAAACAAGAGGAAAGCAGTAAAAAATTAGAAGAGGCTGAGGTATAAACCCGGCCCACAATCTTAAAGTCTAGGCCCTGATGTCTGGTGAATCTTCAAGAAAGCCCAAAAACAGGCCATGATCTTTGTTTCGTGGATTAGGTCAGCTACATTTTCCTAGCAATCCTATTTTGCCTCCCTTTTGTGGGGTATTTTCCTGATTCATGGACCCACACCAACCCCCTTGTGAGTTATGACTAGCTTCCAAAAAGAAAATAAAAAGTTTGTAATATATAGGAGGAGTATATGGACATTTTTCTTTAATTAAAATTTTCTATTACACTAAAGTAGGGGAATAAGAGGAAATAATTAGAATTAATCTTGTATTTGTTGTGCAGTGAATTTCATCGATATCACTACACTAAAAACTTTGACATGTCGGGGGAGTGTGTGAACATAATTTTAGGATATCTCTTTGATAATTTTTCTATATACAAAACCCTTTTATAATGTAAGTTATTAGTTTAATTCTCCCAAAAAGGCAATCATTTTTCTAAAAATTCTCGTGTATAACATTTGCATAGATAATGCAAGCAAAGACAAGTTTGTTTATTAGTCATTGGTGAAGGAATTTGAATTTGTTAAGGTGATGCTTAATCACTCATGATTCATAACGTACTTTTTGGTTGTATTTGTTCGAAGAAACTTTGAGTTATATATGGTATAAGATCTAAAGATCACTTTCCCGTTTTAGAACTTCATGAAATGTCTGTCTAGCTCATTGGCACTAGGTTTTAAATTCTAAGAAGAATTACATGTCCCTTCCTATACTTTTCTCTTTCTCTTGCTTGTCTCCTTTTACATTTCAGATGTACAAGATTCTCCCTTCTATTAGTTACGTATAGGTTTCTTTCAAATGTATATAAATGAAAACAATAAATAATAGTTTTTCACTTGTCAAAAGGAAAATAATATAAGAGATTGCTATTGGCTATATTATTGTCACGACCCGGATCTTCCACCATCGGAAGTCATGATGGCGCCTACTAGTGGAAGCTAAGCAAGCCAATTCTTACTTACATTTCCATTAGTTACAACTCTCTTTTTATGACTTTAAATAGAATTATAAATTTACAGCCAAATAAAGAAATTTAGCGGAAGACTTAGCAAATTTTAACAAATACGATATAGAAAACTCAAGCATGATACACTACCCAAGACCGGTGTCACAATACTAACGAACTTCTAAGAATAATACACATAATCGTCTGAAAGAAATATAAGTTGTTTATATCGAATACGTGAGATAACAGAATGAAAAACAAGATAGAGGAGACAATGGGTCCTGCGGACGCCTGCAAGGCTACCTCGAAATCTCAGTAGTCGGAATATCCACAATCATGCTACTGCCGCTGCTGCTGTCCGTAACCTGTATCTGCGCAAAAAGACCGCAGTGTAGTATCAACACAACCGACCCCATGTGCTGGTAAGTGCTTGGCCTATCCCGGCGAAGTAGTGACGAGGCTAGGACTAGACACCCACATAAACCTGTACAGTTACGATATATACATATACAATAGCAGGAAAATATTATCGAACATTTATAAGGAAAGAATCTGCTCTAAAATAGCAACCAATAATTCATAATATCAGAAATAATCTGAACAATGGAACAAAAATTACTTTCATGTCTCAATTCATTTTCATTGCATATCTTGTGGTAGGCGACCACTAGCTCTCATTTCATATAGGCTACCAGCAACTATGGCCAATGCCAAGATTAGAATAATTTTGTGGTCGGCGTACCACCATTTCATATAGGCTACCAGCAACTATGGCCAATGCCAACAATCATATAAACTGTGGTAGGCGTACCACTCGCTCCCATTTCATATATATAAGTGGTCGGCGTGCCACACGATCCCTTTTCTTAATATATATAAGTGGTCGGCGTGCCATACGATCCCTTTTCTTAATATATAAGTGGTCGGCGTGCCACATGATCCTAATTCTTTATTATATGAATGGTCGGCGTGCCACACGATCTCAATTCTTTAATATATATATTACCGATATTTAACCAATAATCTCTGATCAACATTAAGCATATAAAAGTATTACCAGTATTAAACCAATAATCTTCAATTTCAATAATATATATATTACCGGTGTAAAACCAATAAATAATAATAAATTAACAATATATGTTTGTTACCGGTGTGACACCAATAACCTTTAATCAACAATTTATATATATTATCGGTATGAAACCAATAATATTTTCCCTTCACATAATTACATAGGATTAATAGGAATTTAACCCATTTAAGACCCACGGTCATGCTCGAATCCCCCAACGTATAGATACTCGTCACCATGCCTATACGTCGGACTCCACATTTAACATTTAACACATAAACTCAATTCCTATTCCCTCAAGGTAGGATAGAACAAACACTTACCTCGAAAGTTTACGAACAATTTAATCCGTAGCAATGTCTTTTTCCTTTCAAATTTGGCGCCAATCCAATCGTATCTATACACAATTGATTTAATATCATCAATTCTACTTAACAAACTAGTTCATATGGCTAAATATAAATTTTACAATATTCTGCCCAGAATAGTAAAAATCGACCCCGGGCCCATATGATCGAAACTTTAAGTTCGAACCAAAATAAATTCACCCAATCATCCACGAGTTCAAATATATAATTTGTTCTTAAGTTCGACCCCAAAACGAGGTCTAGATCGCAAATTCTTTGAAAACCCTAACTATACCCATTTTTCTAATTTTTATACCCATTTACACATATTTAGGCCTAGGAATTCAAGTAATTATTGATGGAAATGAAGAAAACGAGTCAAGAATCACTTACCCAAAAAGTTTGATGAAAATCGCCCAAGAATCGCCCCAATAAGCTGTTTGAAGAAGAGAGAGTTGAGAAGAATGGGATTTTATCCCGTCTGTTCTATTTTTTTGCAGAACTTAAAATCACTGGGCAAATTTACTCTATGCGATCGCAAAGCCTGTGATGGAATCGCATAGAAGAAAATAAAGGGGCAGAAAAATTACTCTATGCGATCGCGGAACAATAATGCGATCGCATAAAAGAAAAAATGAGGGGCCGAACTTGCTCTATGCGGTCGCAAGGATTGTATGCGATCGCATATAAGGATTTCTGGGTCTCAAAATTTTATTCTATGCGATCGCATAGATTGATTTCTTGGACTTCACATTTACTCTATGCGATTGCGGGGTTGTAATGCGATCGCATAGAACAAACTAGATGGCTACTAAATTAACTCTATGCGATCACGAAGGACCTATGCGATCGCATAGAACAAATTAATGACTTCTCAATTTACTCTATGCGATCGCAGACATGCCTATGCGATCGCATAAAATAAAAACCTGGACACCAACAACGAGCAAAAATACTAGATTTTTGTAAGTTCAAAACATCCCGTTACCTATCCGAAACTCACCCGAGCTCTCGGGGCTCCAAACCAAATATGTACACTGACTCAGAAATATCATACGAACATGCCCGCGCGATCAAATCGCCAAAATAACATCAAAATCAAGGAATTGAGCCTTAAAACTCAAGAATTCTTTCAAAATTTCATAACTTCCAAATTTTCCAATTTAAAGCCGAAACACTTCAAACGACGTCCGTTTTTTAACCAAACTTTACAGGAAGCGCTTAACCGACATATATGACCTGTACCGGGCGTCGGAACCAAAATACGAGCCCAATACCATTACTTTTTAATCAAATTTCAGTTTCATTTTTCTTAAGCATTTTCAGAAAATAATTTAATAGAAAAATTCTTTTACCGGGATTCTAGACCTCGGATTTCGATTCCGAGAATACGCCCGAGTTCCATATTTTTCTACGGATTTTCTGAGACCGTCAAATCACGGGTCCGAGTCCGTTTACCAAAAATGTTGACCAAAGTCAACCATATCAATATTAATATAAAAATTCTTCAAAGTTTTCACATATTTCATTTATTACAACATAAAAGTTTTCCAACTTCGCGCCCGGACTGCGCACGCAAATCGAGGCAACTATAAATGAGGTTTTCAAGGCCTCAGAATCTCGAAATGATTGAGATAACAAGTGATGGCCCTTTGGGTCGTGACATTCTCCACCTCTAAAATAACCGTTCGTCCTCGAACGGACAAAAGAAAGAAGTATCTGAGTCAAGGAATAGATGAGGATATCGGCTCCGCATGTCAAACTCGAACTCCTAAGTCAATGCCTCAGGAGGCTGACCCCTCCACTGAACTCGCACAGAAAGAAAACTCTTCGACCTCAACTGTCGAACATGCCGATCTAGAATAGCTACCGGCTCCTCCTCATAAGACAGATCCTTGTCCAATTGGACAGTGCTGAAATTTAACACATGCGATGGATCGCCGTGATATTTTTGGAGCATGGACACATGAAACACTGGATGTACAGCTGACAAGCTAGGTGGAAAGGGAAGCTTATATGCCACCTCCCCCACACGATCGAGTATCTCGAATGGGCCAATAAACCTAGGGCTATATTTGCCCTTCTTTCCAAATCTCATCACGCCCTTCATCGGTGATACTCGGAGCAATACCCGCTCCCCAACCATGAAAGCTATATCTCGAACCTTGCGATCTTCATAGCTCTTTGGCCTGGACTGAACTGTGCGAAGCCTATCTTGAATGATCTTGACCTTATCTAAGGTTTCCTGAACTAGATCCGTACCCAACAACCGAGATTCACCCGGTTCAAACCATCCAACCGGAGAACGACACCGCCTACCATACAAGGCTTCATAAGGAGCCATCTCGATGCTCGATTCATAGCTATTCTTATAAGCAAACTCTGCCAAAGGCAGGAATTGAACCCACAAACCCCCAAAATCAATAACACACGCCCGAAACATATCTTCTAATATCTAAATAGTACTCTCGGACTGACCGTCCGACTGGGGATGAAAGGCTGTACTTAGCTGGACTTGGGTGCCCAACTCTCATTGAACCGCCATCTGAAAATGTGAGGTAAACTGCGTACCTCGATCTGAAATAATAGAGATAGGCACACCATGAAGGCGAACAATCTCCCTCATATAAATCCCAGCTAATCTCTCGGATGAATAGGTAGTGGTAATCAAAATGAAATGAACTGACTTGGTCAGCCTATCAATAATCACCCAAACAGCATCAAACTTCTTCCGAGTCATTGAAAGTCCAGAAATGAAGTCCATAGTGATCTGCTCCCACTTCCATTCAGGAACCTGAATTCTCTGAAATAAGCCGTCAGGTCTCTGATATTCATATTTAACCTGCTGACAATTCAGACACCGCGCTACATATGCCACAATATCCTTTTCATTTTATGCCACCAATAATATTGCCGCAAATCTTGATACATCTTTGATGCGCCTGGATGAATAGAATACCGCGAACTGTGAGCTTCTTCTAAAATCAATTATCTAAGCCCATCAACATTTGGCACACAAATGTGCCCTTGCATCCTCAGAATTCCATCAACATCTAAGGTTACATGCTTGGCACCTCTTTGATGAACCGTGTCTTTAAGATCACATAAATAAGAATCATTATATTTTTGATTGCGGATACGCTCCAATAATGAAGAGCGAGCGACCGTGCAAGCTAGCACTCGACTAGGCTCAGAAATATCCAACCTCACAAATCGGTTGGCTAAGTACCGAACATCCAAAGCAAGTGGCCTCTAATTGACTGGAATATAAGCAAGACTACCCGTACTGGCTGACTTCCTACTCAAAGTATCAGCCACCACGTTTGCTTTTCTCGGATGATATAATATGGTGACATCATAATCTTTCAACAATTCTAGCCACCTTCTCTGCCTCAAATTCAACTCCTTCTGTTTGAACAAATATTGAAGACTCTTATGATCGGTGTATACTTCACATGCCACACCATACAAATAATGCCTCCAGTTCTTCAAGGCATGAACAATCGCCGCGAATTATAGATCATGAACTGGATAGTTCTTTTCATGAATCTTCAACTGCCTCGAAGCATAGGCAATAACCTTGCCATCCTGCATTAACGCTGCACCAAGCCCAATACAGGAAGCATCACAATAAATAGTATAAGGTCCCGTACTTGTGGGTAAAATCAATATCGGTGTTGTGGTCAAGCTGTTTTGAGCTTCTGAAAGCTCGTTTCATATTCATCTGACCATTCGAACTGAACACCTTCCTGTGTCAATCTGGTCAGTGGGGTTGCAATAGATGAAAACCCCTCCACTAATCATCGCTAATAACCCGCTAACCCCAAGAAACTCCAAATTTAACACTGTTTCGAATACAGGCCATTTTTCAACTATAAAGTCAAACACTCTAAATTCTAGAATCGAATATCCCGGCAAACCACAATAGCAGAAATGAACTTAGGGGAAACATCTAACTGGGGATCGGGGCGTAAATTTAAAAAACGACCGGCCGAGCCATTACAGTATGCCGGGAATCGAATTCCGAGGTCCCAAGCCCGAGAAATGTATTTTTGAAAGAAATTATTTTCTGAAAAATATAGACTTTTGTAAGACAAATGTTATGTGAAACCGATGGTATCGGACCCCTATTATGGTTTCGGAGCCCCGTACAGATTCAATATAATTTATATGTGTTGTTTGTAAAGTTTGGTAAGAAACGGGATCTATTTGACGTGATTTAGACCTTAAATGCAAAATTTGAAGTTCAAAGAAGTTTTGAGAAATTTCATTGATTTTGAGGTTTAATTCGATGTTCATGATATTATTTTGGTGATTTGATTACATGAATAAATCCGTAGGATATTTTTTAGGTCGGGCATATATTTGGTTTGGAGCCCCGAGGCCTCGGGTGAGTTTTAGGCCACGGGGTGTATTTTGAACTTAGAAAATTACAGGTTTCATTGCTGGTATGATCAGGCCTACATGCTTCGCAAAAAATTATATATTTACGAAGCCTTGCTCGCGAATGCCATATCGCAAATGCGAGGGTTAGGTCGCAAATGTGAACCAGTCTAGGCCTGCCTTATCTCGCAAATACGAAAGTCCAATTTTCCTGAAGGGTTCGCAAATGCGAGCCTTGTTTCGCAATTTACATAATAGCAGAGGTCGGGGTTCGTAATTCCAATATCTGAGACCTGCAGTTTTTATACTTAGACGAATTTTTAACCCATTTTTATATCCTCTCAAATTATAAACACACTTAGGCGATTTTTCAAAGGTTTCTTCTTCTTCAAATCAGTTGTAAGTCATTTTAACTCATTTTCTTCCATCACTAACATCTTTTAACACGATTTTAACTTAAAAATAATGATTTTCATGGGAGAAGTTGGGTGTTTTGGGTAGAATCTAGATTTTTAAAAAAATTGAAGATTTGAACCTCGACTTGAGATCCGATTTTAAAACAAATTAAATATTTGGGTTCATGGGGGAATGAGTAATCAGATTTTGGTCTGAACCACGAGTTTTGACCATGTGGGCCACAATTTTGACTTTTAGGTAAAATTTTAGAAAATTCATTTTCATCTATTCAAATTAATTCATTTAGAGTATATTGATGTAATTAAGTAACCTGTGACTAAATACAAGCGAATTGATGGTGGAATCGAGGGGTAAAGCTATAATTAAAACGTGAATTATGTTCGTGGCATCGAGGTAAGTATTTGGTCTAACCTTAGCTTGAGGGATTAAGAGTCATGTCTTATTTGCTACGTGTTAATTGTGGAATACGCCGTATAAGCATGGTGACAAGTATCTATATGTCGGCGTCAAGCATGACCGTGGGTCTTGTATTATAATTGTTATGACTCCGTTGTGGTTTATTGTGCCTCACATGTTACTATTATCATTGTTCCCTTGCCGGGATGTTGCTAATATTCTCATGTTCCCTTGCCGTGATTCTTTGTGATTGTTGTTAATTTGCAACTGGGATCGGGTGGCATGCCTGCTACAAGATAAATGAAATGAGAGTGGATTGCATGTCTGCAACGAGATACATCAAATGGGAACGGGTTGCACGCCTGCAACAAGATGTGTAATGAAAGTGAATTCTGCATTTGGTTTCCTTATCCTTGTTAGTAGTTAGATTTTGGTTCCTTTATAATTCTCTTGATATTTTGTTTTACCTGTTATTTTCCTTGATACATGCTTTCACGCTCCCATCTTTACTTATTTATTTCTGCTTTACTTTCCATTGTATATTATATAACTGCACAAGTTTATTTGGTAGTCTGGTGCTTCGCCGAGGTTAGGCTATAGACTTACCAGCACATGGGGTCGGTTGTGTTGATACTACACTTTGTACACATTTGTACAGATCCCAGTGCTATAGACTTCGGACAGTAGATTGGGTGGTTACCTTCAATCCACACAGATATCCAAGGTAGACCTATAGGTGTCCACAGGGCCTGGCATCTCCTCTATCTTTTATTTCACGTTTCATCTTTTGCTTCAGAAACAGTCTATCGTTTTATTTTCAGAACCTGTATTTAGCAGTATTAGACCGTTTGTGGTACCGTGATACCATGTTTTAGGTGATTAAGCTTAAGTAGTTATAATAGATGCAGATTTTAGATATTTTAATATTTTCTTCCACTTAATTTAAATTTTCGTTGTTTACACGTTATCGCTTTATGTTTGTTAAAAAGAAATAATAGGATAATGAAGTAATTATTTTTAAAGGATTGGTTTGCCTAACTCACATTAGTAGGCACAATTATGACCCCCGGGGATGGAAAATTCAGGTCGTGACAATCTCTCTCCTACAGATAAAAAAGGCAGAAGAACCAGAGAAAGCTATAGGAGAATAACACAAGAAGTCGCAGATCTTGGCGAAAAATCTTTATAATCATCTTTCATGAATCATAAAGATTGATATTTTAACTAATAATGGCATTCCCTCTGTTCTTCCTTTGTTTCTATATCACAGAACAATACATGATGGATGTAAGGATACTACTTATATTTGATATCTTCTACAAATCTTGAAAGTTCATGAGCTTGACTACGTCTTGTTTTCCTATCTAATGTGCTTTGATTTTTAATCTGGAATTCATTATTCTTGGCTAAAATTTATCCTCTATACTCTTATCAATTAGTTTGACAAAAAACTTAATATTTTTTTGTCAAATAATTTGGCGCCGTCTGTGGGAATTTCTTAGCTAAAATTTTAGTTTCCTTCAGATCTAAAACCAGCCAAAGTATCACTTCTCGACTATCATAGCCTCACCATCTAAGTATAAACACCAACTCGAAAAAGTAATAGATAAGCTTTTGAGATAACCAAATCAATCTGGGTCAGATTTCTACATGAAACCAAAATAATGTCTGATATCTAGAAAAACCCAAGCCTTGCCTTTAGCGACGATTTCATATCGTCGTGTGAGTACTAAAAATGGGATTAAAGTCACTATGCACTTAGCACGCCCGCAATCCTACTTGCCATATTAATGTTATATGCTAATGTATACTTCCGCCTCTTAGGAAGGGACGACAGTCTACTATACGATTCTTTGAAATAACTGACTTATCCTACTTTATTTTTGTATATGTGTGCACAATTATAATTTATGTACATGGCATATCACGTTCCCCTCATTATCTATGCATACCGGGGTGGGGTGGGGGGGTTGAACCAGGACTCATGCTCGTGATCCCAATGGACAAGGTAAGTTCAGTCATTGAGAAGCCTAGACGCGATTATTGGTGAAGCCAAACACGAAGCTGCCGAATCTGAAACCATCATTCAAGTACGAGATGGAACGGGTCGCCTTACATCGCCCTCTACCCCTTCGTCGACTTATCAGATCAAGGTAACATGCAATTTCATTTGGACCTAACTTGTCATTTTCTCTTTTGTATTCAAACGCAAGGAATACAAGCATCCTCACATGTATGCGAGCAAGGAATGAACAACACCAAATGCACCAAGAAAAACCCCCCACACCACATCATACCGTAAATAATAGACAAATGACTCAAAACGAGCTGGTATTATTAAGAAAATCTCTATGAGTTGGGACTAAGTGGTGAGCCCGTGGAACGTATAGTCCCTCAAATGCAAGTAGTACTTGAACTCAATAAGCTAGCATGAATATTCTCCATGACAATCTTACGCCAACTCCACTGACACATACACACTGCAACGACGCATAAAGTCCTCCAATGAAAATAAAATCAAACAAATAGGGACTCATCCCCATGCGTAGTACTCTCAAATGAAAACAAAATTAAACAAATCGGGAGTCGTCCCAACGCACACAAAAAATATGGCAATGAGTGATGTTCTCCAATAAAAACAATATAACAGGTAAACCCGCTCCATCGCCAAACGGGTTACAATTCAACCTCGCTCGAATTAACACCCTTACGGACATAGAAAAAACTCCCCCAAATGCGGCACCACCAAACTCTTGGTTCCTGGATGACGCATATGAATCATCGTACCATAAAGAAAATGGGGGCGAAGAGGTGGATCATGTGCCCTAGAGAAATTCCTCGGCCGGCCAGTTCCGTGTTGTTAATGAGAATGAGAGAAAGCTTGTACTCATACGGAGAGAGTTGGGCCGGACACTCCTCATAGAAGCGGCAGAAATCCACCACTAAGGAAAGAAGGGGAAGCATGTACCCCATGAAAAAGGGATATGCGTAAAACGTGCAGTAGCCTGGGATGTGTAAATGCAATATGTCCTTATCCACTAGTAACATTTTAAAAGGATCAGGGATCCCCCATTTGGATTTGAAAGCCATGATTGCCATAGCATCCATCATGGAAAAAACAGGATTCGGCTCATCTCTGGCAAGGCTGTTAAAATCAGTCCTCGCCTTTCCCGTGCGGGGAACCACCTCATCCATCATTGGAAACGCCTCTTCTTCCACCACTTCTACTCCCTCTTCGAGTAGGCATATATCATATTCCGCATCGGAGCACTTACAGTCTTGTCAGAGTGGAAATAATCACTAGCCATTCTTTTTCTTTGATCGAAAGAAACGAGGATGATAAAGGAAAAAAACAATGGTTACAGCGAATCCTAGTAGAAGCAGAAATATGAGAGACTAAGGACGGAGGAGAAGATTTGTGAAGTTCTTTCTCTAGCAATTGAAAAGTGTAACATTCGAAGGAGAGGTTCCCCTATTTATAGGGATATAAGTGCCTTTAGTGAGAAAACCAAGAGCCGCCAGTTATAAAACGAAAAGGGCATGGGAAACGATACGATACCTAGAAAATGTGTGCCATAATGACGCATGGGGAATATTGAGAACATCTTGAACTGACGTGACGGTCCCATTTTGAACCGACGTAACGGTCTGACGCAATTCTCAAAGCTGTCACATTGCTATCTCGTCATAGGGTTCTTGCCCTCGCATGAAGAGTTTAGATTTCTCCCAATTTTGAATTAACAAAGTCCGTCCATCGAGCTCGCCAAAAGGCGACCCCAACGACCGGAGGGACTAACTGTATTAGTCAAAATCTGATCACATGTGGATTAGCACTAAAGGGAACAGTAAGGGGTCAACTAGGCCGTGGTCGTAACCAAAAGGCGTAATAACGATGAATATCTCGGCCACTGCCGAGATCGAGCCATCAGAAAGCTTGTACGGCGATGTGAAAGTCGTGATACATAGGGGAGCGACGGAAAGTGAGAGCAGAAGAGGTTATGATATATATATATATATATATATATATATATATATATATATATATATATATATATATATATATATATATATATATATATATATATGTATATATATATGGGGGAGAAAGACAGAAAAAGGGGGATCTCTCTCCTACAGAAAAAAAAAATGCAGAAGAACTTTAGAAAGCTATAGGAGAAGAACACAAGAAGTCGCAGATCTTGGCGACAAATCTTTATAATCGTCTTTCTTGAATCAATAAAGATATATCCTTTAACTATCAATGGCATTCCCTCCGTTCCTCCTTTGTTTCTATATCACAGTACAATACGTGATGGTTACTTATATTTGATATCTTCTATAAATCTTGAAACTTCATGTGCTTAACTACATCTTATTCTCCTATCTAGTGTGCTTTGATGTTTAATCTACAGTTAATTATTCTTGGCTAAGATTTATCCTATGTACTCTTATTAAGTAGTTTGACAAAAAGCATAATATTTTTGAACAAACAATAACTAAAATTTTACATAAATATCAGCGCTACAATGTTTAGTTTTTGAAGAGATTTATACATGTATAAGTTATACCGAAATCTATGTATATTTTGCTAGATATAATGTAAAATAAGAATGTGAGGCCAGTAATATATGGATTAAATTACAAAATAACAACACTAACCTTAAATACTAATTCATGCATAACTAACTCTTAATCACTACGTAATTAATTCTTACATTGCTATAATAATATTTTTATATAATAATTATTCACCGTAAAAATCAAATCGAAACGAACTTTCATATTATGTTAAAATATTATTTTATATAAAATATTTTACTATAACATCCAAAAAATATTTAAACAAACAGAGTAATTATAAATAAGTATAACTTTACGAGCGTAATTTGTCTCTAAACTAAAGGTCACCTAACTTCTAGTAGTGTATTAGAATTTAGAATAACATCGTAATTGGGTTAATTGCGCACAATTTGGAGTAAAGGAAAAGTCTAGTAGGAAAAGGAAAGACCAAAAATGTCAATGTCATAGTTTTAGATGCTTTGCACCAGGTTGGGGGGAGAAGACCATGTGACTCCATTCAGCTTCTGTCTTCACCTTCCCCACCAAAAGAGTTTCTATTTTTAGAAAAAATTAAAAGAACAATATTAAACCAAAAGGATAAACTTGTCATTAAGCAAACCCCTTTCTCCTAATCTTATACCACTATTTTATTATTAATTTGTACCTTTGGAATAATGCCAAATTTTAATATTAAAAAATAATTTGATTCTATTTCAAAAAGAATGAATTTATTTCTTTTTTAATTAATTTTAAAAAATATTTTTTGAAAGTTTATTGAAAACAACATTTCTATCCTTACAAAATAAGATTAAGGTCTATATGCACACTATCCTTTTGGGTCCAACAATATGAGATAATATTGGGTATTGTTATTGCTGTTGTGTTGCCAATCTAAAAACTAATGAACTATTTCTAAATTTGAAAAAAATTCATTTTAAAATTCTCTTGTTACCCTTAATGAAAATATTTATATTTATACAAATAGTTATAAATTGTTTTAGATCACAAATTTTAAAAGTTTTTTTTTCTTAAATTTTATACTTAGTTAAATAAATTGAAATAAATTAAGACGCAGGAAGTATAATTTACCTTTAATAGCATACTTTATGTAGTTACAAAAATTTTCGAGATCTTAAACCGTAGATTATTTTTTTTTTTAAAACAAAAAATTCGTGCAGTCAAACACTGCAACATCAACTGAGAAGGGATAAGTATTT
The DNA here is from genome assembly GCA_032618575.1 of Nicotiana noctiflora. Classification (NCBI taxonomy): domain Eukaryota; kingdom Viridiplantae; phylum Streptophyta; class Magnoliopsida; order Solanales; family Solanaceae; genus Nicotiana; species Nicotiana noctiflora. The sequence goes on from JASVEL010006793.1 coordinate 16,076, forward strand.
TGAAAATAACAATACTGTAGTAACTAAGGACAGATGTGCAATTTCCGTAAAATTGAAGGCCCTTTTTGAAAATAGACATGCATAAAAAGGCAACTCTCTGTATTCAAACCAAACCAATTGGCCGTTCTTCCTCTTACTGTCATTCTTCTTCTTATTTACTACTGTTGGAAAATAATGGAGTCGACAATGAAGGGTTTACCGCTGCTGCTTGTGCTACTGTGCGCCATTTTCAACATTTCCTTATCCTTAACTGATGGTAAGTTCCAAAAACAGTTGCTTCCTTATATCCACTTATGATTTAATGTCCACTTCTAGCTAGCAACTTTGATATTTTTACAATTTGATGTAATGTTAACTATTTTTATGTTGTTTTTTGCAACTTCAATATATAATATTTCTTGCGTTTCAATTTACGTGAACCCAGGCACGGAATTTAAGAAAAGAAATAATACTTTTAATTTTGTGATGTAAAAAAATTTAACTTTATTTTGTGTGGCTATAAATTATTTCATAAAAATAAATTCTTTACAAATAAGGAAAGAGGTCATTCTTTATTGCACGAACAAATATGTTATACCTAAATTGAAACGGAGGGAATTTTGGTGTCTTTATATATCTTGAAGTTCTAAATCTCCTCCCCTCCCCACAGTCTCACAAGCAAGTGTTTGTTGTAAGCAGGTGAAACAGAGAAAAGTTGATAAATTTACTACTCATTTTTTTAAGTGGTGAAAAATTGAAATTGTTGTTAATATCTCAAGTGTTGGGAACATTAATGGTCGTATGAAAAAAAAAAGAAGGTGCACATTGAAGGTGTGTATAATTACTTGAAGACAATAGAAAAAAAGAAAAAAAAAAAACAGACATTTAAAAGGGCGGTATATTTATACTCATTTATTAATATAAAAAAAAAAAAAAAACTGAGCACTAATGGGTTGGTTCCAAGAGTCAGTTTTCAGTATTGGCCATTGGTCATAAATGTCTTGTCATACAGAGAGAGTCAGCTGTTTTGAGCTCAACTTGTCCTTTTGATGGAAGAAGGGGAGTGAGTGGTCACAGAGGTGATTTTTGTCATTTTGGAATAAGTAATTTTGCAGCAGATAGTCAGGACTGCAGTATGCCTTTTCTATTCATCAGCCGAAATTAAATATACTACCAACAAATACAAAAGGTATTTCTTTTACGTACAATTTTTATCATTTAACTATATTATTGATACTATACTTAAATTATTTTACTTAATATAAACATTAAATATTCTCGTAGTGCGGCCAGTGGCGGAGCAAGAATCCCGATGAAGGGTGTTCAAAAAAAAAATTTGTACCTAGTGGATAGTGTTAAGGGTGTTCAAAACTGAATATATAGAGGTAAAAAATAAATTTTACCTTATATATACAGTGTAATTTTTCGGCGAAGGGTGTTCGGGTGAACACCCTTGCGTCCCCCTGGATCCGCCACTGAGTGCGGCCCTTTTTCAATGAACAACAATAATAACTATCCAGTGTATTTCTATAAAGTGGGGTTTGGGGAGGATAATACGTACATTAGCCTTATTCCTAGCCGAAAGGACAGAAAAACTTTTTCCAATCGACCCTCTGCTCAAGTGGAAGAGAAGAGAAAGAAGAGAAAAAAAAAGGAACAATAAAAGAGCATTAGTGACTCCAGCAGAAAATACATAAACAAATAACTACATATAAAATCGTAAATTAAAAGACATGCAATAACACCTAACAGTAACTACCATAGAGAGCATGATATAAAACGCAAGACAGCTATGGAGGGCCCTACCAAATCATACCTAGCCTCGGGAAAGAGTTACCAAAAGCTTTAGATCTCCTTATCCTACAACACTAATTCTAGATCTCCAAAATTTCTTATCAAGAGTTATGTCCTCGAAAATTTATATTATTGTCATATCCACCTCTACCCGATAACTTTCGCATACTAATAACTTCCCCCGAGAGGGTATACATGTGCATGTCATCTCAAGTAAAAGGTACTAGTACAAGAGCACGAGCTGTGCACATGATGATGCTTACTAACTTTTGCCAATTTCGGGTCACAATTCTTGTGACTAGTTTTTTGGATTTTGCAAGAAACTGACGTGAGAGCATACATAAAAGTCATTCCTATGTGTCGGCCGATTGGATTCTGGACGATTTTTTGTTGAGGTTTTGGAGAAAGGTTAGGTTTCACAGCTGGTTCTTCCACCTTAAATTCGGGACGTTAGCTGGCTGTGTTGATATTGGGACATTTTACGACTAATAAATATACATCATCCGTCTAAAAAAATTACTCTTGTTTTCAATCTATATGAATCTATTTGATTCGTCACGAAATTTAAGTAAAAAGAGAAAACTTTTAAATTTGTAGTGTAAAATAAAGAGATTTCTACATTGTAGGTCTTTTTTAAGTAACTATTAGCATAAATGACACGGTTTTCAGTTTATTTTAAAACTAGCAGTTTTTTATTATATTTATAGTCTATTCTAATAAATGCCTATATTTGATTTCAATTAATCAAAAAGTTCAAATACCAATAATTTAAAATTAAATCTCCCTTTCTTTCCCCTCAACCTACAACTATCCAAATTCCAAAGCCCCTCCCTCCCTCCCTGCTTCTTCTCTTCTCTTCCTCCCTCATTGAGTCTGCCACCAGTCATTTGGCTTGGCAAAAGCACCAGCATGTAGCGTACAAATCAACCAATAAGTTGGTCCCCCTTTCTTTGTCTTAAATATGTTCCCAAAGTAAAGATTTTTTTTAGTATGCCAACACAAATGATATAATATTTATTCAGCCACACCTGCTTCATTATTTAGCGAGTATTTTGGTAGGAAAGAGAGCCATCAGAAACAAGGCGTTAGGGCTTTTATTATGAGAATATCATTGTTAATTTATACATTATTAAATATCATCATTATACTATGTATATAAGCCTAGTGCAGAAATGCACTTGCAGCCTCTTGCAGAAATGAAGGGTAAGGCTGCATACTATAGACCCTTGTGGTCCGGCCCTTCTCCGGACCCCGCGCATAGCGGGAGCTTAGTGCACCGGGCTGCCCTTTTATACTATGTATATAAGCATTTTATACATTATATACTATGATAATACAATATATATATATATATATATATATATATATATATATATATATATATATATATACTATTATTAGTATTAATACACATTCGACTATGAAATATATATTCTATGTATATAGACGAAGAATTTATAATAAAATATAATATTAATATACTGAATACCCATTATTATTTATACACTATTATAGATATAATTATTATACAATGTGCATATACGTTATATAAAATTATATACTGTATAATACTTTGTATAATAGAATGACTATAATTTTGGGGTAAAATCCGTAACTAACGTATCACATCAGACCAAAAAAAATATAAGGAATACTAATAGTAGTATTTTATGGGAGAAAATTTTTGAATTAATATATTTAATAGATTAATTTATGGGAAGAGGGAATCTCGATTAGCATTTGATTGGGCCCGGAATGTAGATTTTTTATGCTATATTTGTTAATTGATTTGATGCTACTAGAGTCTTGTAAAAAGAATTTAAATGCTGCCCATTTATGTTTTTTCCTCATAAATATATTGGATGCATGATTATAGGTACATGATTTAATGATGTGTGCTAGAAATATAATTATTTAGCTGCCACATATGTAAAATAGTCATTGCTGCCATATTTACGAAATTTTTTCTTAAAGTTTGCCTATTTATGTTTTTTGCTCTAAAATAAAACACATATATTTTGTGTGACTATAAATTTTTGCGTAAAGATAAATTATTTTCATATAGGAAAAGATGTTATTTTTTTAACACGGATTAAAAAAGAAATAGGTTCACGTAACAATTACTTTTTAAGTTCTTAGGATTCATATATATATATATATATATATATATATATATATATATATTTCGATCACTATAGTTTATAACATATTGTTTCATTTAATTTTGTAAATTATTAAGTCAGTGACTTGATATATTATTGTTGCTTAAGTTAGACTCGTCTTTTTATACTTTCTCCGGTCCAAAAAAAGTGATTTTTTGGATGTTTTCACACATATTAAGAAAGTTACTTTTTAGCTTTAATTAGCAATAGAATTGACATTTTAATCTTACTATCTCACATAAACACTCTAACACATATTCCAATACTATTTACTCCAAAGACAATATAGGAAAAACATCATTAAGTCATTTTTGAAAATCCAAAAAAATTTGTACTTATTTTAAACCACAAAAAAAAACTAAAAAACTACTTATTTTGGAACGAAGAGGGTACTACTTAAACCCCCTCGCATAATTACTCTACGGAGTAAAGTGGCCGCCTTTCCTACTTCCTAGGTCTTGAAGCTTAATTTGTTTTGTTTACCTCTACAGTTTTCACTATCCTTAGCTTATACAATTTGAAGGGAAACCTTATATAAATACAAGATACTTGAAAATTACTCTACATTTGACCTCGAAAAAGTTGATTTGGTTTTAGAGTAAAACATGGGATGGGGATTGGGGACATCTAACATTGATTATTCGCCGGAAAAAGTTCACATTCTTATTTACTGTTCCCTACTTGGGGTTTTGCAGAGATACCTATTCCTTTGTCCATTATGCTTTGAATTATAATAATCTTTAAAATATTCAGGTAATGTGGATATATATCTTGGATATGGATAACTCTCTTCCACATTCTAACTCATCCATTTTAGGGGCATTTCTGTCCATCTTTATCCCTGACGTTCTGACACTATTTTATTTTATTTATTTATTTATTACGTAGTCCAAATAGTTTTTATTAACTACAGGGTAAATCCTTTCTCTAATTCTAGCTAAGCATGCCTTTTATGTGAATTTTATGAATTGAGAGGAAAATGGCTTGAACATAGTGAAAGCTAAACTTAAATTTAAATGTCTAGACTCTTAGAGTAATTTAAGTTGTAATAAGGTGTGCCCGGCTGGTTTTAAAAAGTTTCTCAACAACTAATATCTTCACTTTATACTTTCACAAAAAAACAATTCAAATTTGTCATATTCCCTCCGTTTTAATTTATGTAAATTTGTTTGACTGCGCGCATAGTTTAAGAAAAAAATGAAGACTTTTGGAATTTGTGGTCTTAAATAAGTTTATATTGGGCCCCAAGTATTTGTATAGTTAAAAGCTTCTCATTAAGGATATAGTTGTAAGTTTAAGTTAAATTGTTACCAAATTTAGAAAGGGTTCAATATTTTTGGAACGAACTAAAAGGAAATAAGTTCACATATACTGAAATAGAGGTATTATATATTTGTTAAATACATAATGAATTATACTATGTTCTTTAAAATCTACTATATTCTACTTTTCAATATATCGACCCAAGCCAAGACCTCCTTAGCGTCTTAATTAGCTAGAGTTAACAAAAACCACTAGTTGTAGCAGTAGCATCTATATATAAACTTTGACTTAATTGCTTTCATTAAATTTATGTATAAGTAGGTTATAAATAATCTGGCTGTGTAAAATAATTATAACACAGACGGTGTAACAGCTTAACATGTTTTTTAAACACAGGATTGTTAAAGAATGGGAACTTTGAAATGCCGCTGGCAAAAGGAGACCTAAATGGCACGGTGGTCCTAAAGCACAATGCCATACCGGAGTGGTCGATCTCCGGCTTCGTCGAGTACATAAAGGCGGGCCAAAAACAAGGTGACATGCTGCTGGTAGTGCCGGAGGGCTACGCCGCGGTTCGTCTAGGAAACGAGGCGTCCATCATGCAAGTATTGAATGTTACAAAGGGAATGTACTATTCCTTAACATTCAGTGCTGCTAGAACTTGTGCTCAGGAAGAACGTATCAATGTATCCGTTACACCCGATTTCGGAGTACTGCCTATTCAAACATTGTATAGTAGCAGTGGTTGGGACTCATATGCTTGGGCATTTCAAGCTGAATTTAGCCAAGTTGAGATTTTACTGCACAATCCAGGTGTTGAGGAAGATCCTGCTTGTGGTCCTCTCATCGATTCAATCGCCATTCGCTCTTTATACCCTCCTAGGGCCACTAATAGTAAGTATTTGCCTTCATTTCCTTTTTCTAGCACTTATTTTGATCCATCCAAAGTTAAAAAGAAAAAGAAAAAACTTTCAATTTATCACAACTCACATATCTAACTATAAGAGCATGTCCGGTAAAATGAGAAGTTTAAGTTAATAAGTCATCACGTATAAAAATGTTTTATTATTTTCGAAACAGATTAAAAATAAATGAGACTTATATAAAATGGAACGAACGTGACAGTTCTTTTACCTAGCTAGTTAAATTTTGGTTGACTAGTGTATTCTACGAAAATTGGTAGGGAATCATACACGTTAGGTTATGTATAAGAATAAAAGTTTTACCGACAATAGTCAATATAAATGAATCTCGAATTGATATATGTTTAAATGATCTTGTACATGATTCTATTTGGTGAATATTACATTGATGATTTCTATGTACTAGTATCTAGTTTTGCATACCTAAAGGAGAAGTCACATGCTTAAATAAAAAGGTGATGTTGCATGATTGTGATATTGTCCGTTGGACCACTCTTTCTCATCTACTATCCAATCTACTGCTTTTCTGGATGTGGGGTTGGCGTTCTCTGTCACCTTTTTGTGTATTAATATGTGAATGTTTACCCTTAGATTTTTGTTCATTTTAGTGCTAAGCCAATAGATCTCATTCTGATAGAATTTCGTGTTAAAAATATGAAGAGAATTTGCGATAACTCCTAATTAATTTGCTTATAAATTAGGGGTGGGTTTGATCGATTGATGCCACTAGTTCAGTATCCTTCATATTATTGTTGTAATTACTTTTTGTAGTACACATTACCCTTTCGGATCTCTCTTGTAGGATTAAACTGTGTATATTTTTGTTGTTGATGGGCAAGATTTTTCTTAATTTTTATGTAGGAAAATTTCTGTTAAGCGATTCTAAAAGTATGCCCTTTCATTTTAACAAAAATTAATGGGAGAAAAAATAGTAAAGTTTGAAGTACATGCATTGCTGGCTCCAGTTGCTAAAAAAGACCAAAATGTAGTCATTGGTCTCTTAGGTACCTCTGTGGGTGCACAGATAGATGCTTTCCTCTAACAAATTCCAAGAAATAATGATAGGTATTTAAATCGCAAAACAAACTCTTTATTATTGTCAACATCGAAATCCAAGTTGTAAATTTTATGTAAATATATATCTCATACCTAATTCATCACTTCCAACATGCATAATCTAGTCCATTTTAGGTAAGAATTAATTGCTTCTATGGCCAAACTTTGTTGTGTTCCGTATTTATATAATGGTTAGTTATAATTGTTTATTAACTTCTCATTTATATGAATTTATATGTATTTTTACTGGTAACCGATAAAGTTGCTGTCATCTGACCAAAAGGTCACGGGTTTAAGCCGTGAAAACAGCCTCTTGCATAATACAAGATTAGGCTGTGTATAATAGGCAATTATGGTCCGGTCTTTCCCCTGAACTCTGCGCATGGCGAAAACGAGTGCACCGAGATGTTCTCTTTTTATGCATGCACTTTCACTCTGTCATCGCAGAAAATGACTATGTTATATCATGAACTATATATTTATGCAGAGAACTTGTTGAAAAATGGAGATTTTGAAGAGGGTCCATACATATTCCCAAACACAAGCTGGGGTGTCCTTGTACCACCAAACATTGAAGATGACCATTCCCCTTTACCAGCATGGATGGTTGAGTCACTAAAGGCAGTCAAATACTTAGACTCTGATCATTTCTCAGTGCCACAAGGCAAGAGAGCAATAGAGCTAGTTGCTGGAAAAGAAAGTGCAATTGCCCAAGTTGCAAGAACAACTATTGGCAAAATGTATGAACTCAGTTTCAAAGTTGGAGATGCCAGCAATTCTTGTGAAGGTTCCATGATTGTTGAGGCCTTTGCTGGAAGGGACACTCTTAAAGTCCCTTATGCGTCTAAGGGGAAAGGTGGATATAAGCGCGCTGTTCTTCGATTCAAGGCTGCTGCTACTCGCACTAGGATCATGTTCCTTAGCACATATTACCATACCAGGAGCGATGATTTTGTTTCCCTCTGTGGTCCTGTTGTTGATGATGTGAAGCTCTTGAGTGTTAGGAACCCTCGTCGATTCCTCTGAGTCTTGTATTTTGATGAAAAACGATGAATTTTCGAGTTATAGTGCTGAGTAAATTTGGTTGTAATGAAGCAAGATGAATGTGGGAGTTCTGTTTCTCTTAGCTTGTTTACTAGCAGTATTTTCTTATGAGTCTGTATTATACTAATGTCTAATGAAAGGCAAAGAAGTATATATATATATTTTGATTGGTGTTGAGTGGTTTATGTATTGCAGCACAATAAATCAATAATGGATTTGAAGTTGCTATTGATTTCCTCAGTCTTCCAATATTGATCCTCTTAGGCAAAAACTACATGATTATAAGTCTGCTATTACTGCATTTTGTATTGGACTTCGTAATTTAATTTACTCACTGATTTGATCGGAGTCAATCAAATCTAAAAGAAATTCGAACCTTTTTCTTATGTTAACCATAACAATTAGGGAGTCGTTTGTTTGAATACGGGCTTATATAGGGGTAAGTTATACTGGTATAAGTTATGCTGGGATGGGTTATGCTCGGATTAGTTATGCTCGGTTGTTTTTTATCCATTGTTTGTGATGTGTATTAAATATGACAATTGCATAATTTGTAAGAAGAATGTATAAACTATACCGTTGCTAATTAACTCACCCTCTATAAGGTTAATTTACTCAGTTTTTTATGACATAACGGAATGAAATAAAAAGGAATTTGTTATCCTGCATACTTTATTTGATTCTCAATAAATTTCTGCTGAACGTGTTATTGATAACTCATATGGGTTATGACATACATGGTGGCATGAGGTGTTTGCTGTGCGATTTTGGTATATGTTGTGGCACGAGGTCTTTGTCGTGTGGTTATGATATGCAATATGGCACAAGGTTTTTGTCGTGCGATTCTGACCTATATTATGGCACAAGGTCTTTTTCGTGCGAGGGTGATTGATAAAATATGCACAAGGTGAAGTGTGTGTGATTCTATTTGATGATTTATTATTAATATGCACAAGGTGAAGTGTGTGTGATTCTATTTGATGATTTATTATCGGAACATAGCCTTTATTTGTTGTGAGGCATGTAAAAGATTTTTGCTATAAACCCGAAGGCTCGTAGTGCATGTTATTCTATGCATTAACAATTCAAGAAATTATGTCTTCCACAATGTACACCTAGTGCTTGACAATATGCTCAAATGAGCTATAATTTTAGTCATATCTCTAATTCTTGACTAAATTCATGGTTCTCATAAAATAGATCGAAGTTTCTAGGAAATTTTAAAAAAAAATTGTAAAGAACTAAGGGAGACTCCATTAAGGTATGTATGGCCCTCTTCTTTTTAGTATTGAATTCTTAGTGTTCATATGGTTGGCTTGAATTCTCCAACTGATTCTATTTGATCAGTTACATTAATATGTTGGGTAACGGACTCCCGTTCCGCATTGTTCTATGTGTTTGTTTGGAATCATGATAATTGATAAGGTGATCATATCTTCCAAAGTGTTCGTTATTTTATTAAGCATGTGTATGCCCTGTAAGGTAGCCCTTGACAAATAAATAGTGGAACTATATGAACAAATTGACAAAGGGAAGACTTTTGATGTGTTGATATATCTAAAGGCCAAGGAACAAATAAATGAAAAGAGGTGTTGTGCCCAGTGCGGGAAAAGATGGAAACTAAAGAGCAATTAAAAGAGGTTTTGTCCTAAGTGAGATGGCTTAGCCGATCGGGCCGAGATTGGACGCCATGTTGTACATATGGTGGCATTTATATTGGATTTCGGAACATTATTGTGAATACGAATATGTCTCACTTGGGATGGCTTAGCCGGTCGGGCAGAGACCGGACTCTATGTTAAAAACCCCACACTGGTATTATATTTTAAAGGCACGGTATTTGGCACTAAAGAATATTAACCTACTGAATGAAAAGACTTAACCAAACATCATGTGAAATTTATTTGGTGTTCCTCTTCGAATTTATGTGATGTAATTGTTGATGATGCAACTGGCTTCCATTGGTTCATTGTTCATTCTATTACGAATTGTGTTCGCCATATATACTAGTGTTATTCGACAATACTAACATCCCCTTTTGCCGGGGGCGCTACATATTTGAATGGATGTTGGTGGTTCCATTGTTGATAGTGCCGATCGTCGATAGTGGTGCACCCTTGTTCTCCTCATAGCTGTCTCGGTGAGCCCCCATTCCTCCCGGGAGTTTGCAGTTCTTCTTTGCGTAAGTTATTGCATTTTGAGGCATGGCCGGGGCCTTATCGCCCATACCATCATTTTGGTCTCTTGTATCTTTTGAGCCTCCGTAGACGTTTCTGTGGGTCATGTATGGGTGTCGGGGTGGTCTTACAATCATGTTGTATTTTGAAACTTTTTGTTTTAGACCGTCAATTGTATGTACTTTTGGGAACTAAACTATGGAATGTACTAAACTATAACTCTATGTAAATCTTGAAAGTCTAAACTACGGCTTAATGTGTGATATAAAATAAGACGTCCATGATCAAATGTACAACCTCGTTTATTCTTCTATTACACTAAATGGAATCGGGTCCCGTAATTTTATCAAGTTGTGTAGGAAGTGTTCAGGTAAGGCTTGCTCGATCGGGTTACCTATGTCGTGCTCCCCGAAGTCGGGCGTGACAAACTTAATATCAGAGCCTAAGATTTTAAAGCACCCTAGGATATCTTGAAGCCGTGTCTAGTAGAAACCTTCTTATCGGTGTGTTGTCGACCACATCTATAAGTAGGGGGCTGCTCGAACATTTAGGAATCATACTCTTCATTGTGTTCCTTATCGTGCGATAGAGCGATATGTGAGGTTGTTTTCCTCTAACTCATGCATTGTTCTACCTTTCAGTAAATGGAACCTAAGAGAAAGCACGATTTGGTCAGAAAGCCAATGCCCCCTCGGGAGTGGCTGATGAATCTTTACATGATGCTGCAGGGGAGGGCAACCGCCCTGCTGTAACTATGCCTGGTTCTTCCACTCCAGAGCAGACTACCCCAGTTCCTATTCCTATGGAGGGTACCACCATCCCTCCAGCTGATATTCCTGATCCACCCATATCCCCAACTTCTAGTACCGGTATTTCGGATGGGGATCTTAGAGGAGCCATTCAGATGCTGACTCAGTTAGTGGCTTTCCAGGCGTAGAGGTCAAATGCTGCCACCACCTCATTTAGCCCGCAAGGGGATTCTTCCAGTTCCAGAGTAAACAGGTTCCTTCAATTGGACCCTCCGATATTCACAGACGCTGACCCCGGAGTAGACCCTCAGGATTTCATTGATGAGATTCATAAGACCCTCCGAGTTATGCGTGCTACCGAGACGGCGGGAGTGGAGTTGGAATCCTATCGTCTGAAAGGGGTGGAATATTCCTGTTTCGAGATGTGAGAGGACTCCCGTGAGGAGGGGAGCCCTCCGGCAAGATGGAGTGAGTTTGCGGATGCCTTCATAGACCATTTCCTGCCTCCCGAGACGAAGGCAGCCCGTGCTGTAGTGGTTGATACCCTCAAGCAAGGTAACATGAGTGTGTGGGAATATCACATGGTGTTGTTGCGCTTGTCAAAGTATGTTTTTCATATGATGCCGACTATGGATGATAGGGTGCATCGATTCATGCAAGGCCTTGGCCCCTTGGTTATTAATGAGGCTGCCACAGCCGCTCTAAATGCTGACATGAACTATGGAAGGATAGTAGCCTTCGCCCAAAATACCGAGGCTCGAAAATCGATATTTTAGATCTGAAAAAGACCTAAAACAACAACACTCAACAATAAAAAATAACACAACATACTTGAAAGTGATATTTTTATTTTGATGCCGAATGAGTACTGGAAAATAGAAATAGATTTGTAATGAAAAAAGGATTCACAACAAAATAATTGTGGTAATTGGCATGGAAACAGAGTTGGGGGATTGAAAATTTTTATTTGACACATATTTCAAAATTTATTAATATTATTTGAGTCTAAACTATATATTAATTCTGTTGATTGTATTTTTTTTAAATATATATATATGAGACATTAACATGTTCTAGTATAGCATGTCTAAAAAAAATAGACTAATCCATATAGGTAGAAGTAGATGCAGATGCATTTTCAATAATAAAATCAGAAATATTAAGTTCGTCATAGTTCAATATCCCTTGTCCACAAAGTACCGCTATATTTTTCAAATGAAACACTCACTCCAATATTTTTCCTAATAATCTTGCAGAAATCAAATTTGGAGATTAGGAGCATGCAACACATCACTCAATGCTAGAGTTTTATCGAATGTGAGTTTGAGAAAAAAATTCCTTTAAGAACACAAGTTCTTTAGTGACCAAGATAAATAGTTTCTCCTCCTTTCTCAAATAAAATAAGACAATAGGGACAACACAAAAATTAGTAGCATCATCAAAACTTATGTAGTAGTAGTACTTGCGTTAGTTTCTTAGGTTGTAGTAAATAAACACGGAAAATAACAATAACACTATAATATTATTTACAAGTGAATATACAAATGGCTTGATACATGTTGGGCACCATCCTAAAAATAGTTTGAGTTGTGCCGAACCTTGTTAAGAATTATGTCAGAAGTATAAAATATCTCCTCAAGATTATACGAATCTCCGAAGATACATAAATCAGCAAAATTTAAATTATGAATTCAACAAGTTTGGAAAAAGAAAATAAAGAAAAGATATCCTATAAAAAAAAAATTGGAGACAGAGGAAAAGTTAGGCGCGAGGAGCTTTGTAAACTAATTCCATGCATTTTGCGAGACATCTTCTTCCCATTGCCACTCTTTCTTCTTGCAAGGCCACTTAGCCAAATAAGCCATTTAAACTTGGAATACTGTCACAATATTGGGAACCAAATAGCGTATGCAATGTAAATTTTGGTGAACGATAAATTAGAATATAAAAAAAAATACTAAATTAGACATAATAATTTATTATAATTTGATCAATTGACTTACATATGATCTATCGCTAACATAAAAAAAGAATAATTTTTTTAAGAGAACAATCTCCCCTAACATGATTCTCGTAAAGACTATATTGTGAAAGGTTTTTGGTTGTTGTTGCTGCGTGAGAAGGAAGCATCAATTTATAGAAATGCAAAATTTCTTTTCTAATAAAAGGATAAGACATACGAAGGAGATTTATTCCTACGGGTCACAAGCCCTAACACACAAAACTTTTATGTGGTGACAAAAAGACGTGCAGTGAGAAATTCTTATGACTTTTCTGTTGTCGAATCAAAGGCAGAATTTGAGCTTTCACCTTGTACCCTGCAATGAACAATGTCTGTTAGTTAACAATATATAAAAATCATTTTTAAAATAAAAAACAGAGATCTATGGCATCTTTCACAAAAGAATTCTTTTACTATAAAGTTTAGAAAGGGTATAGATGGACTAGGTAGCGGAAGCAGATTTAGGAGAGTAACTTGTATAAATGTAAGAGCAAAGAAATCTTTTCATATATATGTTTTCAAACCAAATTATAGTCGAGTTTTCTTCTCAATTTGATTCGAATTATCAGGTTGGTACGGTTTGTGGTGTACACCCCTAATGTTAATTGAGGCAGAAAAGGGTAGTGTAAGTATAATAATATCGTAATTTATTTGGAGCACTGGAAAAGAAAAGAACAACCCTTGGCTAGAATTATTATAATCAATGGCTTCCTCGTATTCTCGTAGAAGCTCACCCCTCGGATTGCTGGCTGTACATCCCTAGAAATTTCAACAATCAACAAGAGGTTAATAAGAAAAAGAAAAAAAAACGAATTCATTCTTCTCTCAATGTTAATATGGGATTTCTTCTTATGTAAATTAAATTAATCAATTATGGAAGATAAACCCTCTTCTTCTTGAGAAGAAAATTAACTCTCTTCTTCTTGTGAAAGATTCTTGAGAAAATGAACACTCCATAACTTCTCCATTGTGTCACTTCAGAATACTGGCGGAGGCAAGATTTCAGCTAAGGAGCTCCACAAAAAGAGAGATATAAGTTAAAAGTATTAAAAGCGAAAAATTATGCTTATACTTATTTACCATTCGTAGCTATGTTTTTAGAAAATTTACTAGATATAGCTATATTTGAATTTTATAGCAAATCCATTAAACAAAAGATTAATTATTTTGAACTGAAATAAGAGAGTAGGATACTTGTAGCTAAGTTGGTTAGACGGCTCGCTTAATTAGCAGAGGTTTACTCTGAACAAGAGCATTTTATTTATTTGTATTTCTATATTTCACCTTAATTATATTACTTGTACGAACGAATACATCGATACGTCCAACTTCAGAAATATAATATAATCACATGCTCTAATTTACATAGGATTGTATTAACCTTATTTTAAAGACTAGTGAAACAAATAAGATACATATTGAAGTACATATATGAATATAACAACAACAACAACAACTACCCAGTAAAATCTCATAGAGTGGTATCTGGAGAGGGTAACATATACACAGACCTTACCCCTACCACGAAAGGGCGGAGAGACTGTTTTCAAAAACATGAATTAGCATCATATGCTAATGAGAAATTGACGAACCTGAGTCATGGTGCGGGATGGTGTAGTGAAAAATGAAGATGATAAGGGCATGGTATAAGCTGTTGATTGCAAAGATTGAGGACAGACTGGGGCTTGAAACTGAGGCACCATTTGTAGTGATGAATTAGAGGTGCGCAGGGCAAATGGAGGAATTACTGTTTGATTAGCCATAATTCCATTTGTTGGCTCCATTTGAGGCATTTGCATCATCCCAGCTTGACTCATATATGCTTCTTGGGACATTAAGCCCATCCTCATTGATGTTATCTGTTGTTCCCCAAGTGCAAATAACTGTCACTACATACGCTTCATAATGAAGTTTAACAAGGAGATGGTGAGTGTAATCGCACATTTGCCAAACTTCTAAAATCAGCTTATTTTGAGAAATATCTTGACTAATTAATTTGAAATGTGCCTTTGAGCAGCAATCAATATTTGAATAAGCTTTTAAAAAATGCTTCGAATTATGATTCTCTCAAAATTCTTTTTGGGGAGAAGCTATTATTTCCACTTCTTCAAAACTGATTTTGCTCTACTCAAAATCACTTTTTTTTTTCTTCCTGAAAGCTTGGCCAAACACTTCAAATTTGATATTTTGCCTTGGAGAAAACAAGCTACGAGTTATGTATATTGACATTGTAAGAGGTTTTATACCATCAAGTCAAATTAAACTATTATCAGGGGCGGAGGCATGTAGCTAGTGTGAAGCAGTGTCATCTGACATCGCATCGTCGGAAAAATTTATTAAATATACATTTGCGAATAATATAAAATCCAAATATTTACAACAAATGCAAAAGAATAACACCGCTTAAAATAAAAAATGGTTTTGGCTTGTTGAATCGGCACTTCAAATTTATTAGAGAGGACATCAGATCGAGTCCTATAGGGTATATTTATTTTTGTAAATTTGGTCTTTCTTCTTGAAAAATATTAAAGCCAACAGGCGTTGCCTTTGACCCCTCATCCGAAATGGCAACATTAAACCACTTGAACTAGCACATAATTATTGACAACAAGTAAAGTAAAATAAAATCATTCTAGAATGGGATTATTCGAACAACCTTTAAATCTTAAATTTGAAAAACAAAAAATGGCTTAGCAATTGTAGCAGTGTACTTGAATTGCGTTTCTTTACATATTATGCCGTTATAGTAATTTATTCATTTGTTAACTTCTCGACACCACTTTTGAAATGTTCTGCGTATGCCCATGACTATTATCGTACGTGATTGTTTATACTAAGTACTAACCTGATGTATAACTGGTTAAACCACATTTATAATGTACAAATACTTTTTTATAATAATTTACGACCAAGTGCAAAAAATGCTATCAGAAACAAAAAATCATGACAAATGGTGCTAGTCATCGTATATCTAGTTCTAACCATTGTCAAGATCGAGCGGGAAAAATCATACGACTGGAAAATTGAAGCTACTCTAATAATTTAATTAGAATAAAGCGAGATGAGATAGTTACTTGATGAATTTGCTGTAGAGCTTGAATGTACTTAATGGCATCATCTAGTATGGACACTTGGTCTACCTGCCAAGAGTAAAGAGACAAATACAAGTATTATCATTTAAGACAATATCTTTTGAACAGTATATTACAAATTTAAATAGAGGGAGCAATTCTACTAATTAAGTTTAAAACAATCTAGGAATAATTACTGACCTTGTCACAACCAGGAATCAGTTCTCCCAATGCTTTAATTCTTTTATCGACTCGTTCTCTGCGCCACTGCTATGCAAAATTCGAAATTTCATAAGTTATGGCCCGAAACAAATTCGGTTTAGGTTTGATTTATCACAAATGTCCTCGTTTGCCACGCTTTGTAGCAACTAGAGTAGCAAATGAGTGATAAAGTTTAAATGGGTAATTGTAGTGCATTATATCAATCAGTAGTGTAGGCAACATTTTGACTCCGCCTGTTTTGATGCGTCCAAAATCGCCTCAAGGCGCCCATTTGACACAAAATTAGAGAACGTCTAAAATCTAAATACTCCCTCTGTTCCATAATGTTTGAACTAGTTTGACTTGGCACGAAATTTAAGAAAAAATGAAGATTTTTAAAATTTGTGGCCTTAAAAGATTAAGGGATAAAAGGTTTGTATGGTTATAAAAGCTTAGGACAAAAAGAGTAAAATAAAGAGTTTAAAATTAAATTATTTCCAAATTTAAAAATATGTCATTTATTTTGAATGGAGGAAGTCCCTGGAAAATGGAAATGTCCAGGTTTTCTCAAGAATAATAAAAGAAGATAGGTCATATGAGGTAAGATCAACCAACTCATTCTTTTGTGGCGCTAATATATACTATATGATCTTTAGGCTATTTCTAGCAAGAATCTATAATTGTACAAAGATTATTGTTTTACTATTTTTGGTGCAATGAATTACGAAAGCAAAGAGAGGGAAAATATTAGCTTGTCACTGTTGCCAGTTGAAAACCCACCATTCTCTATTTCAACTATAGAACTCAACTGTGAATGGGGCGAAAACAGTGATGAGCATAACGGGAGGTATTTTTAGGAGAATTTAGGGAAGACGATATGAATTAGGTGGGTATGTATTTCTGGTTCGAGGCGTTGGTTTTTCCTTGGGAATAACGCCATAAGTTGGAGTTGGAACCAGAATTAGGTTTTTACGGGCTATGAGGTGGCACAGGGAATGAGCGACGCCAAGCCCCGCGATGATGCTGCGGCTGTTCGTGTTGCTCTGTTTTGTGTGTAGAGAATGGTGACATGAGAGTATAGTAGGAGAAACTCAACACGAATATATTTTTAAGGGTCAATGGCAAAGCCAAAAATTTCCAACACAAAAATAATTCTGACATTTCAAAGGAGAGCAGGAGAGAAGAAAAGGAGGAGGGAGAAAATAATAAGTAGCACTAAATAGCAAGAGTAACCACTGAAGAAGATGGTGTTGGAGAGAAATTCTTTTTTAGCTATATCCCCTAAATAGAAGTGAGAATCAGTCTGTTTTATCAGCGTTTTGTGTTTAAGAATTATTCCGTTTGTTACTTTTTTTTTTAGTCTATTCTAAATAAATAATACTCTTTTTTTATGTGAATTTATTTGACTGTGCATTAAGTTTAAGAAAAAATAAAAGACTTTTAAGTAAATAAAAATAAAAATATTTTGTGTGGCTATAAATTATTGCATAAAGGTATATTGTTACCAAATAAGGAATGATATCATTTTTTTTTTGCACGGACCAAAAAGAAAATAATTTCACATAAATTAAAATAAAGGAAGTGCGTATATTTCTAAATTTGAATTATTCAACTTTAAACTTTTTTATTTATCCATTTATTTTTAATGAGAAACTTTTATTGCCTACACAAACGTCACGAACTCACAAATTTTTTACTCCTTAAGCTTTAAGATCTTAAATTTCAAAAATCTTCATCATTTTTCTTAAACTTTATGCCAAGTCAAACTAGCTCATCTAATATAAAACGGAAGAAGTGCGTATCTTTTGTGTGTTAAGAGTCTCAAATAGGAACAAGAACTAATTGAGGTATCAAAATGCATGTTTGTGTCAACTTTAGGGGGCCCATTTTGAAAATCCCTTCTTACCCTCGCTCAGATGTTATGTGCACCAAAAGAACAACAATACAAAAACAAATACTCCTATATAAATAAGTAACACTCGAGCCCTTTGTATGCAATATTATCAATTCTGATAATATTAATTACCAGTCATTGGATATGATGAAAAAAAGTATATATAATATCGGCGGTCATAAATATAGAGAAAATAATATTAGGTGCTACTTACTCTTGTGGTATTCCTCCTGCCATTGGATTCTCTCACATTGTGTAAGGAATGAAAATAGCTATGCATTTCATCCGTATTGTTACCATTCTCCGTTGGTAAATTGAGTTCATCTTCACCTTCATCTTGAGACTCTTGTTGCTTTTCAATGTCATTTTCTTTATTCAACTCCATTTTATTTTTGCTACTTTCCCACTTTCTCTGAATATGTTGTTATGTCATCTCCTCTGTATTCACGTGAAAATATATAGCTACTTCTTTACTATCTATGTATAAATAATAAATAATAATTGAAACGCCGACTTTATAAAATACATTAAACTAATTGAAGCAGCTGAAATGCTTAACCTAAAAGAAATCTGTGTGCTTTATAACTTCTTCCTTTTTTCTTTTTGTTGTTTTGCACATGTATTTTTGCCATACTACATGCTACATGAATAGTCTTATCAATGACAGTATTACCCTGACATTTCTTCTCCCGAAGGTTTGGGATTAGATCCAGTAGTAATATCTTTAAATACTTAAAAAGAGTTTTGGCGCACCACGTAAAATCAGAGGCGGACCCAGGATTTGAGCACGACAGGGCTACCACTGCATGCTAGTCACTAGCGATCATACAACTCATTGAAAACTTAATGATTATGATGAAATAAATATATATATATATATATAAGAGAGAGAGTGTGAGTTCTTCGCAAAATGGATGCGATGGGAAGGGAAGGGAAAGTGTTTGATTAAGTATCTTTCATACTTTAAAATTTCAACTTTTAATAAATAAATAAAAATGTCAAGGGCGTTCAAACTTAAAATTATCAATGACTTACTAAAGAAATCAAGATTATGTAAGGCCCCGTAAAATTTTTTGTGCATAAAACCTAGTAGCTATAGTGTCATGGTCCGAATAATGTGTTAGGAATGCGTAGAATTCTTCGTGGCTCGCAAGCTCGCCGCGGTTCGGACCCTTGGTAGTGATTTAAGTTTCAAAAATGTAGAGAATTAATTTTTCCGAAAAGTGTCAAATATGCGGTCAAGAATGTGACCGCAAACCTGTTATGCGGACCGCATTCTTGCCGCAAAACGTTCCAGAAGGCTTCCCAAAATCATGTCAAAAATGCGGTCGATATGCGATCGCATAATGAATCTGCGGTGCATTTTGCGACCGCATATCACGCATGCGGACCGCATTTTGGCCGCATTCCTTAACAAAACCTGTGTAAATTTGAGGCAATTCTGCGGTCACTATGCGGACCGCATGTTGATTCTGCGGTCACATAGTGCACCGCATAACTGACCCCGGCCCAGATTTTTGTAACATTTTGACCCGATCTCTTCTTTAATATAACACCTTTCTTCTTCATTTTATCATATCATTTTACCAAAATTAGAGAGAGAAGAGAGGGTTTTTAGAGAGAGAAATCTTTCATCTTCAAAGATTGTTCCAACCATCTTAATTCCAAAGGATCCTAGGGCAAAGGTTCAACTTCCCCAATATTTTCAAGGTAAAAACCCTAACTATTTTCTTTGATTTTCAGTTTTAAATTGGGTAAAGAGAGGTTTGCATATAATATCTTTTGAAAATAGAATTTTTACACTCATGCATGATTATTGAACTTGATTTCTAGTAAAAAGAAGTGAGTAGAAGTAAGAGTCTTCAAGAACAAGGTTGGCAAGAGTAGGATATCTTGGGTAAGCATAAAGTAGGAAGAAAACTCATCATCAAGTATGTATGGCTAATTTTGATTCTTGTAAAATCGCCCATATGTGTGAAATTGTTTGGCATGTGTTAATTTGAGAGATTTTATGTGATTTTTCGATATCATTGTTGGGTATTCAATTGATGATTGAACTACATGTGGTATGGTTTGAAATATGAATTGAAAGATGACAAAGGAATTGGAATTGGTAAAGAATTGAGAAAAATTGTTGTTATGGCATATATGGTTCCTTTTGGAAAGATATGAAACACTTGAATTGTGTGAATATTCTTGATTGTGGAAATATTGTAACATGATTGTGATATTGATTTGAAAAATAATTGAGAACATGAAACAATGTGCAAGTTGCTTATTTGAATTTGTTGAAATTGTGTGTAGTACCTTATCTGCTGTTTGAAATTGTTGTGTTTTAAACTGTAAGGCGGGGTCGTGTTGCGCGCCGCAACGTGAGGAAATAAGGTGTGGGTTGGGGTGATAAGGGTGGCCGAGGTAATAAGGGTGGTCGGGGGCAATAAGGATGGAAAGCGATCGAAATCGCTATTGAAAATTGATACAAAAATCAATAATGTGAAATTGTGAAAGGAGACAACAGGAGAGTTTGCAACCTGTGGGGCACTGATTGCCCCTTTGTTTGACAACTTGTGCTTTACGTGATTGATTGGTTATTGTTAAATTGGTTGATCGTAAAAAGTGCTTTGTGTTGAGAATTATTTGAAATGAGGAAAATGTGGAAACATGGTTGGCCTGGCTTAATTAATTGTTGATGTAATTCAATGGCTTGAGTTTACTTGGGACAAAGTTTGTCCATACATGCCAGTACAATTCAAGTGTACCGACGTCCCTTTTGCCGGGGACGCTACATTCGTGTTATGATTGTAGGTGGATCAGTAGCAGGCACTTCAGCTCATCGGCAGTAGTATCCTTCTCCTTCCACTGCCCGTTTTGGTGAGCCCCTTTCTTCCTCGGGGCCTTGTGTGGTTCATTGCCACTTCGGTTTAGATTTCATTTTGGTTTTGTAAGGTATAGCCGGAGCCTTGTTACCGGCAAGTATTGTATTTCCCTTTTTGTATCCTAGAGGCTCTGTAGACATGTAAACTGTGGGACTCCAGTCTTATGTATACATTATGTTATGTCGGGCGTTGTAAAAACTGTAAACTTGTTAATGAATCATTCGTATGGTTTTATTTGTTTAATGTAAAATCATTCATGGTTAGTAAGATAATTGGTTAATGAAAAACAATCAACACGGGGGTAACGCGTGGGAATGAAAGGCACCCAGGTCCGCTTGACTGGGGAAATCCGGTCAGGCGCCGGTCATGTTCCCGATTTGGGGCGTGACAGATTAAGAGTATGGGAATACTAAAATGATTGAAAAAGAGTCTCAAACTATTATAAGTTGTCATTACCGAGTCAGATTGTTGAATATGGTTGTCGCAAAATGATATGTATTTTTTCATTTGTGAACCGATAAGTTGCAGTTTGATGATTTCAATTTTAAGGGATGAATTTGGAAAAGAATAAAAAATAATTAGGTTGACTATGATGTAACTAGTACTAAACTATAATTGAATTAAAAAAAAATGAAGATAAAAATAAAAAATAAAACAATTTGCTATTAAATATAAATTACGTTATATTGAAAGAACTAAAATATTAGTTAAGTTGACTAATATAGTAATACAAAATTATAAGTGAATTCAAAAAAAAAAAGATAAACAAAACAAAGTAATTTGCTATTAAATATAAATTGCATGTACTCAAAGAATAAAAATAGAGCGGACTTAATGGATAACGGGGATGGAATAACGGCTGGATGGTTAGGACACCCTATCTTTAGAGACAAAGAAGCCCGTGAACTTTTTGTACGTCGTATGCCTGCTTTTTCTGAAAGATTTTCAGTCGTTTTGGTAGATGGCGATGGAATTGTTAGAGCCGATGTTCCTTTTTAAAGGGCAGAATCGAAGTATAGTGTTGAACAAGTAGGTGTAACTGTTAAGTTCTACGACGGTGAACTCAACGGCGTCAGTTGTACTGATCCTGCTACTGTGAAAAAATATGTTAGACGTGCTCAATTGGGTGAAATTTTTGAATTAGATCGTGCTACTTTGAAATACGATGGTGTTTTTCGTAGCAGTCCAAGGGGTTGATTTACTTTTGGGCATGCTTCGTTTGCTTTGCTCTTCTTCTTCGGACACATTTAGCATGGTGCTAGAACCTTGTTCAGAGATGTTTTTGCTGGTGTTGACCCAGATTTAGATGCTCAAGTCAAATTTGGAGCATTCCTAAAACTTGGAGATCCAACTACAAAATGACAGGCATCCTGATACAACATTGTTTTGGTATCTTTCTTTCGCCCTTCGAAGTTATATACTCTGTAATATAGGGCTTATCCACACAAGTAATGGAGAACATACGGAAGCTTTGGAATATTATTTTCGAGCACTAGAACGAAACTCATTCTTACCACAAGCTTTTGATAATATGGTCGTGATATGTCATTACGTGTGACTATCTCCACTATAGAAAGAAAAAAAATCTAGTAAAGTAACTACTAGAACCAAATAGGCTTTCTACATATGCATCGTCTAAAATAACGATTTTTAACAGCTGTAGCAAAGAAAGAAACTTCGTAGAAGTCAAAATAGGAAAAAATAAAAATGCCTAGCAACTTTTTTCTATGGATATAAGGCTTTAATTGATAGAGATTGAGGAATCACCGCAAAGATCAATTAGCGAGGTTTTGGGCCGATATAATAATAACTGCGTACTTATGTCATGATGGAAGAAATACTTATCTCATGATTTGACATAAAAATTAGGAATTAACTTATGTAATAGAGTCGATCCACTAAAGTCTTGAGCAGCGGTGTAGGATCAGATCCCAAAGATAGTAAGTATTTTCTTTCTTATGAAAGAAAGTCTTTTTCAAAGATTCTATATATATTTATCTATGAAACCGAGATAGTTACCTTTCATAAAATTCTAACACTAGTAGAAATTCCTATGCTTTATTCTTCTAAAGGTGGGAAAAAAAATAAAACTAAATAAACGGATTATTCATCCAAATTTCAGTTTGAAACTCATGTAATTAACCTATTTTTCTTTTAGTTAACCCTAATACTGGGATAGATCCATGAGAAATCTCATTAGATTCTATTAGGTATGGTATAGATCAAAATGGGACACCAAAAGAATTGACTGCTGAGCCGTATGAGGTAAGAAATTCTAAAGTATGGTTCTAAGGGAAGGAATTGAACTACAGTCGGGGAGAACAGGACATTCAACATGGAGATTCGGAAATTGCAGAGGCTTGGTTCGATCAAGCCGCTAAGTATTGGAAACATGCTATAGTGCTTACTCCCGGTAATTATATTGAAGCGCATAATTGGTTGAAGATCACGATACGTTTCGAATAAAAGAAGATCCCTTTTATTTATTATCCTTTATTTAGAATCTTAGTCTATTATTTTTTATTTTTTTATTTGGAATTTAGATATTTGTTATAATTTATTGTTTGTTGGATCCATCAGTCAGTTAACTAAAAACGGGTCATTTCTTTGCTTTTGGAAGACCCAATCACATAATTTCATTATCTCCCTTCTAAGCCTTCTATTTCATCTGCTATTTTTTAGGAATAAAAAAGGATACACAGATAGAGTACAAAATAGACTTTGTTTATTATATTAAATTAAACAAAATTCTTATTATTAAAACTAATAAAATAAACCCTCGAATCACTAAATATATATAGCGGTGATGTCAATGTCTAATGGCTACTCGCGTGATTTGGAATAGAGTAATTAAAATTTTCTAGGTAAAAAATTAAAGAGATCCATCTAATAACTTCTATGAATATATACTACGCTGCACAAAAAATCATTTTTGGATCAATCCAAAGCCCAAAAAGGTTTTTAGAAGGTTAAAAGGTCCGTTGAGCACCTCAAGGCTATGTCATAATAGATCCGAACACTTGCCCTGGATCGACTTCCAGATCATAATTGCTCTAGTAAATAACTAAAGAAAATAGATAGATGGGAAATAGAAAAATAGAAGAGAAACGAACTAATTATAGAAATATCTCTCTATCTATAAGGTTCACTAATTATTTGACTGTTGGTAGGTCTCTTTGTATGTGTTGTACGGAAAGAGGAGGACTCAATGATTATTCATTCGCCGGAACCAGAAGTTAAAATTTTGGTAGATAGGGATTCCATAAAAACTTTGTTCGAGGAATGGGCCAGACCGGGTCATTTCTCAAGAACAATAGCTAAAGGGCATGATACTACCACTTGGATCTGGAACCTACATGCAGATGCTCACGATTTTGATAGCCATACCAGTGATTTGGAGAAGATCTCTCGAAAAGTATTTAGTGCACATTTCGGTCAACTATCCATGATCTTTCTTTGGCCGAGCGACATGTATTATCACGGTGCTCATTTTTCTAATTATGAAGTATGGTAAGTGATCCATATCCCATTGGGCCTAGTGCCGAGGTGGTTTAGCCAATAGTGGGCCAAGAAATATTAAATGGTGACGTAGGCGGAGGTTTCCGAGGAATACAAATAACCTCTGGTTTTTTTCAGATTTGGCGAGCATCTGGAATAACTAGTGAATTACAACTCTATTGTACAGCAATTGAGGCATTGGTCTTTGTAGCGTTAATGCTTTTCGCTAGTTGGTTTCATTATCATAAAGCGGCGCCAAAATTGGCTTGGTTTCAAGATGTAGAATCTATGTTGAATCACCATTTGGCAGGCTACTAGGACTTGGGTCTCTCTCTTGGGTGGGGCATCAAGTACATGTATCTTTACCGATTAACTAATTTTTCTTGGTCCACTATTGGCCAAACCACCTGGGCACTAGGCCCAATGTGAGTTGGATCACTTAGCCCGCTTCATAATTGTCACACCTCTTTTTCCCGCACCCGAGTGAGCACGAGGGAGTTTTTCCAATTAAAGGACAATCGAGACGGGATCAATTTATTAGATTCAGAGTCGCCACTTGGAAAATAATGGTGTCCCAAGTCACCGGTTTGATCCCGAACCGAGGAAATCTATGACTTTGTAATATAGTCTGCGAAAGTAAAAAACCGGATAAGGAACTCTGTTAACCCGGGAGAAGGTGTTAGGCACTCCCGGATTCCGTGGTTTTAGCACGGTCGCTCAACTGCACTTTTTGCTTTTATCTGATTTCTTTATATTTTAACTATGTATTTTTAATGCTCCGCTTTTATTTTTTAGAAGAATTGCGACGTCACGAAAACACATTTCGAGTCACACCGCAACCAGTACGCCTGTGACTTTAATGTATTTCAGTTCCGCCGAGAATAAGATTTGGGTCACATAAATGCGCACCCGTATTTAGGAAAGTAATTTACTTACAAATCATGCCGAAAGAGTCTATCGTCTTTATTAACTTTGGGAAAGGACCGTGAAATTCACTAACGGTCCTTCCAAGTCTAAGTTTTTTATAACAACTAATTTGAGGGCCCCGCAATTGTGTATTTTCGTTTGGCGAGGCTCGTCTCATTTTTATTATTAAAAGGCCAGTCCTAAACCAAACTAAAATTTTCTATTTATTGGTCACTAAAGGCCAATTAATTCAAAAATATAAATTCGAGCCTCGAATGCAAGTCCTTATTCAAACAAAAGGGAAGACCTTCTTAGCTTGAACCCGCTACCTAATTTGAAACTCAATTTTATATTTTTTTTAATTAATTTCTCATTTACCTATGTAATTTAAGAGTTACTTATAACAAATTTGGGCTTACAAAGGCCCAATTCCTGTAATACCTTAACAATTTTATTTGGGCTCAAGATAGGCTCAACGTGCATTTGGCCCAACACGACTTGAAACTTCAGATCTCATGGCCAGCTTAACATCTAATTCCCAATGGGATTCCATTTTTCAGTAATACACAAAACAATAATTGAGCTAACATGCTAATTATTAAGGGATGTGGGATAATCATTATGATAGTGGAGTATTGAATTATAGATTTTATGACAAGTGGAACTTAAGGACCTATTAACGTCTAAAATAAACTAAATTATACAAAGGGTGCGACTATTGAATTTTTGAATGAAACATTGGACGACTAACATGCTAAACTACAATTCCAGTTCGATTTCGATATTTCAAATGCTAACATTTAACTAAGTGGAGCATCATTACTCATGAGTTAATAGCAGAACAATTTACACATATATTGAAGCTTTAAGCTTAATCAAATGGCTAAAGAACGTTTATCGGGTTTTAAAATGAACATAAAATAAGCTTATACACTAATATTTATATCCAGGTTTAGTTTTGGTAAACAATTAGCATACAAAATTAGAATACACTATATAAAAAAATACTATTTTTAATTCAGAGTTAATTAGTCCACATTATTACAACCCTGTCTAACAGTCTATTTGAATTAGATAACCATATTTAGTTAACTATGACTCACGTCATTTCAAGGGTTCAGTTCAATAATCCAATATCATACAACATTTAATCACTAATAACTCACTTTAAAGATGATCCTAATTATGCATACATCTACCATTCGTATAACAAAAAACACATAACTAATGTCAACTAGGAAACACAAGCAGCCTTCAATTGAACAATGATCCTTGACTATTTCATGTCTAACTTCAATCAAAAAGGTTACAGAATCGTGTACCTGGCAATTACAAAGAGGAGAGGTCAGTTGCAGCAGCAGTGATATACAACGACAACCACAATACCAACAGCAGCAACGGGACCAAACAAACCACAACAACGACAGCAGGAGCCAAGATCAAACAACCACAGAAGCATGCAACAACAGAAGCAGCAACAACAACCACCACAACAACACAGACCAACAGCAACAGAAGCAGCAACCACAGAAGCAACAACAACAAACCACCACAACAACAACCTCGACAACACAGCACTCGCAAGCAACAGAAGCAACAGAAGGACAGAAGTAAACAGTGAATACTTGTGTGTATTTCTATGAGTGTACGTGGGTGTCTATGCTGTGAATGTGTATATCTATTTGTATCTTTCAGAATGTTCTCCCAAAAGTCCTCTATCGCTGTTTTCTCTAAGGTTTTTCCTCCAGATCTCAATCTCTGTATCACTGTATTGCTCTAAGGTTTTTTTTTGTATGGGTCTAAAAAATGTCTCCCCTCTATCTCTTTTTGAATCCTATACTTATAGTTTTTGAATTCCCCCCTGAATGAATGCTCCTAACTAAACTAATACCCCTGCCCATTCCTATCTCTGCCCAGACCCTATAGATTCCCCTGGGCAGACCCATCCCTCTGCCTGTGCCACTATATTGTATCTAAGTGTGGGCTTTAATTAATTAAAATGTGAAGTGCAAACTTGGTGGAGTGCCCTGCTGTAACAGCAGGCTCCACTAGGTTGTCTTATGGGCAGGTGATTAAACAACTAGCCTTAATCCCATCCTAACAATTATATCCAGTTAACTCCTAATCCAGAATCAAACAGATAACGAGTCCTAATGGTGAATGGCATATGGGCAGACAAGGTAATGAATCAATCATACAAATAAGTTAACTCGTTGACGACGTTAAATAAACTACGCATACAAAGCAATTAGCATTGAATTCAAACAGATAAAGATGGGGATCGACCGAACAAAAGGGTCTATTGGAGATGAAGAACAAAACAGAAAACTAAAAGCAAGAAAATAAAACTCAACTGATTAACAAACGGAATATGAAGAAATAAAAGAAGAAATACCATAAGAGAAGACAAATCCGCACTTGAACGGACCCGGACCCGTCTTGGGTTCAATTCGAACTTTGGATTCAACTTGAACTTGGATTCTTCGTTTTTGAGGCCAATGGACCTTAATTGAGATGTTTTCAACAATGAAAACATCCCAATTAAGGTCTATTAGACCTCAATTAGGCAGAAATCGAAGTCTAGGGTTCATGGCCGAGATTTGGGGCTCGACCGGTTCTGGCAAGATTCGAGCCAAACCAGGGCCGGTAGGGGTATGAGGGAGGTGAGGGGAAGCTATGGTGTGATTTTGGTGAGGTTTGGCGTGGCTTGGGTCTTAACTCGAATCTTCAAATGAAGATTCGAGGAGTTCTTGAGTGATTCGAGGTAAGTGGTTCGTGGATATGGAATGGGGGGGGGTCGAGATGGTCTTATGGTGTAAAAATGGGGGGCTTTGGTGATTGACCACCGCCGTAAGGCGATTTCCGGCGGTGGTGCACGGCGGGGGACGGTGGGGGCGAGAGACATGGTCTTTGAGGTTTAGAGACGAAGAGAGGGGGGGGGGCTGGCTGGCTTGGGGGGCGGGGTATGAGATGGGCCTTATATATGAAATAGGAGATTAAATCCTGATCGTTGGATCATTTACGATCAACGACCAGGATCTCCTCACTTAAACTAAACGGTGTCGTATAGTGTTAATTTAAGACCGGACCGGTCTTTGGAGTGAAACGGATCGGGTATCATGAAGTGATTAAGGCCGTTGGATGATGAGAATCCAACGGCCAAGATCAAACAATGGGGCGATTAATGTGATCCATCGGATCAACGCTGATCGACGGCTTGGATCTCTTCACTTAAAGCGGAACGACGTCGTTTGGGGTGTCTGTGAGAGACGGACTGGGCTAATGCAAGACTTGGGCTGACTGTCTCGTTTGGGCTCCAGATTTAGAAGCCCAAACGTAATTTTCAGCCCTTTTTTCTTTCCTTCTTTATAACAAAACCAACATCCTAATTAATTCATCATTAAAATAAAACCATAAGGATATTAATATTTAACCACAATTGACACATAATTAACAAAGAGAATAAAATCATATAATGGCAACAAAATAAAATACACCCTTATTATTTTGTGATTTTCCGTTTACTAGTTAATTCAAAATTTTTAAAAATAAGTTCCAAACGCTATTACATATATATATATATATATATATATATATACATATATATTTTTTTATATTTTTCATTAATTTAATCAAATATGCATGCACACATAGATACGCATAATAAGAAAAATAATACCAAAATCCATAAATATTGCAAACAACGCAAAAACTCTTTTTTGAATCTTTTAGGAGTAATTCGTGTGAGGCAAAAATCACGTGCTCACAGCTGCCCCTCTTTGCGCGGAAACATGAAGAGTTTTTGTGCAAAGATAGTGAGCAAATACGAGTGATTTTTTGCTCGTTCGAGCACTCCGTGTGAAGCATTTCTAAAAGATCTTGACCGAGCCTTTACTTCAGGAGGCCTCCTACATATCCTGGGCTAAACAGGAATCAGGTCGATGTAGTTCGGGAAGTTTTGGTAGCTGGGACTACCATGACTGTTGTGATCTTGCTGTTACTGCTGTTACTGCTGGCGCCACTGCTTAACTGATCCCCTTATCACACCGTTCTAAACGAAAAATAAGAAGCTAGACTAAGTTACAGTATTACAAATTCTTATCTATCCTTTCAACTTGATTTTGTCATGTTCCTTGCCATCCTGCCGTCTCTGATGTTTCTTCACATGCTTCTTCTCCTCTGACAATTGTTATTTCGGCCTATCTTGATTGCCGAACTCCGACCATTGGTCCCTCGTTGTGATCTTCGAACTATTTTCCTTCGAATTCTGAAACTATCTTTCTGATCCTTGTTGCCTTCCTTTGATTATGAACTGGGGATTTCCGTTACACTCTGCCGCTTTCCTTAAACAACTTCAAAATAAATCGCCACTCCATTCTTCAGGCGGGCTCCCTGACCTCAACCAAATTCAAAAATAAATCGCCATTCCATTCTTCAAGCGGGCTTCCTGATTTCACTACAACTTCAAAACTAAATCGCCACTCCATTCTTCAGGCGGGCTCCCCGACTTCAACTATAACTTCAAAATAAATCGCCATTCCATTCTTCAGGCGGGCTCCCTGATTTCAATTACAACTTCAAAACTAGATCGCTACTCCATTCTTCAGGCGGGCTCCCTGACTTCAACTACAACTTCAAAATAAATCGCCACTCCATTCTTCAGGCGGGCTCCCGACTTCAATTACAACTTCAAAACTAAATCGCCACTCCATTCTTCAGGCGGGCTCCCTGACTTCAACTATAACTTCAAAATAAATCGCCACTCCATTCTTCAGGCGGGCTCCCCGACTTCAACTATAACTTCAAAACTAAATCGCCACTCCATTCTTCAGGCGGGCCCCCTGACTTCAACTATAACTTCAAAATAAATCGGCACTCCATTCTTCAGGTGGGCTCCCTGACTTCAACTACAACTTCAAAATAAAATCGCCACTCCATTCTTCAGGCGGGCTCCCTGACTTCAATTACAACTTCAAAACATAGATCGCCACTCCATTCTTCAGGCGGGCTCCCTGACTTCAATTACAACTTCAAAACTAAATCGCCACTCCATTCTTCAGGCGGGCTCCCTGACTTCAATTACAACTTCAAAACTAAATCGCCACTCCATTCTTCAGGCGGGCTCCCTGACTTCAACTATAACTTCAAAACTAAATCGCCACTCCATTCTTCAGGCGGGCTCCCTGACTTCAATTACAACTTCTAATTTCATCCCATCCTTATCGCCTTCCTTTGTTTTCTGTACCATTTTCTTCTTCCTGCATCGCCTCTTGGGCCACCTTTTCTTCTGAATTATCTTGTCTTGGAATTGCTTTCCCCCTGGGTCGTGTTACTTTTCTTTTGGCTGCTGGGGATGATGCTGCTGGGGAAGTATTCTTTGCTTCATCTTTTTCTATTTCCTTCACCCTTCGTTCTCTCTCGGACTTGCCGGGGGTTGAAATGTCATTAGCTGGCGGGGGATGCCTTTTCCCTTTCCTTCTTCCCGGACCTCCTCCGGGACTCACGCTTTGGCCTCCTTGAAAAACTTATGGGATACAATGCTGCTGGGGGGAATCTCAGAGTTAATGTTTCATTTTCCAACGACTGCCGGGGATGATACCAGGCTCAAAGATCACCCCTCGTGTTGTCTGGCCTCTCTCAACACTATTCTGCTCGGAACGGGCATTTCCCGAAATCTCGTGTTGTTTTCTATCCTTATCCATCGGGTGTTTTGCTTTCAAGAAAATTTTCGCAATCGGAGAAAATTTTTTGCCCCAGTTTGATGACCTTCTACGTGGCATGCTTTTCTGCCGACGAACCCTATTTTCCCGCTTTAAATCAAAGAAAAATTGTTAGTTTCAAAACGCAGTGAGTGGTCGTGCCACTCTTGTTGGGGGCTATTTTCCTTTTCTCTTTCAGCTACTTGGCCTCCCTCGAACTTTTGGGAGCGCCGCTGACACTTGCTGGGGATGATGCTCTTTCCACAGATGGTCACTCATTTCTCCTTTTATTTCAACCCTCGGTTTGGTCCGACCCCTTTTAGCCGGTGATTTGTTGTGAGAAATCATCTTCCGGACGTGCTATATGCGCCCATCATACTCCATAATTCCTGTGAACCTTCCAATCAACCTGTCGTTCCAATCTTAATATCGGAATGCCTTTAGCCTTATTGCCTCGTTCCACGCCTATTCATTTTCATTGTACCGCTTTGAGAGACTTGGTAGTAAGCTTTGAAAAATCCATTTTCGAAAACGAAAGAAAAGAGAAAGAATGCTGACCGCAAAATGACAAAAGAAAGGGAAAACTTTTCTGAACTCAAAAATCGGAAAAACTTATCCGAATGTGTGACTGATCCAATGGTTATGCCGTGCTTTTGAGATTAATCTGCCCAGTCTATTCGTGTCAATTACTTTCTGATGGCCGTGTTTTGCTAGCAGTAAATGAATGTCCAAACCTTGTCTCATGCAGACACCTTGTAACCATCTCGCCTTGTCACCTCATAGTGCCCTTCAAAGGGGTTTCACTAATGAGATTCTCTCATTTCTCTCTATCTCCCGTCGCCTTAGGGTGCCCGTAAAGGTTTTCACCGTAAGACTCTCTCATTTTATTTCTCTCAACTTTCTTCGCCTTAAGGTGCCCGCGAGGGTTTTCACCGTTAAGACTCTCTCATTTTCGCTTTCTTTCCTGCGGTGGGCTGGGGTATTATCCATAGAATTTCCTCAAAAGGGGCCATCCCTTTTCAGCTTGTAAGTCCTAAATTCAGTCGAGGATTGAAATGTCATTCGTAGTTTCACTCGCATGACTTGGCATTTCTCGAATACTGATCGAGAGGTCTTTTTGGTTCTTAATGTGGTTTCTGCGCGTGAGGCTAAAGAAAAAGGGGTTCAACCTCAACGGTTAGCTCATTACAACTTTCGAAATCCACACTATCTTTCAGACGAAACAATGACTTCTGCCCCAGTTTTGTTGCTTGGGGAACCTTTGATTTTTTATTTTATTATGACCGAGCCGTGTGGCACCTACGTATCCTTCTTGAGGAATCAGGTCGAACGTAGTTCACTTTTTCTTGTGTCTTTTCTTTGTTTCCTTTTTTCCTTTTGTTACACATCTTCCTTGGTGATTCCGAAAGAGGGTATATGAAAGAATTATTAAGGCTCAAAGGGGAAAGCAAAGGTTAAAGTGTTTGGGTAGTAGAAAAATTGCATCTGTCATTTCATTCTCTGAAAAATGCCAAAATACACACAAACGAAACCAATCGTTGACAAATACATTAAAGAATTAGACATAATATCTCTTGTCCGCATCGGAATTGATAGCCATATCAGTGCATCTTCCCTCAATATCAGTTAAACATAGCGCGCCGTTGGATAATACCCTAGTCACAACAAACGGTCCCTGCCAATTTGGAGCGAACTTGCCTTTCGCTTCGGCCTGATGTGGTAGAACTCTCTTCAACACATGTTGTCCCACTTCAAATTTCCTGGGACGTACCTTCTTGTTATATGCTCTTGCCATTCTCTTTTGATACAATTGGCCATGACATACTGCTGTCAATCTCTTTTCATCGATCAAGCTCAATTGCTCTAATCGGGTTTTGACCCACTCATCATCGTCAATCTCAGCTTCAGCGACAATTCGGAGGGATGGAATCTCAACTTCTGCGGGTATTACCGCTTCAGTCCCGTACACCAACAAGTAAGGAGTTGCACCTACCGAAGTCCGGACGGTAGTGCGATAACCCAACAGTGCAAATGGTAACTTTTCATGCCATTGCCTGGACCCCTCTACCATCTTCCTCAATATCTTCTTTATATTCTTGTTTGCTGCCTCAACCGCACCATTTGCTTTGGGACGATATGGTGTGGAATTTCGGTGTGTAATCTTGAACCGTTGGCAGACCTCCTTCATCAATCCGCTGTTAAGATTGGCACCGTTATCTGTGATGATTATCTTTGGAATTCCAAACCTGCAGATGATGTGGGAATGTACGAAGTCCACCACCGCCTTCTTGGTCACTGATTTGAAGGTTTTGGCCTCCACCCACTTGGTAAAATAATCGATCGTTACCAGAATGAACCTATGACCATTGGAAGTCGCAGGTTCTATAGGTCCAATAACATCCATACCCCATGCGACAAACGGCCATGGTGCTGACATTGTATGCAACTCGGTTGGCGGAGAATGAATCAAATCTCCGTGTATCTGACACCGATGGCATCTTCGCACGAAACTTATACAATCACGCTCCATCGTGAGCCAGTAATATCCTGCTCGAAGAATCTTCTTTGCCAATACGTACCCGCTCATGTGTGGTCCACAAACTCCCGAGTGTATATCTGTCATCACTGTTGTGGCTTGACTCGCATCTATACATCTTAACAGCCCCAAATCTGGGGTTCTTTTGTACAGCACCCCTCCACTAAGGAAAAATCCATTCGCCAATCGCCGAATAGCTCTTTTTTATCTCCAGTCGCCTGTTCTGGGTATATTCCTAACCTGAGGTATTCCTTGACATCATGAAACCATGGCTCACCATCCATCTCTTCCTCTATCATATTGCAATAGGCATGCTGATTCCGGACCTGAATATGTAACGGATGGACACGAACCTTGTCCGGGTGATGTAGCATTGACGCCAAAGTATCCAAAGCGTCGGCAACCTCATTATGCATCCTTGGGATATGTCTGAATTCTACCGACCGGAAACGCTTAGTCAGATCATGCAAACACTGACGATATGGGATAAGTTTTAAGTCTCTGGTTTCCCATTCTCCCTGAATCTGATGTACCAGAAGGTCCGAGTCCCCCAAGACCAAGACGTCCTGTTCATCCATGTCCACCGCTAATCGCAACCCCAAGATACATGCCTCGTACTCAGCCATATTATTGGTACAATGAAAACGCGGTTGAGCAGTAACAGGATAATGATGTCCTGTTTCAGAGATAAGCACAGCCCCTACTCCGACTCCTTTTGCGTTCGCCGCTCCATCGAAGAAAAGCTTCCATCCCGGATCCTCGGTTAATTTCAACCCATCAATTTGCAGTACTTCTTCGTCCGGAAAATACGTCCTCAAAGGTTCGTATCCGTCATCGACAGGGTTCTCAGCTAAGTGATCGGCTAGGGCTTGAGCTTTCATAGCCGTCCTTGTCACGTATATGATGTCGAACTCGGTAAGTAATATTTTCCATTTTGCCAACCTCCCTGTAGGCATAGGTTTCTGGAAAATATACTTCAACGGATCCAAACGCGAAATGAGGTAAGTGGTGTAAGAAGACAAATAATGTTTCAACTTTTGGGATACCCAAGTCAAAGCGCAACATGTCTTTTCCAAATGAGTGTACTTAACCTCGTGGATCGTGAACTTCTTACTGAGGTAGTAAATGGCCCGTTCCTTTCTGCCCGTAAGATCATACTGCCCCAGCACGCAGCCGAACGAATTCTCCAAAATCATTAGGTAGAGAATCAGGGGTCTACCCGGTTCAGTCGGAACTAGTACGGGTGGTTTTGACAGGTACCCTTTGATTTGGTCAAACGCTTCCTGACATTCTGTCGTCCATTCTATCGCAGCGTCTTTCTTCAACAGACGGAATATGGGTTCACAGGTTGCTGTAAGATGAGAAATAAACCTACTGATGTAATTTAACCTTCCCAACAGACTCATTACCTCTGTTTTATTCTTTGGCGGGGGTAGCTCTTGAATGGACTTGATTTTGGACGGGTCCAACTCAATGCCCCGTCGGTTGACGATGAATCCTAGCAACTTTCCTGATGGAACTCCGAATGCGCATTTGGCCGGATTGAGCTTGATATCATATCTTCGAAGTCTTTGAAAGAACTTCCTGAGGTCGGCAACGTGGTCTTCTTGACGTCTAGATTTTACGATCACATCATCCACGTACACTTCAATTTCATGTCATGGAATACCGTAGTCATCGCTCTCATGTATGTTGCCCCTGCGTTCTTCAATCCGAACGGCATCACCCGGTAGCAATAAGTCCCCCACGGTGTGATAAAAGCCGTCTTTTCTGCGTCCTCTTCATCCATCAAGATCTGATGATATCCCGCATAACAGTCCACAAAGGATCCGATTTCACGTCCAGCGCAATTATCAATCAGGATATGGATATTGGGAAGCGGGAAATTATCCTTAGGACTTGCCTTGTTGAGATTGCGGTAGTCCACGCATACTATGATCTTTCCGTCTTTCTTCGGCACCGGTACTACGTTAGCCAACCATTCAGGGTATCGAGTGACACGAATGACTTTCGCCTGCAACTGCTTGGTTACTTCCTCCTTGATCTTTACACTCATCTCCGTCTTGAATTTCTGCAGTTTTTGCTTGACGGGAGGATATGCCGAATCAGTGGGTAATTTATGAACCACTAGATCAGTGCTGAGTCCTGGCATGTCGTCGTACGACCATGCGAAAATGTCTTTAAACTCCATGAGTGTTTTGATCAACTCTTCTCTCGGGTTAGGTTCAATATGGACACTTATTCTGGTTTCTTTGACGTCATCTGTCTTCCCCAGATTAACAGCCTCAGTATCATTTAAATTTGGTTTGGGTTTTTCCTCGAAGTGACTTAATTCTTCACCAATTTCTTCTACGGCTTCATCATCGCCGTATTCCGATTCACTCTCGTCACTTCTTATTTCATGCGTTATTATTTCCAAACCCGATTGACTTTCTAGACCGGATTGATTAATCTTTAAGCACGCCATATCATTAAGATCAGTTGAAATAAAGCTGTTCAGAAAAGTAAGAAAGAAGGAAAATAAACAAAATTAGACACGAAGGGAACACAATTTCATTAATGGGAACAGTACAAGGCAAAACAAAACTTGTAAACTCAAATCAAAATGAACTAAAACAAACGGATTTTACTCCGGGACAACCCCAACACAAAATTTCGAAAGAAAACGATCCAAAACAAACTACCAAGACTCCTTCCGGACAGGGAGAGGAGTAGCCTTCCAATTATTCAATTTTGCTTTTGATCCCACAAACTATATCTCGGCATGGCTGGATCCTTCACCATCCTCGAGCATGCATACATCCGTGAATAGGTCCTCGAACTTTCTTAAGAACTCTTCGTCTGGCCTAACCATAGGACTGGGAATCTTTGTCGTCGGGTGTCCTCTTACTCCAGACCTGACAAAAGATTGGGAAAGGCGTGGAACAAGGCTTCGGGAGCACCCATGTCTTCTGCTTATTCCTCTTGGCTCGCTGGATGTCCTCTGATGTTGGCTTGAATCCCAAACCGAAGGTTCCCATGTTTTCGACCACGGATACCGGTTGTATGATTCCTTGCAGAGATGCACCTAGACCTTTGCCGGGTATGAAACCGTGTCTCAACATTTCATGAGCCACCATGACGTCGGCAGTAATTATTCTGTCATTGGGAATGCATTCCCCTTCTGGAACTCGGTTAGCGGATACCACATCGCAGATCTGGTATACCCATGGCCCAACATCTTCTTCCGTCTCAACAAAGGGGACGATGGTGCCCGGTTGTAGATCATTCTCTCCATGGACGACGATCTCCTGTTGGTCCCACTCAAACTTGACGAGTTGGTGTAGGCTGGATGGAACTGCTCTTGCGGCATGGATCCACGGTCGCCCTATCAGAAGGTTATATGACACTACCATGTCCAGCACCTGGAATTCCATGGTGAACTCCACTGGACCAATTGTCAAGATTAACACTATGTCCCCGACCGACGCCTTGCCTCCTCCATCAAACCCTCGAACACATATGTTGTTCTTGCGTATCCTGCCGATGTCCACTTTCAACTTGTCCAGTGTAGAGAGAGGACAGATGTTAGCACTGGATCCATTATCGACAAGGACTTTGGTAACCACCGACTCCTCACACTTTACCGTAAGATATAAAGCCTTGTTGTGCTCGGTGCCTTCCTCAGGCAATTCATCATCGGTGAAGGTGATCCGATTCGCTTCGAAGATCCTATTGGTGATCTTCTCCAAATGACTCACCGAGATTTTATCGGGTACGTGGGCCTCATTCAGAACTTTCATCAAAGCTTGCCGATGTTCTTCAGAATGTATCAGCAAGGATAGCAATGAGATTTGCGCAGGCGTTTTCTTCAGCTGCTCTAAGACAGACCAAATGGACAACCCAAGAAGAATATATGAGTTTAAGAACTCCAATAATAATAATATTGAACAAAAGTACTGACACTCCCAAAGATCCGGAGTCACAAGTCTAGAGCCTCTAACAAAACCCAACAGGAAATAGAGAGTACGATATAGAAGTACTCAAGTCCGAATACAAAATATACAATAACAACTGGAATGAGAGGAGAAGCTAGGCTCTGCGAACGTAGGCAGCTACCTCAGCAACTCGATGTGACAATGTAAACGCTGGAGATGTCCGTCTACTGCTCCTGTGTACCTGAGTCTGCACACAAAAGGTGCAGGGAGTAGGGGTGAGTACTAAGTACTCAGTGAGTAACAAATATATATATGTAGCTGAGAGTAAGAAATCCACAAAATACCACAATATGAAGCTACACTACAGTCCGAATCTCCTACGAACTAGCAACAACAATACAATACGGCTACCACAGAGTAATTCAACAAATACGGATGCAATGCAATGCACATAACTGCTACGGCGTGTAGCCCGATCCCATTTAACGTCGACGGCGCTCACCTGGGGGTGTGTACAGACTCCGGAGGGGCTCCTACAGCCCAAGCGCAATACTGCTGCGGCGTGCAGCCCGATCCTCACATCAACCACTGCGGCGTGCAGCCCGATCCCATACTCAATCCACAATAAGCAATTAAGTCACAAAACAATTCATTTTCCTTATTTCCAGTTCTCAATTCATAATTTATGAAAAATACTTTAACTTTATTAAGTTTGTAAAAGCCGGTGACTTAGCATTTCAAAAGTGTGATTACAATTCCCAGGACTGAGATCGGTGATTTAAGCAATCTTTAGCTATCACATAAATATTGTCCTCTAAGGACGCTACAGATCGGCACAAGGCCCCAAACAAGGCTTACAGCCCACAAATATAGCAAATACAGTGTATTTCCAACACTAACAACATATTATTCATTCCTGGGATGGACCAAGTCTCAATCCCCAATCACAATCAATCCCGCACCTGCCACGGTGTGCGAGCCACGCCCTATTAGCGACACAATGTGCTAAGCCGGGGTTTCGAACCCTCAGGCTACAATATACACAAACTACTCACCTCTAGCCGGTCGTAGAATCGTCCGCGATGCCTTTTCCTTTGAATTTCGTTGCCTCGTGTGTAGAATCTAGTCAAATAACAATAATTATATCAATTACGGGTCAAAGAATCTTAACCCACTTCAATTTATATGAAATTCGCAAAATTACACTAAGTTGGAAAAACCCGACTTTCGGTACGGTTCTCGAAAAATTACGAAAGTCTCATATTCGGAACCCTCATCTCAATACGAGTCTAAGCATATCAATTTTACCAAATTCGGACTCCATTTGCTCATTCAAAACCTTGATTTTCTAAAGTTCAAGCCTAGGGTTAAATCTTCCATGAATCACCCCAAATTCTTCCATTTTCATGATATAATTGCATAATAATACCAATACTAATCATAGTTTAAGTCCATAGTTGCTTACCCGATGATTTCCTTGAGTTTCTCTTAAAAATCGCCCAAATCGCCTCTAAAGCCGAGACCCAAATGTGTGAAATGTTCTGAAATTTTTCTCACTTCTGATACACTTAACTTACAGCGATTTTCGCTTCTGCGGAAGAATTTCCGCTCCTACGCGTCCGCTTCTGCGGAGAATCGATCGCTCCTGCGGATATTTCCGCTTCTGCGACTAGGCGTCCGCTTCTGCGGACTCGCCTAAGCGGCTCCCCTTCCGCTTCTGCGATGGCCGCTTCTGCGGCTCCCTGCCCGCTCCCGCGTTTCCGCTTCAGCGGAAAATGCTCCGCTTCTGCGGTGACCAGCACTTCTGCGCTCCTGGTCCGCTTCAGCGCACCCGCTCCTGCGCCCAAAATTCCGCAGGAGCGGAAACAACAGAAGCAGTGCACCAGTTTCCGCAATTTTCCATATTTTTCTCCCGATTAACCATCCGAAAACACCCCGAGGCCCCCGGGACCTCATTCAAATACACCAACACATCCTAACTCCTTATTCGAACTTGTTCCAATCATAAAAACACCATCCTAAACATCAAAATCACCAATTATCCACGGATTCAAGCCTAAGTTTCTTCAAAACTTTCAAAACTAACATTCAATCCAAAACCCGATCAAACGATGTCCGAATGACCTGAAAATTTGCGGACATATCCAAAATCACATAACGAAGCTACAGAAATTGTCGGAATTCCATTCCGACCCCCGGATCAAAATATCACCTACCATCCGGTTTTCGCCAAAATTCAACATTCGCCAATTCAAGCTTAAAACTACACCGGACCTCCGAATTCAATTCCGATTGTTCTCCTAAGTCATAAATGATCCCCGGAACTAGTCGAATCATCGGAATCCGGTTCCGAGCACTCTAACTCAATAGTCAACTCTTGGTTGACTTTTCATATTCAAGCTTTCTTCAAACATGCTATTTGTTTCATTTTCAATCCAAATCACTTCTAACTCACCCGATATACTCTAATACTGTTTTAAAAGCATAATATGTGTAAATGCAAGGTAACGGGGTGGTAATTCCCGTAACGACGGGCCGGGTCGTTACATTCTCCCCAACTTAAACAAACGCTCGTCCGCGAGCGGGTTAAGAAACATACCTGGAGCATCAAACAAGTGTGGATATCTACTGCGCATCTCCTGCTCGGTCTCCCAAGTTGCTTCCTCCACGGGACGACCTCTCCACTGCACTTTTACTGAAGCTATATCCTTAGATCTCAGCTTACGAACCTGTCGACCCAAAATGGCTATTGGTTCCACATCATAAGTCAAATCCTCATCTAGCTGTATCGTGCCGAAGTCCAACACATGAGACGGGTCTCCGACATACTTCCGGAGCATAGATACATGGAACACCGGGTGAACTCCCGACAAACACTGGGTGGCAAAGCAAGCATATAAGCCACCTCCCCAACTTTCCTAAGCACCTCAAAAGGTCCAATAAACCTTGGGCTCAACTTTCCTTTCTTTCCAAACCTCATAACACCTTTCATAGGCGAAACTTTCAGCAACACCTTCTCACCTACTGAATAAGACACATCTCGGACCTTCCGGTCCGCATAACTCTTCTGACGCGACTGAGCTGTGCGAAGTCTCTCCTGAATCACCTTCACCTTATCTAAGGCATCTTGGACTAACTCTGTCCCTAACAACCTAGCCTCGCCGGGCTCGAACCAACCAACCGGAGACCTACACCGCCTCCCATATAAAGCTTCATACGGTGCCATCTGAATGCTGGACCGATAGCTATTATTGTAAGCAAACTCCGCCAAAGGCAAATAATCAGCCCATGAACCACCAAAATCAATGACACAAGCACGCAACATGTCCTCCAATATCCGAATAGTACGCTCAGACTGCCCATCCGTCTGTGGATGAAATGCTATGCTCAACTCTACCCGTGAACCCAACTCTCGCTGAAATGTCCTCCAGAACTGAGATGTGAACTGGGTACCTCTGTCTGATATAATGGAAATAGGAACTCCATGCAATCTCACTATCTCACGGATGAATATCTCTGCCAACCGCTCCGAGGTATAGGTAGTACACACTGGGATGAAGTGAGCTGACTTAGTCAACCTATCCACCACCACCCAAACTGAATCAAACTTCCTCGCCTGTCCGAGGGAGTCCACTAACAAAGTCCATAGTTATTCTTTCCCACTTCCACTCCGGAATATCAATACGCTGGAATACACCACCAGGTCTCCGATGCTCATACTTGACCTGCTGACAGTTTAGACACCGAGCCACATGGCTCACAATATCTTTCTTCATCTTTCTCCACCAGTAATGTTGCTTCAAGTCCTGATACATCTTCGCGGCTCCTGGATGAATAGAATACCGCGAACTATGGGCCTCTTCCAATATCAACTCACGAAGGCCATCAACATTGGGCACACATATTCGGCCCTGCATCCGCAATACACCCTCACTATCAATAGTGACATCTCTAGCATCATCATGCTGAACTCTGTCCTTAAGGACAAGTAAGTGTGGATCATCATACCGGCGCTCTCGAATACGATCATATAAAGAAGAACGAGCTACTACACAAGCCATCACCCGACTGGGCTCAGAAATATCCAGCCTTACCATCTGATTAGCTAACGCCTGAACATCAACTGCTAGGGGTCTCTCCCCAACTGGAATATACGCCAAACTGCCCATACTAATAGCCTTCCGGCTCAATGCATCAGCCACTACATTGGCTTTCCCGGGATGATACAAGATAGTAATATCATAGTCTTTAAGCAATTCAAGCCATCTCCGCTGCCTCAAATTTAGATCTTTTTGCTTAAACAAATGCTGAAGGCTGCGGTGGTCCGTATATACATCACAAGATACACCATATAGATAATGCCTCCAAATCTTCAAGGCATGAACAATAGCAGCTAACTCCAAATCATGAACAGGGTAGTTCTTCTCGTGGGGCTTTAGCTGACGAGAAGCATATGCAATAACTCTACCCTCCTGCATCAACACACAACCGAGTCCAACTCTGGAAGCATCACAATACACCGTATATGACCCTGAGGCCGACGGTAACACAAGTACTGGAGCCGTGGTCAAAGCCTCCTTGAGCTTCTGAAAGCTCTCTTCACATTCATCAGACCACACAAATGGAGCATTCTTCTGTGTCAGCTTAGTCAACGGTGAAGCAATAGATGAGAAATCCTGAACAAACCGACGATAATAGCCTGCCAAGCCGAGAAAAACCCGAATCTCTGTAGCTGAGGAAGGTCTGGGCCAATTCTGCACTGCCTCAACCTTCTGTGGATCAACCCGAATACCATCACTGGACACTATATGTCCCAGAAAACCCACAGTATCAAGCCAGAACTCACACTTAGAGAATTTTGCATAAAGCTTCTCTTCTCTCAACCTCTGCAATGCCACTCTCAAATGCTGTGCATGCTCCTCCTGGCTGCGTGAATATACCAGGATATCATCAATAAACACAATCACAAAAGAATCAAGGTACGGCCGAAATACACTATTCATCAAGTGCATGAATGCTGCTCGGGCATTAGTCAACCCGAAAGACATCACCAGGAACTCGTAGTGCCCATATCGCGTCCTGAACGCTGTCTTCAATATATCTGAGACCCTGATCTTCAACTGATGATAGCCCGATCGAAGATCAATCTTAGAAAATACACTAGCTCCATGTAACTGATCAAATAGGTCCTCAATACGAGGCAATGGGTATTTATTCTTCATCGTTACCTTGTTCAGCTGCCTGTAATCAATGCACATTCTCATTGTGCCATCTTTCTTTTTTAACAAATAACACTGGTGCACCCCACGGTGACACACTGGGGCGAATGAACCCCTTATCTAAAAGCCCTTGAAGCTGTTCTTTCAATTCCTCCAGCTCGGCTGGTGCCATCCGGTAAGGAGGAATAGAAATGGGCTGAGTGCCGGCACCAAGTCAATACCAAAATCAATGACCCTGTCTGGTGGCATACCCGGCAGGTCTGATGGGAATACATCTGGAAAGTCCTTGACAACATGCACAAAATCAATACTAGGAGTCTCAGCTCCCACATCCCTAACAAATGCTAGATACGACAAACAACCCTTGCCAATCATTCGTTGAGCTTTTATATAAGAAATCACCCTGTCGGACACATAATCGGTCAAGCCACGCCACTCGATCCTCGGATTACCTGGAATAGCTAGTGTGACTGTCTTGGCATGACAGTCCAGAATCGCATGGTAAGGAGATAGCCAATCCATGCCTAGAATTACATCGAAATCTACCATGCCCGGTAGTAATAAATCAACTCGGGTCTCCGGACCCCCAATAGTAATAATACAGGATCGATATACCTGATCCACAACAACAGTATCCCCCACTGGGGTAGACACATGTACGGGCAAAGCAAGGATACCATGGGTCATACCCAAATGATGTGCAAAGTAAGTAGAGACATAA
This sequence comes from Nicotiana noctiflora, assembly GCA_032618575.1. Lineage (NCBI taxonomy): Eukaryota > Viridiplantae > Streptophyta > Magnoliopsida > Solanales > Solanaceae > Nicotiana > Nicotiana noctiflora. The sequence goes on from JASVEL010006793.1 coordinate 59,763, forward strand.
GAATAGGTGGATCCGGGATCAAATAAGACAGAAGCATCCCCGTGGCGCTGAGATAATACCTAAAATGACTGCATCTGATGCACTAGCATCCCTCCTATCCAGAAGAGCATAAAAATGAGCCTAACCTCTGCCAGTACGATCCTCACCCCTAGGGCGACCTCTGGCTACCTTGCTACCACTCCTAGCTGACTGTGCTGGTGCCGAAGAAGCAAGAGCAGAAGACGAGGGCTGGTCCCTCTGTTGAGACCGCTTACGAAGCAACTGGGGACACTCCCTCCTGATATGGCCAAACTCACGACACTCAAAGCAACGGCCTGAAGCTGGAGAAAGGGACTGCTGAGGACCCTTCGCTGCAGATGAATCCTGAGCTGAAGGAGCAGGAGCAGAGCTCTGAGCTGGAAGGGAGCTCAATGCAGGCTGGCTCTGCTGACGACCCTGATGGCCCTGATGACCCTGACGACCACGGTCTGACGAAGCTCCACTAGACTCTACGTCCAGACTGATGAGACCTGAAAGAGCGACCTCTGCTATGCTGAAATTGGCCCCTAGACGGAGCACCACTGTAACTGCCAGTACCACGAGGCCTCTTAGCCTCTCTCTCCTCTCGCTCTGCGGCGATCTGTCTCAATGTGACGGGCAGCATCAACCACCTCCTCAAAGGTAACCGTAGAAACTCTCTCCCGGGTCATCAATATGCGGATGGGATAAATAAGACCATCAATAAATCTCCGGATCCTCTCCCTGTCGGTAGGAACCATCCACATGGCATGACGGGCCAGCTGTGTGAATCTCATCTCGTACCGATTCACTGTCATCTCTCCCTCTGCTTCAACCACTCGAACCGACGTCGCAGCTCCTCTCTCTGAAGACCGAGGCACGTACTTCTCCAAAAATACCGTGGAGAACTGCCGCCAAGTGAGGGGCACCGCCCCAGCGGGCCTACGCCTCTCAAAATCCTCCCACCACCGGAAAGCTGCACCTGTGAACCTGGAAAGTGGTGAATGAAACACCGCCGGACTCTAGAATACCCGCGGTGCGAAGCATACGCCGACATCTGTCAAGAAAACCACGGGCATCCTCGCCCTCGGCTCCACCGAATGTCGGAGGCCGTAACCTCTCAAACCTCTCCAAACGACGCCGCTCATCGTCGGGCATAACCGGAACCACATATGCCAGGAGCCGGTGCAACGGGCGCAACCGGCTGAACCGGCTCGGGTGTGCGAGCCACGGGGTCTGATTCCCCCCGCCCGTGAAGATGATACTGCAGCGAGTAGCGAGCAACTACCGTGCCAATCCCGTGCACACCGATAATATCCGAGCCAAGGTCTCCCGAAGACCAGGTATCACAATAGGCACTCGCCGGTCCCCGAACTCGAGCTCGCCGGAGCGTCCGCCGTCGGAATACGGTCCCGAGTCCGGTCGGCTGGTGGGTCGGCAAGTGCTGGTGCTGCTGCCCTACCTCTACCACGACCACGGCCTCCGGGTGCCAATGGCGGTCGTCCGCCACGTCCGTTAGCTCGTGTTCTCGCCATCTGCGAGAGAATAGAATATGGAAAGATTTAATTTCATGATAACACAAATCGCACGATATGAATTCAAGAAAATGAGGTTTTTCCTAAAGTTTTCTGTAGCCCTTCGAAGATAGATACGGACGTCTACGTACCGATCTGCGAAAGCCTACTAAACCGGCTCATGACTCGCGAGTCCTAATAACCTAGAGCTCTTATACTCTACTGTCACGACCCAAATCCGGTCGTGATGGCGCCCAACAATCAAGCTAGGCCAGCCAGACCAACAATTTAATTATAACACAATACCGGTCCCCAAATGGACAACCCAAGAAGAATATATGAGTTTAAGAACTCCAATAATAATAATACTGAACAAAAGTACTGACACTCCCAAAGATCCGGAGTCACAAGTCTAGAGCCTCTAACAAAACCCAACAGGAAATAGAGAGTACGATATAGAAGTACTCAAGTCCGAATACAAAATATACAATAACAACTGGAATGAGAGGAGAAGCTAGGCTCTGCGAACGTAGGCAGCTACCTCAGCAACTCGATGTGACAATGTAAACGCCGGAGATGTCCGTCTACTGCTCCTGAGTACCTGAGTCTGCACACAAAAGGTGCAGGGAGTAGGGGTGAGTACTAAGTACTCGGTGAGTAACAAATATATATATGTAGTTGACAGTAAGAAATCCACAAAAATACCACAATATGAAGCTACACTACAGTCCGAATCTCCTACGAACTAGCAACAATAATACAATACAGCTACCACAGAGTAATTCAACAAATACGGATGCAATGCAATGCACATAACCGCTACGGCGTGTAGCCCGATCCAATTTAACGTCGACGGCGCTCACTGGGGGTGTGTACAGACTCCGGAGGGGCTCCTACAGCCCAAGCGCAATACTGCTGCGGCGTGCAGCCCGATCCTCACATCAACCACTGCGGCGTGCAGCCCGATCCCATACTCAGTCCACAATAAGCAATTAAGTCACAAAACAATTCATTTTCCTTATTTCCGGTTCTCAATTCATAATTTATGAAAAATACTTTAACTTTATTAAGTTTGTAAAAGCCGGTGACTTAGCATTTCAAAAGTGTGATTACAATTCCCAGGACTGAGATCGGTGATTTAAGCAATCTTTAGCTATCACATAAATATTGTCCTCTAAGGACGCTACAGATCGGCACAAGGCCCCAAACAAGGCTTACAGCCCACAAATATAGCAAATACAGTGTATTTCCAACACTAACATCATATTATTCATTCCCGGGATGGACCAAGTCTCAATCCCCAATCACAATCAATCCCGCACCTGCCACGGTGTGCGAGCCACGCCCTATTAGCGTCACAATGTGCTAAGCCGGGGTTTCGAACCCTCAGGCTACAATATACACAAACTACTCACCTCTAGCCGGTTGTAGAATCGTCCGCGATGCCTTTTCCTTTGAATTTCGTTGCCTCGTGTGTAGAATCTAGTCAAATAACAATAATTATATCAATTACGGGTCAAAGAATCATAACCCACTTCAATTTATATGAAATTCGCAAAATTACACTAAGTTGGAAAAACCCGACTTTCGGTACGGTTCTCGAAAAATTACGAAAGTCTCATATTCGGAACCCTCATCTCAATACGAGTCTAAGCATATCAATTTTACCAAATTCGGACTCCATTTGCTCATTCAAAACCTTGATTTTCTAAAGTTCAAGCCTAGGGTTAAATCTTCCATGAATCACCCCAAATTCTTCCATTTTCATGATATAATTGCATAATAATACCAATACTAATCATAGTTTAAGTCCATAGTTGCTTACCCGATGATTTCCTTGAGTTTCTCTTAAAAATCGCCCAAATCGCCTCTAAAGCCGAGACCCAAATGTGTGAAATGTTCTGAAATTTTTCTCACTTCTGATACACTTAACTTACAGCGATTTTCGCTTCTGCGGAAGAATTTCCGCTCCTACGCGTCCGCTTCTGCGGAGAAATGATCGCTCCTGCGGATATTTCCGCTTTTGCGACTAGGCGTCCGCTTCTGCGGACTCGCCTAAGCGGCTCCCCTTCCGCTTCTGCGATGGCCGCTTCTGCGGCTCCCTGTCCGCTCCCGCGATTCCGCTTCAGCGGAAAATGCTCCGCTTCTGCGGTGCCCAGCGCTTCTGCGCTCCTGGTCCGCTTCAGCGCACCCGCTCCTGCGCCCAAAATTCCGCAGGAGCGGAAACAACAGAAGCAGTGCACCAGTTTCTGCAATTTTCCATATTTTTCTCCCGATTAACCATCCGAAAACACCCCGAGGCCCCCGGGACCTCATTCAAATACACCAACACATCCTAACTCCTTATTCGAACTTGTTCCAATCATAAAAACACCATCCTAAACATCAAAATCACCAATTATCCACGGATTCAAGCCTAAGTTTCTTCAAAACTTTCAAAACTAACATTCAATCCAAAACCCGATCAAACGATGTCCGAATGACCTGAAAATTTGCAGACATATCCAAAATCACATAACGAAGCTACAAAAATTGTCGAAATTCCATTCCGACCCCCGGATCAAAATATCACCTACCATCCGGTTTTCGCCAAAATTCAACATTCGTCAATTCAAGCTTAAAACTACACCGGACCTCCGAATTCAATTCCGATTGTTCTACTAAGTCATAAATGATCCCCCGAAACTAGTCGAATCATCGAATCCGGTTCCGAGCACTCTAACTCAATAGTCAACTCTTGGTTGACTTTTCATATTCAAGCTTTCTTCAAACATGCTATTTGTTTCATTTTCAATCCAAATCACTTCTGACTCACCCGATATACTCTAATACTGTTTTAAAAGCATAATATGTGTAAATTCAAGGTAACGGGGTGGTAATTCCCGTAATGACGGGCCGGGTCGTTACACAGCAAGGATAGCAATGAGATTTGCGCCGAAGTCTTCTTCAGATGTTCTAGGACAGAATAATCATGTAGCTTCATCTTTTTCAGGAATTGTTCTGCCTCTTCGTCAGTTACCGGCTTTTTCAATGTTGCCGGAGTGATCTTCCTCAATTCCGTAGGGGCAAAACATCTCCCCGAGCGGGTCAAACCTTGCGCTTCGCAAACTTCCTCTTTCACTTCCTTTCCTTTGTAAGTTGTCGTAATCCGATCATAATTCCATGGAATAGCTCTGCTATCAGTTATTGGCAACTGTATTGCTGGCTTGATGATGAAAGGATCCATTCGAACGCCTGCTACCGTCAAGATGGGTTTGGTTGCTACCCTTGGTACAACTATTTTTGCTTCCCCCGGCTTCACCGGTACCTCGTTCACACTTCCCTTTTCTGCTTCCAGCCCTCTTTGTACGTCCTTCTTTCCAATGGGCGACTCTTCAAGGCTTGGCCCCTTTCTCATTCCTACCCCGCTAGACTTGATCATCATTACGGTCTGAGAGGTTTTCTCCTTTCCTTCTTCTACCCGTACCAACTCGATCATGTTGGTCTCATGATGAGTTGGAAGTGGATTTTGGTTGATGTTGGGCTCTGTTGGAGTCTGGACCTCAATCCTGCGAGTGTCGATGAGCTCCTGGATGGCTGTTTTCAACCTCCAACACTTTTCCGTGTTGTGTCCCGGACATCCTGAGCAGTATGCACAATTTACTGAATGGTCCAGATTCTTTGGAAGAGGGTTTGGTAGCTTAGCTTTAACCGGATTTAGCAACCCTACTTGCTTCAAACGGTGGAACAGACTGGTGTAGGACTCCCCCAAGGGAGTGAAAGTCTTTGGCCTTGGCGCCCTGTCGCCCTTGAATGCTTGGTTCGGGCGAAAGCCCGCACCCGTGGGATTTCTATAGGCTCTTGGGGGTGGGTAATTGTTCTGTGGATTTGGTACATGCCATGGTGCCTGGACGGGTGGTGCAGCATATGACTGAGCATGATGGATAGTAAAATGGGGATCCGGTGCTGGATAGTAGTGTTGCGGGTAGTTATATGGATTGTGGAAGTAATTTTGGTGGTGAGGCTGTGGCGGGTTATACTGGGGTGCGGGGCCTCTGTTTCTGAACCATGTTCCGGACTCGACTGCCATGACTTCTTCTTTCCTCTTTTTCCCAAGCACTCCTCCGGTACCACTTTGAATAGCTTGGGTAGTGGCTTTCAATGCTGAATAGCTCATGATCTTGTTGGCTTTCAAGCCTTCCTCGATCATAGCCCCCATCTTTATCACCTCAGTAAATGACTTGCCCACGGACGTCACCAGATGTCCGAAATAGGTTGGCTCTAGTGTATGCAAGAAGTAATCCACCATCTCGTTCTCTCTCATAGGCGGATCTACCCTTGCTGCCTGTTCCCTCCAGCGGAAACCAAATTCCCTGAAACTTTCGGCGGGTTTCTTTTCTATCTTTAGCAATGATAAGCGGTCTGGGACTATTTCAAGATTGTACTAGAACAGACCAATGAATGCTTGAGCCAAGTCATCCCAAGTAAACCACCTGCTGGGATCCTGCCTAGTGTACCACTCCAGGGCAGATCCTCCCAAACTCTGACCGAAGTAAGCTATCAGAATCTCGTCTCGTCCGCCGGCTCCTCGCATTTTACTACAAAACCCTCGAAGATGGGCCACCGGATCACCATGCCCCTCGTATAAGTCAAACTTGGGCATTTTGAACCCGGCTGGCAATTGGACATCTGGGAATGGACACAGATCCTTGTAAGCGACACTGACCTGGTTGCCCAAACCGTGTATATTCCTGAAGGACTGCTCCAGGCTTTTAACTTTTCTAATAACTTCCTCATGCTCTGAACTTTGGAAGTGCTTTTCCGGTTCTGCCGGGTTATCCCAGTGAGGGGTGTGTGTATGCGGTTCAGGAGCCTTAAAAGTAGGCTCGGGGGGATAGTAAGAATTGTCATGGATTTGAACATGCGGCTCACCGGACGACTTTTGTAGAGTGGCAGGTGGGGGTGCCACAAAAACAGGGGTGGTCGGAGGAGGATTTTGTTTGGCTGGTGGGATTTGGGTGACATAAGGGTTTTCCCCTTGATAGTATGGATAGAGTGGGGCGCTTGTCGAAGGGTCAAGGGGTGGATGTTCTGGAGCTGATGCGAGAGTAGGGCGGTTTGGCGAAGACTGTCCCCTAGCCCAGGCTAGGTACATCTCTGTTATATGTTGTTTCAATCAGTCAACCTCTTCTTTCATGATTTGTATCTCTGATTTCTCTTCCTCGAGACTTTTACCGGAACTAGACATGCTTGCTGTAATTGGCCCTTTAGATCTAGTACGGTAATGGTGGTTGGCCAGTATATTCTGTCAAACCAACTGCTAAACTTTTCTGGCAATGAAACAAACTCGTTAGTTTACCGAGTTTAACAGATATGTTATAGCACGTCGGATGCAATGCACCTAACCAAATAACCCTTTCTACATGTACTCATAACATGCGTCATTCCAGCTTTTCTTTTTCTCTTTTTCTTCTTTTTCTTTTCTCTTTTTCAACTATCCTTGAAAGCCTTATTGTTATTAACCTTCGTATTCTTTTCCTTTCTTTTTAGTGGTGGTCGAATCTTATGTGGATTGCCTACGTATCACGTCCCTGCGTGAATCAGACCGAGCGTAGTTCTAATAACAAGATTGTGGCAAAATTCAGTAACTTTTATATCAAATAAAAACTTAAAGTTACAAAACATGTCTTACAACAATCAGCAAAACAAAAGAAATGCTTGACTCGAAAAAGTAAAATAAAATGCCAACTAGCGTGACCCAATATTTCAAAATACATTTTTAATCAAAAATCTAATGCTCTAAAATTCCTGGGGGCCCGCGAGGCATCATTCGGCCTTGCCGCGGGCCTTGGTGTGAGGTCCTTGTGTAGTCCCCTTAATTCTCTCATGATCTGATGAACATAGCCCATAACTGAAGCAAAATGGTCGGTGCGGGGCATTTGTTCACAAGCTAGGCACTTCATGGTGACATAATGCCCGATTTCTCCAATTTTGTCCTTGATCATGTTCCTTTCTCTGAGTAGCCGTTCTATCTGCTGGTTTTTCGCCCCTAATCTTTGAGCATTGTTGGTGACTTGGTCTAGGAGCCTATCCACTTGTTCTTGCAGTCGGCCATCAAATTGTGACAACGATCGAGGTCTGCTCTAGCATCTCGGGCTTGCTTGAAAACCCGCTCCCTGAGGATAACATTTGCTTCCCTTAGACTAGTGATGGTCTCAGTGTAATCTTCTTCCACCCGTTGTAGGTGAAGTGCATGTTGATGTGCCTCCTTTCTCCAGCTAGCACGGATCCTCATTGTTTGGGCTTTCAACTCTTCCAATTCTCTTTGGACATCGGCAACTTGGCTTCTCAAACCCTTTATCAATTTTTCGTCTGCTCGACTCCTCAACTGTCTGTCAGCATCCCTTTTCATTTGCTGGATTTGAGCTCTCAAAAAGTCATTTTCTTGTGCCAACTTCTTTTTATCTCCTTCGTTGGCGGCGGCTTGCATATCCATTTCAAATTGGAGCTCCTGGGTCCGTTGCTCTATTATGCTAATTTTTGTTTTATAAGCTTCTTCTCTGGCCAACCAGTCCCATTGTTCTTGTGACGCTCCAGCAAACTCCCTGAGGTGGGGCCTTTTTGTGGGCCTTTGATGCTCCAGGTCTCTGCTATACCATGCGGGGTATTCCGACGATACTTCACCCCGGGCTCGATCTCGCACCCGGGTGTCTATCTTCAATGTTTGACATTCACTCCAAATCTTTCGGACCAACGCTTCGGGGAACTGTCCTCTTGGTCCAATTTCAACCACATGTGGGCTGAGGTCTTCTTCTTTTGGGATTATTTGGCATCGTCCCAACTGTCTCAATACTCGACCTGGTGCGTAGGGCTGGATGTTGTTGAGGCCCATTAGCAACAAATATGATTCCGTGGCCGATGCATATATGACTTCTTCCACGGGTAGCCAGCCAAATGTCCATTCTATCTTGCTGGCTAGAATTAAACGCAAAAGTCGTATCCATCCGCTAATCCCCTTCGGCAAATCATATCCCTCGACCCTTGTAGGGAATTCTTCTATACAGGTTTTCTCCGATAAACTATACCTCATAAACTGCGGGCGACGACATAAGTGATCGATCATCCACATTTGGAGCGATACATTGCAAGCTTCAAAGAAGACCCCTCCAGCTTTGCAAATAGTGAGTGCACGAGAGATATCTGATATTATCATGGGAGCCAAAGTACTATTGTTTTGTTTCATCAAAGTGCTGACGACCCCTGCTACTTGTATGTTGATATTCCCGTCTTTTCTGGGAAATATTAATGAACCCAGGAAAGCTATCATGAAGGCGATGCGTCTATGCTCTTCCCATTTTAACTGGTTTTGTCCACTGCAGATTTTGCTTTTGTGTTTGCTGAAACCCCCGTAATGACCATATTTATCATATAGAAATGCTAAAGTGCAGAACCCTTCTGATAAGTCTGGGTTGTGTACAGTTCTGCGGATTTTCACAGTATCCAAAAACCTATGTACTGTCACTACCCTCGGCGCAATGAGATATTGTTACCTCATAGGGACTTTTGGTCTTCCGATATACCCGGCCAATTCTTCTAATGTTGGTGTGAGTTCAAAGTCTGAAAAGTGGAACACATTGTGTGCTGGATCCCAGAAAGAGATCAAGGCTCGTATGATGTCTCCTCTCGGGGAATATTTAGTAGCCCCACTAGATCTCCCAGGTACAGCTTAACTGTGTCTTGTCCTTGCTCGCCCAAGTCGCTCCACCACCTATGCAAACTTAAGGGGACCTTGTTTATGATAGCTTCGGTTGTATTCTGACTCGTGCTCATTCTGCACATTTATTAAGGTAATTTTTTTTAGATGAAAGAGAAATCTTTATTTGACCCAAACAAAACTATCTTTTTCTTAAAAAAAAAAAACGAAACGGGCCACAGGAATTGACTGGTCAAAATATTAAGACTGATGAAAAGGTGGTCGTTGAAAACTTATTTTGAGATAAAGGGAAGTTGGACCCGTTAAAGGCTGCCTACGTATCTCACACCTGGTGAGAATCAAACCCGCGTAGTTCGGTCCGTCAAAACAACTATTCTAAAGAAAACACATTTTGTCAAGAAAACCATTTTGTTGGCAAAGTCAACCTTCTGTCGTTTTTTATCGGCAAACTAAATTTATTGACTTGTTGGTAAAACACATTTTTTTGTATTTTCTGAAAAATATTTATTTCCCCATACTATTTCCTTTTGTTTTTTTTTCGTTTTCTTCAGTATTTAAAAGCCGGTCAGCATGCCAGTCTAAATAAATGCTTACAACAAATATGATACAGCAAGATGGTCTTTTCATTTCGGGTTGCCTGTCCTAGACGGACCCAACCCCTGTGTTGAGTCCCCTAAGTCATATATGATGCAAATAAACGTCCTAAATCTAGGCTCAATATCCTGATGTTTTCAATGGTACTAGACCGTGTACCCGAGCGGACAACTCGGATCGAGGAGGGGGCTACGTACCGGTGACCTGCGGGGATCGTCCGGCTTTGTAACTTATCCTGCCTCTTTTCTTATTTTTGGTATTGACATTAACAGAAAGGGGAGTCTCAACCAGTAAGCACATCCCCGGGAGTAAGAATAGAAGGGTTTCCGGCACAATTTTATATACAGTTCACGCAATATCAAAGCGGTAAACATATAGCAGTTTGTATATAGAGTGCAACTAGTATCAAAGCGGTAGACATGTAGCACATTAATTAAACATATAATAAAATCAGATATAGGCAAAAACAACAATTTAACTGAGCTCGAATTCTTAAACCCTGAACCAAAGTTCTGGGTTAAATAAAGTCCCCAGCAGAGTCGCCAGAGCTGTCACACCTCTTTTTTCCGCACCCGAGTGAGCACGAGGGAGTTTTTCCAATTAAAGGACAATCGAGACGGGATCAATTTATTAGATTCAGAGTCGCCACTTGGAAAATAATGGTGTCCAAAGTCACCGGTTTGATCCCAAACCGAGGAAATCTATGACTTTGTAATATAGTCTGCGAAACTAGAAAACCGGATAAGGAACTCTGTTAACCCGGGAGAAGGTGTTAGGCACTCCCGGATTCCGTGGTTTTAGCACGGTCGCTCAACTGCACTTTTTGCTTTTATCTGATTTCTTTATATTTTAACTATGTATTTTTAATGCTCCGCTTTTATTTTTTAGAAGAATTGCGACGTCACGAAAACACATTTCGAGTCACACCGCAACCAGTACGCTTGTGACTTTAATGTATTTCAGTTCCGCCGAGAATAAGATTTGGGTCACATAAATGCGCACCCGTATTTAGGAAAGTAATTTACTTACAAATCATGCCGAAAGAGTCTATCGTCTTTATTAACTTTGGGAAAGGACCGTGAAATTCACTAACGGTCCTTCCAAGTCTAAGTTTTTTATAACAACTAATTTGAGGGCCCCGCAATTGTGTATTTTCGTTTGGCGAGGCTCGTCTCATTTTTATTATTAAAAGGCCAGTCCTAAAGCAAACTAAAATTTTCTATTTATTGGTCACTAAAGGCCAATTAATTCAAAAATATAAATTCGAGCCTCGAATGCAAGTCCTTATTCAAACAAAAGGGAAGACCTTCTTAGCTTGAACCCGCTACCTAATTTGAAACTCAATTTTATATTTTTTAATTAATTTCTCATTTACCTATGTAATTTAAGAGTTACTTATAACAAATTTGGGCTTATAAAGGCCCAATTCCTGTAATACCTTAACAATTTTATTTGGGCTCAAGACAGGCTCAACGTGCATTTGGCCCAACACGACTTGAAACTTCAGATCTCATGGCCAGCTTAACATCTAATTCCCAATGGGATTCCATTTTTCAGTAATACACAAAACAATAATTGAGCTAACATGCTAATTATTAAGGGATGTGGGATAATCATTGTGACGACCCAAAGGGTCATCACTTATTTAATTAATCATTTTGAGCTTCTGAGGCCTTGAAAACCTCATTCTATGTTGCCTCGATTTGGGTGCACAATCCGAGCATGTAGCCGGAAAGATTTTTTGATAGAAAATATGAATTCTATGAGAAATTTGGATAAAAATGATATTAATATTGATATGGTTGACTTCGGTCAATATTTTTGGTAAACGGATCCGGACCCAAGATTGGATGGTCCCGAGAGGTCCGTAGGAAAATATGGGACTTGGACATGTGTCCGGAGTCGAATTCGAGGCCTAGAGCCCAAGTTATGAATTTTTATGTGAAATTGTTTTTGATGTAATTATTAAAGGAAATAAATTAATTGACCTTGGTATCGGGCTCGTATTTTGGTTCCGACGCCCGGTACAAGTCTTAAATATTATATATGTGATTTCTGTAAAGTTTGGTGACATTTGGATGTCGTTTGAGATGTTTTGGACCTTGAGTTCCAAGTTAAGAAGTTTTGAAAATCAAAAGTATGAAAATCATGAGTTTGAGGCTTGATTTGATTAAAACGAAGTGATATTGGCGATATGATCGCACGAACAAGTCCATAATGTGTTTTTGAGGTTGTGTACATGTTTGGTTTGGAGCCCGGGGGCTCGGGTAAAGATTTGATAGGCCGTTGGATGAAATTCTGAATTTTGAACTGCTGGTTTTTTTCACCCAGCTGTTGGCTTCGCAATTGCGAAGAATTTCTCGCAATTGCGAAGGGGACAGTGTAAGGCAAGGCTCGCAAATGCGAACCTTGATCGCAAATGCGAAGCCAGCCTTGTTCGCAAATGCGAACAATTGTTCGCATTTGCGAAGGTCCCCAGTGCTGCCTATGTTCGCAAATGCGAACAATAGTTCGCAAATGCGAACCTATCCCATACTGCCGTGGTTCGCAAATGCGAACCATTGTTCGTAAATGCGAACACTGCCTTATACAGCATGTGTTCGCAAATGCGAGCATTGGTTCGCAAATGCGAACATCCCTTTGAGTGCCAGTGTTCGCAAATGCGAACTTATGTTCGCAAATGCGAACTTCCCACCCTTAGCTTAATTTTCAAACTCCAGAAATTGGTCGGGGTTCGCAATTGCGAACCCATGTTCGCAAATGCGAACACAGAGACCTGAAAAACACGAATTTCAGTCATTTCTTCACATTTTACAAAACCAAAACACCTATTTGCGATTCTTCAAGGATTTCTTCTTCATCAAAACGATTGTAAGTCACTTTTTACTTAATTCTTTCAATTCCTAACATCATTAAACATGTTTTTCATAAGAAATCAATGATTTTCATGGTAAAATTCTTGTTTTTGTTAGAAAATAGGTTTTTTCATAATTTGGGGAATTGGACCTCGAATTGAGGTCCGATTTTGAAACAAGTTATATACATGAACTCGTGGGGGGATGGGTAACCAGATTTTGGTCCTAACCCCGAGTTCTGACCATGTGGGCCCGGGGTTGAAGTTCACTATTCATGGCAGAATGTTGTAAAAGTTGTTTTTGGTATTAAGAATTAGTTTGTTGAGTAGAATTGATGATACTAAATCAATTGTGTATAGATACGGTTGGATTGGAGCCAAATTGAAAGAAAAGACATTTCCACGGAGTGAATTGTTCATAAGCATTCGAGGTAAGTGTTTGTTCTATCCTAGCTTGAGGGAATAGGATTATGTGTTATGTGTTATGTGATCGAGTGCGGTGTATGGGCTGTGGTGACGAGCATCCATACACCGGCGTCTAGTATGACCGTGAGTCGTTGGAAAATAATTATTTTGAGATATATTACAGATGAATTGTTATTGTTCTCCCTTGTTGGGACTTGTTGTGAAGATTATTATTGATTGCCCTTGATGGGACGGTTTATGAATTGCTGTTTCTTTCTTTACCCTTAACCGTGATTGTTATTTGGGTGAGGAAGAGTGATAATGCACGAAGGGTGATGCCGTGCCATGTTTTATTTATTTATGCACGAAGGTTAATGCCGTGCCATGTTTATTTATTGATTATGCACGAAGGATCATGCCGTGCCCTGTTATTGAACCATGTACGAAGGATCATGCCGTACTATGGATGTGAGGATGAGAGTAAAAGCACGAAAGGTGATGCCGTGTACTTTATTTGTTTATTTGGTGAGGATGAGAGTAAAAGCACGAAGGGTGATGCCGTGCAACTGCTTGCTATTTCTTGAATTGATATTATTTGTGTTTACATTATACTTTGTTTTTCCTTGTGAATTTATTACCTGTAGTTAATTGTTGAATTCTTTAAGATATTCCTTATTGTGTTAATACTTGATTATTTCTTGTTATTTTGTGGTACACATATATATATTGAATTGCACAGGTTTATGTGAGTGTCTGGTCCGAGGCTTGTCACTACTTCGCCGGGATAGGCCAGGCACTTACCAGCACATGGGGTCGGTTGTGCTGATATTACACTTCTGTGCGTTTTTGCACAGGCCCAGGTTACGATCAGGAGCAGCAGCAGCAGTAAAACGATTTCGTGGGAGTTGATCATATTGAGACCGAGGTAGCTTGCAGACGTCCGCAGGCCCGGCGTCTCTCTCTTTATTTATGTTATTAGCTGTAGTCTCTTTGTTCCGAGACAAACAGAATTATGTTATATTTCCTTCAGACATTTATGTGTAGTATTCCATAGTAGTTCGTGAGTTGGTGACTCCACGTCTTGGGTAGAGGATTTTAGTATGATTTTCACCTTGTGAATTGTTATTTCCATTTTGATTAAGCATTCCGCATTTATTTAATTAAAAATTGTGTTAAAAACAGGATAGTAGGAATACAGTGGCTTGCCTAGCTACCACGAGTAGGCGCCATCACGATCCCGATGTTGGGGGAAAATCCGGGTCGTGACAAGTTGGTATCAGAGCTCTAGGTTACATAGGTCTCACCACTCACGAACAAGCTTAGTAGAGTTTGAGAGGTAGGTACGGAGACGTCTTTACTTGTCCTCCAGAGTCTATTAAGTTAGGAAAGAGTCTCTCATTTGTTCTTTCTTGTCGTGCGACTTGTTCCTCAATTATTGATTGGATTTCTATTCTGTCCTTTCGCAGATGGTGAGGACACGCGCTTCTTCGTCCGCTGACCAGCAGCCCGAGCCCCAGGCAGCTCCTGAGGGGCCGGGGCCAAGGCCGTATCAGAGGCCGTGGTAGGGGTAGAGCTCAGCCCCAGGCAGCTACCCCAGAGGTGGAGCCTCATATTGAGATTGACGAGGAGGTTCCGGTTCCAGCAGCTCCAGTGGGCCCAGCTCAGGTCCCAGGAGAGGCTTTGTTTACCCCGGATCTCCGGGATGCTTTGGTCAGAATAGCGGGATTCATGGATAGTATTTCCAGAGCGGGTTTACTATCAGTTGCCCCAGCCACTTCTCAGACTGGAGGGGGGCCAAACTCCTATTGCTCATACTCCGGAGCCAGTAGCTCCTCAGCCTCTGGCACCAGTAATTCAGCCAGCTGTGGCCACTCAGTCAGGTACCACAGCTCATGCCGGTGATGGAACGGCCATGACTTCTGATTCGTTATGGAGGCTTGATCGGTTCTCCAAGCTATTTACCACTACATTCAGTGGAGCCGCATCAGAGGATCCTCAGGACTTCTTATTCAGTTGCCACGAGATTCTCAAGACTATGGGGATTGTGGAGACAAACGGAGTTGACTTCTGTACCTTCAGACTTGCAGGATCCGCCAAAACTTGGTGGAGAGATTATTGCCTGACTCGACCAGCAGGGTCCCCAGCTTTATCATGGGATCAGTTTGCAGAACTATTTATGGAGAAGTTTCTCCCTGCTACTCAGAGGGATGTACTTCGGAGGCAGTTTGAGCGCCTCCATCAGGGCACTATGACAGTTACACAGTATGAGACGAGATTTATCGACTTGGCTCGTCATGCAGTGGTGATACTTCCCACTGAGCGGGAGAGGGTCCGCAGATTTATAGATGGGCTCAATCAGCCGATTAGACTCCGGATGGCTATGGGTGTGGGGAGTGACATATCATTTCAGGAGGCAGCCAATGCAGCACGCAGAGTTGAGATGGCTCTTGCTAGGGGAGGCGGTTATTCTTCAGATAAGAGGCCTCGTCATTCAGGCAGGTTTGGTGGTTCTTCCTCTGGTAGCAGAGAATCCTTTGATAGAGGCCAGTCCTCCAGGCCTTTTCATTCCGCCCTTCGGGCTTCACAGGGTGGATCAGGTGATCGTGGTTCTCGGGGGCATTATTCAGACCAGTCTCCTATTAATGCTCAGCCTCTTCAGAGTGTTCGTGGAGGCCATTCGGGTTGTCAGGGCCAGCAGCCCTATCAGTCTAAGAGTTGCTACGGTTGTGGTGACCCAGGTCATTTTATCAGGAATTGCCCTCTAGCAGCGGGCAACTCTCAGCAGCGGGGTCCTCGTCCTATGATTCAGGCCCCAGCTGACCCTCAGCCTGCCCAGCCAGCCGGAGGCGGGGGTAGAGATTATAGAGGTGGAGGTCGAGACCGTAGAGGTGGAGACCGTCCAGCGAGAGGTAGAGGTCAGCCAGTTGATGGTCGTCCTAGAGACGCAGCTCAGAGGGGAGGTGCAGATCCCCGATTCTATGCTTTACCAGCCAGGCCAGAGGCAGAGGCATCAGATGTCGTGATTACAGGTACTATTCTTGTGTGTGGCAGAGGTGCTTCAGTATTATTTGACCCCGGATCTACATATTCCTATGTGTCTTCCTACTTCGCACCGTATTTGGCCGTGCCCAGCTATGCTCTGGATATTCCAGTTTATGTGGCTACACCAGTGGGTGACTCCATTGTAGTCGATCGGGTGCATCGTTCGTGCGTAGTTATGTTTGGGGGTCTTGAGACCCGTGTTGATCTGTTGCTCTTGGATATGGTAGATTTTGATGTCATATTGGGGATGGACTGGTTGTCCCCATACCATGCTATTCTTGATTGCCATGCTAAGACGGTGACCTTAGCCTTGCCCGAATCACCCCGACTAAAGTGGAAAGGTACCTCAAGCCACTCCGTTCGCACTGTTATTTCCTATGTTAAGGCTCGACGTATGGTCGAGAAGGGGTGTCTAGCTTATTTGGCTTATGTTCGTGATTCCAGCGCAGAAGTTCCTTCCATTGAGTCGGTCCCTATTGCACGGGAGTTTCCTGAGGTTTTTCCTTCAGACCTGCCGGGCATGCCACCCGACAGGGATATTGATTTCTGTATTGATCTGGCACCGGGCACTCAGCCCATCTCTATTCCACCCCATCGTATGGCCCCGCCGGAGCTAAAAGAGTTGAAAGATCAGTTGCAAGACCTTCTTGAGAAGGGCTTTATCAGGCCCAGTGTTTCCCCCTAGGGAGCACCTGTATTATTTGTAAAGAAGAAGGATGGCTCGATGCGGATGTGTATTGATTACCGGCAGTTAAACAAGGTGACTATCAAAAATAAATATCCACTTCCGCGAATTGATGATTTATTTGACCAGCTTCAGGGTGCCAAGGTATTTTCAAAGATAGACTTGAGGTCAGGCTACCATCAGCTGAAGATCAGGGCGGCTGACATTCCTAAGACAGCCTTTCGCTCTAGATATGGGCATTATGAGTTCTTGGTCATGTCCTTCGGGTTGACCAATGCCCCAGCAGCATTCATGGAGTTGATGAATCGGGTATTCGGGCCTTACTTAGATCTGTTCGTGATAGTCTTCATAGATGACATCCTGGTGTACTCCCGCAGCTAGGAAGAGCACGGGCAGCACCTCAAAGTGGTTCTTCAGACTCTGAAAGATAACCGACTATATGCCAAATTTTCTAAATGTGAGTTCTGGCTGAGTTCGGTAGCATTTCTGGGTCACATTGTATCAGTGGAAGGTATTCAGGTAGACCCAAAGAAGATTGAGGCAGTCCAGAATTGGCCTCGACCAGCTTCAGTGACTGAGATCCGGAGTTTCTTGGGATTAGCAGGTTACTACCGTCGTTTTGTAGAGGGTTTTCTTCTATTGCAGCCCCGATGACCAGGTTGACCCAGAAGGGTGTCCAGTTTCAGTGGTCAGAGGAGTGTGAGGCGAGCTTTCAGAAGCTCAAGACAGCCTTGACCACCGCACCGGTGTTGATACTACCTACGGGTACAGGGCCTTATACAGTTTATTGTGACGCCTCTCGTACAGGGCTTGGAGCGGTATTGATGCGGGATGGTAAGGTTATCACTTATGCTTCGAGGCAGTTAAAGATACATGAGAAGAATTATCTAGTTCATGATCTTGAGTTGGCAGCAGTGGTTCATGCCTTAAAGATCTGGAGGCATTATCTATATGGTGTGACATGTGAGGTGTACACTGATCACAAAAGCCTACAGTACTTGTTCAAACAGAAGGAGTTGAATCTACGACAGCGGAGATGGTTAGAGTTGCTAAAAGACTATGATGTTACTATATTATATCACCCAGGTAAGGCCAATGTGGTGGCCGATGCATTGAGTAGAAAGTATGCCGGCATGGGTAGTCTTGCATATATTCCGGTCAATCAGAGACCATTAGCTCTAGATGTCCAGGCCTTAGCCAACCGGTTCGTGAGATTAGACATTTCTGAGCCTAGCAGAGTGTTAGCCTGCACGGTCGCTCGTTCTTCTTTATTAGAGCGTATCCGTGAGAAGCAATTGGATGATCCTCATTTGCGTGAGTTGAGAGATACAGTACAGCGGGGAGGTGCCACACAGGTAAATCTAGATGATGATGGGGTATTGAAATTGCAAGGTCGAGTTTGTGTGCCCAATGTCGAAGGGATTCGAGAGTTGATCTTAGCGGAGGCCCACAGTTCGTGGTATTCTATTCACCTAGGCGCCGCGAAGATGTACCAGGACTTACGGCAACATTATTGGTGGCGTAGAATGAAGAAAGATATCGTTGCGTATGTCGCTCGGTGTCTAAATTGTCAGCAGGTGAAATATGAGCACCAGAGACCTGGTGGTGTGTTCCGGAGGATTGAAATTCCCGAGTGGAAATGGGAGCGGATCACTATGGACTTCGTTACTGGACTTCCTTTGACTCGGAGGAAATTTGATGCTATTTGGGTCATTGTTGATAGGCTGACCAAGTCAGCACACTTTATTCCAGTATCTATCTCCTACTCGTCGGAGAGGTTAGCGGAGGTTTACATTAGGGAGATTGTTCGTCTCCATGGGGTGCCAGTATCTATTATCTCTGATCGGGGTACGCAGTTTACCTCGCGGTTCTGGAGAGCGGTCCAGCAGGAATTAGGCACCCAGGTTCAGTTGAGTACAACATTTCATCCTCAGACGGATGGCCAGTCCGAGAGGACTATTCAGATTCTTGAGGACATGCTTCGGGCCTGTGTTATTGATTTCGGAGGCTCGTGGGATCAGTTTCTGCCATTAGCAGAGTTCGCCTACAATAACAGTTACCAATCTAGCATCTAGATGGCTCCGTATGAGGCGTTGTATGGTAGGCGATGTCGATCACCAGTCGGATGGTTTGAACCGGGAGAGGCTCGGTTGTTGGGTACAGACTTAGTTCAGGAGGCCTTGGATAAGGTCAAGACTATTCAGGAGAGATTGCGTTCAGCTCAGTCCAGGCAGAAGACTTATGCGGATCGTAAGGTTCGAGATGTAGATTTCATGGTTGGTGAACGAGTATTGCTCCGAGTATCGCCTATGAAGGGCGTGATGAGGTTCGGGAAGAAGGGCAAGCTCAGCCCTAGGTATATTGGTCCATTTGAGATTCTAGACAGAGTGGGAGGGGTGGCTTACAGATTAGCTTTGCCGCCTAGCTTATCAGCCGTGCATCCAGTTTTTCACGTATCTATGCTTCGGAGATACCACGGCGATCCCACTCATGTGTTAGACTTCAGTACTGTCCAATTGGACAATGATCTATCTTACGAGGAGGAGCCGGTGGCTATTCTAGACCGGCGGGTTCGACAGTTGAGGTCGAAGAGTTATCCTTCTGTGCGTGTTCAGTGGAGAGGTCAGCCTCCTGAGGCATCGACCCGGGAGTCCGAGTCTGATATGCGGAGCCGCTACCCACACTTGTTTCCTGACTCAGGTACTTCTTTCTTTTGTCCGTTCGAGGACGAACGGTGGTTTTAGAGGTGGAGATTGTGACGACCCAAAGGTTCATCACTTATTTAATTAATCATTTCGAGCTTCTGAGGCCTTGAAAACCTCATTCTATGTTGCCTCGATTTGCGTGCACAATCCGAGCATGTAGCCGGAAAGATTTTTTGATAGAAAATATGAATTCTATGAGAAATTTGGATAAAAATGATATTAATATTGATATGGTTGACTTCGGTCAACATTTTTGGTAAACGGATCCGGACCCGAGATTGGATGGTCCCGAGAGGTCCGTAGGAAAATATGGGACTTGGACATGTGTCCGGAGTCGAATTCCGAGGCCTAGAGCCCAAGTTATGAATTTTTATGTGAAATTGTTTTTGATGTAATTATTAAAGGAAATAAATTAATTGACCTTGGTATCGGGCTCGTATTTTGGTTCCGACGCCCGGTACAAGTCTTAAATATTATATATGTGATTTCGTAAAGTTTGGTGACATTTGGATGTCGTTTGAGATGTTTTGGACCTTGAGTTCCAAGTTAAGAAGTTTTGAAAATCAAAAGTATGAAAATCATGAGTTTGAGGCTTGATTTGATTAAAACGAAGTGATATTGGCGATATGATCACACGAACAAGTCCATAATGTATTTTTGAGGTTGTGTACATGTTTGGTTTGGAGCCCGGGGCTCGGGTAAAGATTTGATAGGCCGTTGGATGAAATTCTGAATTTTGAACTGCTGGTTTTTTTCACCCAGTTGTTGGCTTCGCAATTGCGAAGAATTTCTCGCAATTGCGAAGGGGACAGTGTAAGGCAAGGCTCGCAAATGCGAAGCCCCCTTTGGCCCAGCCTTGTTCGCAAATGCGAACAATTGTTCGCATTTGCGAAGGTCCCCAGTGCCAGCCTATGTTCGCAAATGCGAACAATAGTTCGCAAATGCGAACCTATCCCATACTGCCTTGGTTCGCAAATGCGAACCATTGTTCGCAAATGCGAACACTGCCTTATAGAGCATGTGTTCGCAAATGCGAACATTGGTTCGCAAATGCGAACATCCCTTTGACTGCCAGTGTTCGCAAATGCGAACTTATGTTCGCAAATGCGAACTTCCCACCCTTAGCTTAATTTTCAAACTCCAGAAATTGGTCGGGGTTCGCAATTGCGAACCCATGTTCGCAAATGCGAACACGGAGACCTGAAAAACACGAATTTCAGTCATTTCTTCACATTTTACAAAACCAAAACACCCATTTGCGATTCTTCAAGGATTTCTTCTTCATCAAAACGATTGTAAGTCACTTTTTACTTAATTCTTTCAATTCCTAACATCATTAAACATGTTTTTCATAAGAAATCAATGATTTTCATGGTAAAATTCTTGTTTTTGTTAGAAAATAGGTTTTTTCATAAATTGGGGAATTGGACCTCGAATTGAGGTCCGATTTTGAAACAAGTTATATACATGAACTCGTGGGGGGATGGGTAACCGGATTTTGGTCCTAACCCCGAGTTTCGACCATGTGGGCCCGGGGTTGAAGTTCACTATTCATGGCAGAATGTTGTAAAAGTTGTATTTGGTATTAAGAATTAGTTTGTTGAGTAGAATTGATGATACTAAATCAATTGTGTATAGATACGGTTGGATTGGAGCCAAATTGAAAGAAAAGACATTTCCACGGAGTGAATTGTTCATAAGCATTCGAGGTAAGTGTTTGTTCTATCCTAGCTTGAGGGAATAGGATTATGTGTTATGTGTTATGTGATCGAGTGCGTTGTATGGGCTGTGGTGACGAGCATCCATACACTGGCGTCTAGTATGACCGTGAGTCGTTGGAAAATAATTATTTTGAGATATATTACGGATGAATTGTTATTGTTCTCCCTTGTTGGGACTTGTTGTGAAGATAATTATTGATTGCCCTTGATGGGACGGTTTATGAATTGCTGTTTCTTTCTTTGCCCTTAATTGTGATTGTTATTTGGGTGAGGAAGAGTGATAATGCACGAAGGGTGATGTCGTGCCATGTTTTATTTATTTATGCACGAAGGTTAATGCCGTGCCATGTTTATTTATTGATTATGCACGAAGGATCATGTCGTGCCCCGTTATTGAACCATGTACGAAGGATCATGCCGTACTATGGATGTGAGGATGAGAGTAAAAGCACGAAGGGTGATGCCGTGTACTTTATTTGTTTATTTGGTGAGGATGAGAGTAAAAGCACGAAGGGTGATGCCGTGCAACCGCTTGCTATTTCTTGAATTGATATTACTTGTGTTTACATTATACTTTGTTTTTCCTTGTGAATTTATTAACTGTAGTTAATTGTTGAATTCTTTAAGATATTTCTTATTGTGTTAATACTTGATTATTTCTTGTTATTTTGTGGTACACATATACATATTGAATTGCACAGGTTTATGTGAGTGTATGGTCCTAGGCTTGTCATTACTTCGCCGGGATAGGCCAGGCACTTACCAGCACATGGGGTCGGTTGTGCTGATGCTACACTTCTGTGCGTTTTTGCACAGGTCCAGGTTACGATCAGGAGCAGCAGCAGCAGCAGTAAATCGATTGCGTGGGAGTTGATCATATTTGAGACCGAGGTAGCTTGCAGACGTCCGCAGGCCCGGCGTCTCTCTCTTTATTTATGTTATTAGCTGTAGTCTCTTTGTTCCGAGACAAACAGAATTATGTTATATTTCCTTCGGACTTTTATGTGTAGTATTCCATAGTAGTTCGTGAGTTGGTGACTCCACGTCTTGGGTAGAGGATTTTAGTATGATTTTCACCTTGTGAATTGTTATTTCCATTTTGATTAAGCATTCCGCATTTATTTAATTAAAAATTGTGTTATAAACAGGATAGTAGGAATACAGTGGCTTGCCTAGCTACCACGAGTAGGCGCCATCACGATCCCAATGTTGGGGGAAAATCCGGGTCGTGACAATCATTATGATAGTGGAGTATTGAATTATAGATTTTATGACAAGTGGAACTTAAGGACCTATTAACATCTAAAATAAACTAAATTATACAAAGGGTGCGACTATTGTATTTTTGAATGAAACATTGGACGACTAACATGCTAAACTACAATTCCTGTTCGATTTCGATATTTCAAATGCTAACATTTAACTAAGTGGAGCATCATTACTCATGAGTTAATAGCAGAACAATTTACACATATATTGAAGCTTTAAGCTTAATCAAATGGCTAAAGAACGTTTATCGGGTTTTAAAATGAACATAAAATAAGCTTATACACTAATATTTATATCCAGGTTTAGTTTTGGTAAACAATTAGCATACAAAATTAGAATACACTATATAAAAAAATACTATTTTTAATTCAGAGTTAATTAGTCCACATTATTACAACCCTGTCTAACAGTCTATTTGAATTAGATAACCATATTTAGTTAACTATGACTCACGTCATTTCAAGGGTTCAGTTCAATAATCCAATATCATACAACATTTAATCACTAATAACTCACTTTAAAGATGATCCTAATTATGCATACATCTACCATTCGTATAACAGAAAACACATAACTAATGTCAACTAGGAAACACAAGCAGCCTTCAATTGAACAATGATCCTTGACTATTTCATGTATAACTTCAATAAAAAAGGTTACAGAATCGTGTACCTGGCAATTACAAAGAGGAGAGGTCAGTTGCAGCAGCAGTGATATACAACGACAACCACAATACCAACAGCAGCAACAGGACCAAACAAACCACAACAACGACAGCAGGAGCCAAGACCAAACAACCACAGAAGCATGCAACAACAGAAGCAGCAGCAACAACCACCACAACAACACAGACCAACAGCAACAGAAGCAGCAACCACAGAAGCAACAGCAACAAACCACCACAACAACAACCTCGACAACACAGCACTCGCAAGCAACAGAAGCAACAGAAGGACAGAAGCAAACAGTGAATACTTGTGTGTATTTCTATGAGTGTATGTGGGTGTCTATGCTGTGAATGTGTATATCTATTTGTATCTTTCAGAATGTTCTCCCAAAAGTCCTCTATCACTGTTTTCTCTAAGGTTTTTCCTCCAGATCTCAATCTCTGTATCACTGTATTGCTCTAAGGTTTTTTTTTTGTATGGGTCTAAAAAATGTCTCCCCTCTATCTCTTTTTGAATCCTATACTTATAGTTTTTGAATTCCCCCCTGAATGAATGCTCCTAACTAAACTAATACCCCCGCCCATTCCTATCTCTGCCCAGACCCTATAGATTCCCCTGGGCAGACCCATCCCTCTGCCTGTGCCACTATATTGTATCTAAGTGTGGGCTTTAATTAATTAAAATGTGAAGTGTAAACTTGGTGGAGTGCCCTGCTGTAACAGCAGGCTCCACTAGGCTGTCTTATGGGCAGATGATTAAACAACTAGCCTTAATCCCATCCTAACAATTATATCCAGTTAACTCCTAATCCAGAATCAAACAGATAACAAGTCCTAATGGTGAATGGCATACGGGCAGACAAGGTAATGAATCAATCATACAAATAAGTTAACTCATTGACGACGTTAAATAAACTACGCATACAAAGCAATTAGCATTGAATTCAAACAGATAAAGATGGGGATCGACCGAACAAAAGGGTCTATTGGAGATGAAGAACAAAACAGAAAACTAAAAGCAAGAAAATAAAACTCAACTGATTAACAAACGGAATATGAAGAAATAAAAGAAGAAATACCATAAGAGAAGACAAATCCGCACTTGAACGGACCCCGGACCCGTCTTGGGTTCAATTCGAACTTTGGATTCAACTTGAACTTGGATTCTTCGTTTTTGAGGCCAATGGACCTTAATTGAGATGTTTTCAACAATGAAAACATCCCAATTAAGGTCTATTAGACCTCAATTAGGCAGAAATCGAAGTCTAGTGTTCATGGCCGAGATTTGGGGCTCGACCGGTTCTGGCAAGATTCGAGCCAAACCAGGGCCGGTAGGGGTATGAGGGAGGTGAGGGGAAGCTATGGTGTGATTTTGGTGAGGTTTGGCGTGGCTTGGGTCTTAACTCGAATCTTCAAATGAAGATTCGAGGAGTTCCTGAGTGATTCGAGGTAAGTGGTTCGTGGATATGGAATGGGGGGTCGAGATGGTCTTATGGTGTAAAAATGGGGGGCTTTGGTGATTGACCACCGCCGTAAGGCGATTTCCGGCGGTGGTGCACGGTGGGGGACGGTGGGGGCGAGAGACATGGTCTCTGAGGCTTAGAGACGAAGAGAGGGGGGGCTGGCTTGGGGGCGGGGTATGAGATGGGCCTTATATATGAAATAGGAGATTAAATCCTGATCGTTGGATCATTTACGATCAACGACCAGGATCTCCTCACTTAAACTAAACGGTGTCGTGTAGTGTTAATTTAAGACCGGACCGGTCTTTGGAGTGAAACGGATCGGGTATCATGAAGTGATTAAGGCCGTTGGATGATGAGAATCCAACGGCCAGGATCAAACAATGGGGCGATTAATGTGATCCATCGGATCAACGCTGATCGACGGCTTGGATCTCTTCACTTAAAGCGGAACGACGTCGTTTGGGGTGTCTGTGAGAGACGGGGCAATTATGTCTGTGAGATGGTCTTATGGCAATTATTATTGTATCGGCCCAAAACCTCGCTAATTGATCTTTACGGTGATTCACATGCAGGATCACAATAGGCTGCGTGAGGATTTCAATTTTACTAACATGTCGTAAGTACCGGCTAATGGCCTTATTGGTGGTTTACTAGTGTTGTGGAATGAGGCTAGTATAAATATTACTGAACTCAGGCTCTCTGAACAAGAAATACTTTGTGTCATGTTGGCTTTTATCTGCAATATATGTACTCATTATCAATTGTGTAATATAATATGGCATAACTTACTTTATATGCATAATAATATTTCTATGCCTTGGTTAATTGGGGGAGACTTTAATGAAATTATTGACTCAACGGAGAAATTTGGGGGTCTTCTTATTAATAATAGACGGGTTGACAGTTTTGGAACTATTATTAATAATTGTAATTTAGTTGATTTAGGTTTTCAGGGTAGTAAGTATACTTGGACCAATAAACGTAGGAATGACTTTACAATATTAGAAAGACTTGATAGGTTCTTGGCTAATTATGATTGGTTAACATTATATTCCGAAGCTTTAGTTACTCATCTGCCCTGTATTCACTCTGACCACTAGCCTTTGTTAATTACCTTAGAACCACCTATTTAATTTAATCAAATATGCATGCACACATAGATACGCATAATAAGAAAAATAATACCAAAATCCATAAATATTGCAAACAACGCAAAAACTCTTTTTTGAATCTTTTAGGAGTAATTCGTGTGAGGCAAAAATCACGTGCTCACAATAATTAGAAAAACGAGCATCGTGGAAAATTATGCTGCTCAACCAAAGAAAGATGATGGAGAGTTGACCAAAATGTTCACTAAATACTTTTCGAGAGATCTCCTTCAAATTACTGGTATGGCTATCGAAATCGTGAGCATCTACATGTAGGTTCCAGATCCAAGCGGTAGTATCATACCCTTTAGCTATTGTTCTTGAGAAATTACCCGGTCTGACCCATTCCTCGAACAAAGATTTTACGGGATCCCTATCTACCAAAATTTTAACTTCTGGTTCCGACGATAGAATAATCATTGAGTCCTCATCTTTACGGACAACACATACAAAGAGACCCGCCAACAATCAAATAATTAGTGAACCTTAGAGATAGAGAGATATTTCTATAATTAGTTTGTTTCTCTATCTATTTTTCTATCTCCCATCTTTCTATTTTCTTTAGTTATTTACTAGAGCTATTATGATCTAGAAGTCGATCCGGGGCAAGTGTTTGGATCTATGATGACATAGCCTTGAGGCGCTCAACTGACCTTTTAACCTTCTAAAAAACTTTTTGGGCTTTGGATTGATCTAAAAATGACTGTTTTGTGCAACCTAGTGTATATTCATATAAGTTATTAGATTGAGCTCTTTAATTTTTTACCTAGACGATTTTAATTACTCTATTCCAAATCACGCGAGTAGCCATTAGACATTACTAAGAGACATCCCGCTATATATATTTAGTGATTCGAGGGTTTGTTTTATTAGTTTTAATAATAAGAATTTAATTTAATTTAATATAATAAATAAAGTCTATTTTGTACTCTATCTATGTATCCTTTTTAATTCCTAAAAAATAGCAGATGACATAGAAGGCTTAGAAGGGAGATAATGAAATTATGTGATTAGGTCTTCCAAAAGCAAAGGAATGATCCGTTTTTTAGTTAACTGATCCGATGGGTCCAACAAATAATAAATTATAATAAATATCTAAATTCTAAATTAAAAAAATCAAAAATAATAGACTAAGATTCTAAATAAAGGATAATAAATAAACGGGATCTTCTTTTATTCGAAACATCTCGTGATCTTCAACCAATTATGCGCTTCAATATAATTACCGGGAGTAAGCGCTATAGCTTGTTTCTAATACTCAACGGCTTGATCGAACCAAGCCTCTGCAATTTCCGAATCTCCCTGTTGAATGGCATGTTCTACCTGGCCGGAATAGGTAGTTCAATTCCTTCCCTTAGAACCGTACTTGAGGATTTCTTACCTCATACGGCTCGGCAGTCAATTCTTTTGGTGTCCCATTTTGTTCTATACCATATCTAATAAAATTTAATGAGATTTCTTATGAGTCTATCCCAGTTTTAGGGTTAACCAAAAGAAAAATAAGTTAATTACATGAGTTTCAAACTGAAATTTGGATGAATAATCCGTTTATTTAGTTTTATCTTTTTTCCCACCTTTAGAAGAATAAAGCATAGGCATTTTTACTAGTGTTAGAATTTTATGAAAGGTAAGTATCTCGGTTTCATAGATATATTTATATAGAATCTTTGAAAAAGACTTTCTTTCATAAGAAAGAAAATAGTTACTATTTTTGGGATCTGATCCTACACCGTTGCTCAAGACTTTAGTGGATCGACTCTATTACATAAGTTAATTCCTAATTTTTATGGTAAATTATGAGATAAATATTTCTTCCATCATGACATATGTACGCAATTATTATTGTATCGGCCCAAAACCTCGCTAATTGATCTTTACGGTGATTCACATGCAGGATCACAATAGGCTGCGTGAGGATTTCAATTTTACTAACATGTCGTAAGTACCGGCTAATGGCCTTATTGGTGGTTTACTAGTGTTGTGGAATGAGGCTAGTATAAATATTACTGAACTCAGGCTCTCTGAACAAGAAATACTTTGTGTCATGTTGGCTTTTATCTGCAATATATGTACTCATTATCAATTGTGTAATATAATATGGCATAACTTACTTTATATGCATAATAATATTTCTATGCCTTGGTTAATTGGGGGAGACTTTAATGAAATTATTGACTCAACGGAGAAATTTGGGGGTCTTCTTATTAATAATAGACGGGTTGACAGTTTTGGAACTATTATTAATAATTGTAATTTAGTTGATTTAGGTTTTCAGGGTAGTAAGTATACTTGGACCAATAAACGTAGGAATGACTTTACAATATTAGAAAGACTTGATAGGTTCTTGGCTAATTATGATTGGTTAACATTATATTCCGAAGCTTTAGTTACTCATCTGCCCTGTATTCACTCTGACCACTAGCCTTTGTTAATTACCTTAGAACCACCTATTTAATTTAATCAAATATGCATGCACACATAGATACGCATAATAAGAAAAATAATACCAAAATCCATAAATATTGCAAACAACGCAAAAACTCTTTTTTGAATCTTTTAGGAGTAATTCGTGTGAGGCAAAAATCACGTGCTCACAATAATTAGAAAAACGAGCATCGTGGAAAATTATGCTGCTCAACCAAAGAAAGATGATGGAGAGTTGACCAAAATGTTCACTAAATACTTTTCGAGAGATCTCCTTCAAATTACTGGTATGGCTATCGAAATCGTGAGCATCTACATGTAGGTTCCAGATCCAAGCGGTAGTATCATACCCTTTAGCTATTGTTCTTGAGAAATTACCCGGTCTGACCCATTCCTCGAACAAAGATTTTACGGGATCCCTATCTACCAAAATTTTAACTTCTGGTTCCGACGATAGAATAATCATTGAGTCCTCATCTTTACGGACAACACATACAAAGAGACCCGCCAACAATCAAATAATTAGTGAACCTTAGAGATAGAGAGATATTTCTATAATTAGTTTGTTTCTCTATCTATTTTTCTATCTCCCATCTTTCTATTTTCTTTAGTTATTTACTAGAGCTATTATGATCTAGAAGTCGATCCGGGGCAAGTGTTTGGATCTATGATGACATAGCCTTGAGGCGCTCAACTGACCTTTTAACCTTCTAAAAAACTTTTTGGGCTTTGGATTGATCTAAAAATGACTGTTTTGTGCAACCTAGTGTATATTCATATAAGTTATTAGATTGAGCTCTTTAATTTTTTACCTAGACGATTTTAATTACTCTATTCCAAATCACGCGAGTAGCCATTAGACATTACTAAGAGACATCCCGCTATATATATTTAGTGATTCGAGGGTTTGTTTTATTAGTTTTAATAATAAGAATTTAATTTAATTTAATATAATAAATAAAGTCTATTTTGTACTCTATCTATGTATCCTTTTTAATTCCTAAAAAATAGCAGATGACATAGAAGGCTTAGAAGGGAGATAATGAAATTATGTGATTAGGTCTTCCAAAAGCAAAGGAATGATCCGTTTTTTAGTTAACTGATCCGATGGGTCCAACAAATAATAAATTATAATAAATATCTAAATTCTAAATTAAAAAAATCAAAAATAATAGACTAAGATTCTAAATAAAGGATAATAAATAAACGGGATCTTCTTTTATTCGAAACATCTCGTGATCTTCAACCAATTATGCGCTTCAATATAATTACCGGGAGTAAGCGCTATAGCTTGTTTCTAATACTCAACGGCTTGATCGAACCAAGCCTCTGCAATTTCCGAATCTCCCTGTTGAATGGCATGTTCTACCTGGCCGGAATAGGTAGTTCAATTCCTTCCCTTAGAACCGTACTTGAGGATTTCTTACCTCATACGGCTCGGCAGTCAATTCTTTTGGTGTCCCATTTTGTTCTATACCATATCTAATAAAATTTAATGAGATTTCTTATGAGTCTATCCCAGTTTTAGGGTTAACCAAAAGAAAAATAAGTTAATTACATGAGTTTCAAACTGAAATTTGGATGAATAATCCGTTTATTTAGTTTTATCTTTTTTCCCACCTTTAGAAGAATAAAGCATAGGCATTTTTACTAGTGTTAGAATTTTATGAAAGGTAAGTATCTCGGTTTCATAGATATATTTATATAGAATCTTTGAAAAAGACTTTCTTTCATAAGAAAGAAAATAGTTACTATTTTTGGGATCTGATCCTACACCGTTGCTCAAGACTTTAGTGGATCGACTCTATTACATAAGTTAATTCCTAATTTTTATGGTAAATTATGAGATAAATATTTCTTCCATCATGACATATGTACGCAATTATTATTGTATCGGCCCAAAACCTCGCTAATTGATCTTTACGGTGATTCACATGCAGGATCACAATAGGCTGCGTGAGGATTTCAATTTTACTAACATGTCGTAAGTACCGGCTAATGGCCTTATTGGTGGTTTACTAGTGTTGTGGAATGAGGCTAGTATAAATATTACTGAACTCAGGCTCTCTGAACAAGAAATACTTTGTGTCATGTTGGCTTTTATCTGCAATATATGTACTCATTATCAATTGTGTAATATAATATGGCATAACTTACTTTATATGCATAATAATATTTCTATGCCTTGGTTAATTGGGGGAGACTTTAATGAAATTATTGACTCAACGGAGAAATTTGGGGGTCTTCTTATTAATAATAGACGGGTTGACAGTTTTGGAACTATTATTAATAATTGTAATTTAGTTGATTTAGGTTTTCAGGGTAGTAAGTATACTTGGACCAATAAACGTAGGAATGACTTTACAATATTAGAAAGACTTGATAGGTTCTTGGCTAATTATGATTGGTTAACATTATATTCCGAAGCTTTAGTTACTCATCTGCCCTGTATTCACTCTGACCACTAGCCTTTGTTAATTACCTTAGAACCACCTATATTACTACATCAACATATTTTTCGTTTTTAAATCATGTGGGATTCACACCCTCAGTTTAAAAAATTAGTATGTAACATTTGGTCAGAAGATCAATTACTTTTACCTACTATTCATAAGTTCAAAGCTGTAGCAATAGATGGAATAAACAAAATTTTGGTAACATTTTCAATGATAAAAGAAAATTTTTAGCAAGACTGGGAGGATTACAAAAGTCAGTTCATTATCCAACCAGTACTTTCCTCCAAAATTTAGAAATAAATCTTAAGTTAGAATACAGTAACCTTCTTCGTGTAGAAGAACAATTTTAGAAATTAAAATCTAGAACTAATTAGAGCAATGATGATGATGATGCTAATACGAAGTTTTTTCATATGTCCACTCTACATAGAAAACGTAGGAATAAACTATTAAAGGATACAGTTGGAAATTGGGTAGATGAACCAACTCAATTGCATAAATTAATACTTCAATATTATCAGTCTTTGTTTACTACTCGACTCTCTTAAAGTACTAATTTGTAACGACCCGGCCGGTCGTTTTAGAAAATTACGCCCCAATCCCCAATTTAACTGTTCCCCTAAGTTCATTTCTTCTATTGTGGTTTGTCGGGAGAGTCGGTTCTGAAATTTGGAGCATTTTGGGACACTTAGTCCCTAAATGAGAGCTTTAAAGTTAGAAAATGGCCCGTAGCCGGAACAGTGTTAAGACAACCTCGGAACGGAAATCCGATGGTTCCATTAGCTCCGTTAGGTGATTTTGGGGTTGGGAGCGCGTTCGGAAAGTATTTTGGAGGTTCGTAGCTCAATTAGGCTTGAAATGCCGAAGTTTGAAATTTTGGCGAATCCGAACGATAGGTGAGATTTTGATCCGGGGGTCGGAATGGAATTCCGACAATTTCTGTAGCTTCGTTATGTGATTTTGGATATGTCCGCAAATTTTCAGGTCATTCGGACGTCGTTTGGTCGGGTTTTAGATCGAACGTGCAATTCGGAAAGTTTTAAGAAATTTAGGCTCGAATCCGTTGTAAATTGATAATTTTTGTGTTTATGGACGTGTTTGGATGATTGGAACAAGTTTGAATAAGGTTATAGGAAGTGTTGGTGTTTTTGGTTGAGGTCCCGGGGGCCTCGGGTGAGTTTCGGGTGGTTTCGGACCATTTCTAGGCCATTTTTCACTGCTGGTTTTTGGCTACAGCAGTGCTCTACGCGATCGCGGGGTATTGGTCGCGATCGCGGTGAGTAAAATCTGAGAAATGAACTAATGAATCGCGATCGCGTAGATGGCTTCGCGATCGCGAAGAAGAGATTTCTGTCGCGCAGGCCCTACTTTGGAAGATCATATCTTTTTATCTAAAAGGTATTTTGAGGTGATTCAAAAACAAAAGGTGTAGCTCATCGTGTCTAGTTTTCAGAAAGCTAAAGAAATCCTCATTTGGAAATTTGTAGAAAAAGTTATGTACGTTACACTCTATGCTGTCCGAGAAGGATATCTAAAACACATAAATGGATTTGGAAGCTTGTATCTCGCAATGTATAATGATTCAGGAAATGATCAACAAATGAAAGTTATAGCCCTGTGTGTCTAGTTTCCAGAACATCAAACCATTCATCATTTGGAGTTGTGTGTAAAAAGTTATGGCCATTTTACTGAAGCCTGTCCGAAGGAACTGGAACTTGTTCACCGCGATCGCGAGGCATTTCCCGCGATCGCGAAGGGTAATTTTTGGCCAAGAATTTGTTCTCCGCGATCGCGAAGCATTTCCCGCGATCGCAGTGAACAAAATACCTAGGCAGAATGTTTAAAAACATTTCATCCGCGAACCAAACCCATTTTTCCACCATTTTTGGTCATTCTTGAGAGCTTTTGGACGAGAATTGAAGGGGTTTTGACAAGAAGTGATTAGAGGTAAGTCCTATGAACTAAATACATGATTTTATTGAAGAATCATCCTTGAAATTTATGAAAACATAGCAAAATTGTAAGAAATTAGGGCTTGGAGCAAAAACTTTAAATTTGGGATTTGAAGGGCCATTTGTGGTCCGATTTGGGAGATTTTTATATGGTTAGACTCGTGAGAGTACGAGGATTCTGAAAACGTAAAAATATTTCAATTCCGAGCCGATGGATTCAGGGGTATTTTGGTCATTTCACCCACTTTCGCGCCGTAGCTGTAATTTTATCATTGTAGTTAGTTACTTGCGATGTTATTTATACTGTGTAATTGGTTTGACTAGATTCGGGCCACTCGGAGTCGGATATTCGCGGCAAGAGGGTTGTCTCTTAGCGGTTTTGTACCGGAATCGAGGTAAGTGGCTTGTCTAACCTCGCGTGGGGGAACCTTTACCCCTAGGATATTATGTGATAGTTTAAATGCCTTGTACGCGAGGTGACGGGCGTGTACATGCGCTGGTTGTTGTAACTCACTTTACTTGAATTGTTCAATTCGTGATATTCTTGTTCTTAATTTATTAAATTGTGACATTTACCTGGTATTCGTTAGGGAAGCATGATTAGGTAGGATTTATCTGTCTAATTGCCTAATTGTCCTACTTGAACTTCTTGATAATTGTTGGCACTAGTCCTCGGTGTAGTTGTAGTTAAGCATATTATATTTTCCATGTGCGTTTTCTTTATTTGTTGTGTTGGTGGACTGCGGGTTCGATTCCCGGAGATCCCAGGGCTGTGGGTTCGATTCCCAGAGACCCGGATTTGCTATTTGTTTGTGGACTGCGGGTTCAATTCCCGGAGATCCCAGGGCTGTGGGTTCGATTCCCAGAGGGCTGCGAGTTCGATTCCCGGAGACCCGGAGTTTATTGATATATTTATTAAGATACAGACTGTGGGTTCGATTCCCGGAGATCCTGAGATACTGAGATATGGGCTGCGGGTTCGATTCCCGGAGACCCAGAGATACTGATATTGGGACTGCGGGTTAAATTCCCAGAGATCCTGAGTTGTTGGATATAGAGAGGGATTATGGGTTCAATTCCCATATGTCCTGGACTTGTTGATTTGAGTTTATGTTGTGTTGGTTACTTGTAGTTAGCTAATCGTAGTTGGTTGCAGTAATTACTTCATTGTTGTTATTTCAGATTCATTCTTACTTATTCCTGCTCATTACTATTTTGATCATTATGTTATTGTTTTTTCTCGGTAGGGCCCCGACCTTCCTCGTCACTACTCCATCGAGGTTAGGCTTGGCACTTACTGAGTACCGCCGTGGTGTACTCATGCTACTCTTCTGCACACTTTTGTTGTGCAGATCCAGGTACATCAGGACAGACTCATATTAGGTAATTCAGCAGCATTTTGGGAGATCTCGAGGTATGATCTGCTACGTCCGCGGATCCGGAGGCCTTCCTTCTATTCTGATAGTATTAGTAGATGTTTTCTCTCATGTCTTTGTTAGATACTCTTCACACATAGAGCCACCGTTGTATTCTCTCTTTTAGTCTGTGTTACCCGTGGGATTCCGGGTCTTGGTGGTGTTTATACAGTGTGTTTGACGGGTGTATGTGCCAAGCGGCACAAATTACATTCTTATTTATATCATTTTCCGATATTTCTTATTTAATGTTCATAAACTTGTATATTCCGCAACGTGTTAGGCTTACCTAGTTGTGGGGACTGGGTGTCGTCATGACATGTTCACGATTGGTGAACTAGGGTCGTGACAAGTTGGTATCGGAGCTCTAGGTTCATAGGAGTCACGGGACACAGACCGGTTACTTAGAGTCTCGCTGATCGATACGGAGACGTCTGTATTTATCTACGAGAGGCTATGTAACCTGTTTAGGAAACTCTTCAATTCTTTGAATTCCTTATCGTGCGCCATTTATTCAGTTGGAGCCTATGTCATATGTTCTTTTGCATCCACTCGTGTATTGAAATTGTGCACTCGGTATCAAGTATGCACCGACGGTTCGTGACGCTGCAGAGGGATTTCAAGGGAGTCAAGAATTTACTCAACCATTGTTACCACGTGACATCCATATCGATAATGCAAGAGAATTGAGAGATCTTCAATTGTGCACATGGGGGTACACTAGGTTCTAGCATTCGGTTGATAGTACGGTCGTGAGAAGGTTTACTTAACTGCCAAATCGTCACAGCAATGGTAGAATCATAAGGTGGATGTAGATCTAAAGATAGTTGGTGGTAATAAAGACTATATGGTTCATATGAGATATCTATTTAGCGAAGGATTCAGCCAGCAGAGATACTGAAAAAAAAATGAGTTTAACTGTCTTAAGAAGGACATGTACCAAACGAATGCCTTTGGCTTGTTTTATGATGAAGACGTACGAATGTTAATGGCTAGTATCATGGATTAGCAAGATGTATCTTAAGGCTTCGTGTCAAGTGAAAGGATTTCACTATCAACGATGTAATTATGGGTCATGTGTCATATCATATTTGGCATGCGATGTATTTAGGTGCTATTCAAAAGTTCTGGAAAACTTGCGAATGGGCAAGAGTTGAGGCTCGTATGGTATAATGTTGGGACTTTAGATGTTCATGTGTCCCTAATAAACCCTGCATTTTATTATCAGCAGGGAAATATTTGACAAAGGCTACATGGTGCTTCGTAGGCGCGTGTGAATCATAGTATGTTTTAAGATGTTGTTGGTAGAGAATGCTCGGTGCATGGAGCGAGAAGATGTTTGGTTGTGTTGGGATGAGGTCATACCCTATGATGTTAGAGTGCTAATAGAGCACATGTGGTTATATTCGTTGGATCAAGTCAGTTGCAGTTGAATAATAGTAAATGACTCGAGAGAATGGTTCTAATGTGTTCGAGAGTCGTGTAATAGTGGCATTGGGCTAAGTGAGAGAGTCCCACCACTTAAGATTGGGTTGCATGGTTAATTACCTGTGTGAATTCTGTGGTAATTTGAGTATATGAATTGTTGAATGCATGTTATGGTTAGCCTTACCGGCTCATGTTCAAACTTGAGGGAAGATGCATGATTTATGCCTCATATAGGTGCAGGATTCGAGGGAAGTGATCCCGCTGGGTGCTTTATCGAGAGGGTATTCATATGTTATAAAGAAATTCAGTAGAGTTGGTTGCGTACTAGGGCAAGTTAGAACCGGATGGTTCTCAATAGCGGTCCTAGTGAATTCAAGAGGTAAAGTGTGGTGCCTGATAATTCTGAGTCTATAAGTACAATTGAGGCTCAAGCTTTGAAAGCAACTTATGAAGAAAGGCACAAAACGATCTATGATGTTTTGACTTGTGGTGTAGTATTTGAGAGACATGAAATGGTCGTCGTACTTGAGATAGCATGGCCTCATGATTTAAGGTCACTCGGGGTAAGTGCGGTTGGAATAAGTTAGGTATTGAAGGAAGATATTAACATTTCTAAGGCAATCAAGGATAACCTGGAAGGAAGTAGATTGATCAGCCATAGTTGAGTTGGCGTATTGGTGTCAATGGTCGATTCATGCAATATGATCGAATTATGCATGTGATTTGTGGCGGTGCATTTAAGACTTGTCGGTCGCAGTGATTGATGTAATTCTGAAGTATTCTTCTGTTAAGGGCCTGTTATGAGTAGGCAGATCTCGGGAAGGGTTATGTTGGCTTGGACCACTACTTAGAGATTGGCATATTCGATGGTTATGAGAATTCGCCGTATGTTGTTATAGTTCTCCTGCAGTGAGCTAAATGGAAAGTCTTATGTGATGTAATATTAGCCTATCGTCTGTTCTAGAGCTATGATGGAAATTGTGTCTATCATATATCGGCACGTGATATGCAGTGAGTAGTATGAAATTTGATGTAAGGACCCAGGGTCACAGTTTGGTCAATGAATGTGATATAAAGAGCTCGGATGAGCAGGAAAGAGTGTCACTGTTTTGAGTAAGATGGGTATTAACATCAGTATCATTTGAGATCGGTGTTCTATGAGAAAGGCTTTGCATCCCGGTTAGGGACTCCCGATCGCTTTTCAGTGTTAGTGCAGCCGGTGGGTTGAATGTGCAGGTCCGTTTAATTATTCGGAAGATGGTGGGAGCTTGACCCACAAGAAGATTGTATAGGTGTGACTTGTAGTCACTTGATTGGTTAGAAATTTAAACCAAGTATGAGGATTTTGGTGATATCATTCATTTGAGAACTTATGCCTGGAGGGCACTCTGCTTAGTGGGTTATAGACCTGTGAAATATTATTGACTTAGCTTGGCACGACCAGGATAGACTTAAGGTCGGTGGTTAGATTTAAACGTGGAAGTGAGCCTTGCGTCAGGCCAGTTATGTTTCTTCCAGCAATGCGCCCTTTATGGAGGGATAGTCGCGGTCTTATTTC
Source organism: Nicotiana noctiflora (assembly GCA_032618575.1). Classification (NCBI taxonomy): domain Eukaryota; kingdom Viridiplantae; phylum Streptophyta; class Magnoliopsida; order Solanales; family Solanaceae; genus Nicotiana; species Nicotiana noctiflora. The sequence goes on from JASVEL010006793.1 coordinate 96,756, forward strand.
GCGGTTAGTTAATTCAAGTAAAGATATATTGCGCCGTATGAGTGTGCGACGGCTTGGTAAATTCCTTATGTGTTGCGGTTCCGCTCGGCGGTGATGTTATATGAGCATGATGGCTCTTGATACTTAGATCATGTATCGCACCTCAGTTGTGCTTGAGTTTGTAGCCTATAACGCTATATGTTTCCTTGTGAATGATATTATGCACCTTAGTGTGCTTATGATCGATATTCAGTATTTTGATGTGATGAGCTATTCAGCTCGACATATGACTCTTTGTGTGAGTCTATATTGTTGGGATCGGGTGGCACGCCGCCATGGTTATATTGTTGGGATCGGGTGGCACGCCGCCATGGTCATATTGTTGGGATCGGGTTGCACGCCGCAACAATGTGATGTTTATTTCAGTGTCTATAATTGCTTTTATGTGTTCCGTTTCCTATTTTCTGAGGAGGTACATGTTAGTGTGAGAGTTGAATAGTTCTCTCTAGTGTTCGCCTTCCTTTTGTAACACGTACGAATTAGTAGCCTACTGGCACATTGTGTCATCTTGTGGAACTTTTGATTATGTCTGATGTGGCTTATCGCCTGAGCAGTTCGTACTGGGTGAGATGAGATTATGTGATTTGGGGTCAGTGCAAACCGATTATATGAAGTATATTATAGAGGAAAGGATCATCCTCTAGTTTAGGACAAGGTAATGGATCCTGTCAGAGTATAGACCCAATGAATTGTTGATTCAGTAGTTGGTTATGGATATCGGCACACCTCTTCCGTCGTGTCAGTATTGTAAAAGTTGGAACGAGACCTATGTAGATCGTGAGGTGCAATGGGAGCATCCGATTCGTTGAATTTTTGGCTAATTTGATCATGAAATATTATCGTGGTCCTGTGGATTTTGTGTTGCAAGGTAAGAATCCAGCAAGGTTATGCAGTCATGTTTGAGGACGGCGTTTGAGGAATATTGAGTGATCTCTTGATGAAAACAAGCCTGACATAGAATTCCGGATGTTGGAATTAGGCTCTAAGACTTAATTGTTGAACAAGAGGGAATATCTTCAGATTATATCAGGCTAATGTGCCCAGCCGAGTCCTAGATCTATTGGCCCTTTTGAGATTTTGAGGCATGTTGGGGAGGTTGCTTATGAGTTGGCCTTACCTTCCAGCCTAGCCGGAGTCCATCTCGTATTTCATGTCTCCATGCTCCGGAGATACCATGATGACCTGTCGCATGTGTTAGATTTCACTTCTGTTCAGCTAGACAAAGATCTGTCTTATGTTGAGGAGCCAGTATCCATTCTAGACAGGCAGGTCAGAAAGCTAAGGTCAAAGAACATCGCTTCGATAAAGGTTCAGTGGCGGGGCCAGCCGGTCGAGGAGGCGACTTGGGAGACCGAGCAGGATATGCGCAGCCAGTACCCTCATCTTTTCACTACTCCAGGTATGTTTTCTATGCCCGTTCGAGGACGAACGAATCTTTTAAGTGTGGGAAGATGTAACGACCCGGCCGGTCGTTTTAGAAAATTACGCCCCAATCCCCAATTTAACTGTTCCCCTAACTTCATTTATGCTATTGTGGTTTGCCGGGTGAGTCGGTTCTGAAATTTGGAGTATTTTGGGACACTTAGTCCCTAAATGAGAGCTTTAAAGTTAGAAAATGGCCCGTAGCCTGGAACAGTGTTAAGACGACCTCGGAACGGAAATCCGATGGTTCCATTAGCTCCGTTAGGTGATTTTGGGGTTGGGAGCGCGTTCGGAAAGTATTTTGGAGGTTCGTAGCTCAATTAGGCTTGAAATGCCGAAGTTTGAAATTTTGGCGAATCCGAACGATAGGTGAGATTTTGATCCGGGGGTCGGAATGGAATTCGACAATTTCTGTAGCTTCGTTATGTGATTTTGGATATGTCCGCAAATTTTCAGGTCATTCGGACGTCGTTTGGTCGGGTTTTAGATCGAACGTGCAATTCGGAAAGTTTTAAGAAATTTAGGCTCGAATCCGTTGTAAATTGATAATTTTTGTGTTTATGGACGTGTTTGGATGATTGGAACAAGTTTGAATAAGGTTATAGGAAGTGTTGGTGTTTTTGGTCGAGGTCCCGGGGCCCTCGGGTGAGTTTCGGGGTGGTTTCGGACCATTTCTAGGCCATTTTTCACTGCTGGTTTTTGGCTACAGCAGTGCTCTACGCGATCGCGGGGTATTGGTCGCGATCGCGGTGAGTAAAATCTGAGAAATGAACTAATGAATCGCGATCGCGTAGATGGCTTCGCGATCGCGAAGAAGAGATTTCTGTCGCGCAGGCCCTACTTTGGAAGATCATATCTTTTTATCTAAAAGGTATTTTGAGGTGATTCAAAAACGAAAGGTGTAGCACATCGTGTCTAGTTTTCAGAAAGCTAAAGAAATCCTCATTTGGAAATTTGTAGAAAAAGTTATGTACGTTACACTCTATGCTGTCCGAGAAGGATATCTAAAACACATAAATGGATTTGGAAGCTTGTATCTCGCAATGTATAATGATTCAGGAAATGATCAACAAATGAAAGTTATAGCCCTGTGTGTCTAGTTTCCAGAACATCAAACCATTCATCATTTGGAGTTGTGTGTAAAACGTTATGGCCATTTTACTGAAGCCTGTCCGAAGGAACTGGAACTTGTTCACCGCGATCGCGAGGCATTTCCCGCGATCGCGAAGGGTAATTTTTGGCCAAGAATTTGTTCTCCGCGATCGCGAAGCATTTCCCGCGATCGCAGTGAACAAAATACCTGGGCATAATGTTTAAAAACATTTCATCCGCGAACCAAACCCATTTTTCCACCATTTTTGGTCATTCTTGAGAGCTTTTGGACGAGAATTGAAGGGGTTTTGACAAGAAGTGATTAGAGGTAAGTCCTATGAACTAAATACATGATTTTATTGAAGAATCATCCTTGAAATTTATGAAAACATAGCAAAATTGTAAGAAATTAGGGCTTGGAGCAAAAACTTTAAATTTGGGATTTGAAGGGCCATTTGTGGTCCGATTTGGGAGATTTTTATATGGTTAGACTCGTGAGAGTACGAGGGTTCTGAAAACGTAAAAATATTTCAATTCCGAGCCGATGGATTCAGGGGTATTTTGGTCATTTCACCCACTTTCGCGCCGTAGCTGTAATTTTATCATTGTAGTTAGTTACTTGCGATGTTATTTATACTGTGTAATTGGTTTGACTAGATTCGGGCCACTCGGAGTCGGATATTCGCGGCAAGAGGGTTGTCTCTTAGCGGTTTTGTACCGGAATCGAGGTAAGTGGCTTGTCTAACCTCGCGTGGGGGAACCTTTACCCCTAGGATATTATGTGATAGTTTAAATGCCTTGTACGCGAGGTGACGGGCGTGTACATGCGCTGGTTGTTGTAACTCACTTTACTTGAATTGTTCAATTCGTGATATTCTTGTTCTTAATTTATTAAATTGTGACATTTACCTGGTATTCGTTAGGGAAGCATGATTAGGTAGGATTTATCTGTCTAATTGCCTAATTGTCCTACTTGAACTTCTTGATAATTGTTGGCACTAGTCCTCGGTGTAGTTGTAGTTAAGCATATTATATTTTCCATGTGCGTTTTCTTTATTTGTTGTGTTGGTGGACTGCGGGTTCAATTCCCGGAGATCCCAGGGCTGTGGGTTCGATTCCCAGAGACCCGGAGTGATATTGTTGTGGACTGCGGGTTCGATTCCCGGAGATCCCAGGGCTGAGGGTTCGATTCCCAGAGACCTAGAGTGATAATGATGTGGACTGCGGGTTCGATTCCCGGAGATCCTGAGATTTATTGAGATATGGACTGCGGGTTCGATTCCCGGAGATCCTGAGATTTATTGAGATGTGGACCGCGGGTTCGATTCCCGGAGATCCTGAGATTTACTGAGACATGGGCTGCGGGTTCGATTCCCGGAGACCCATGGGTACTATCAATGGGACTGTGGGTTCAATTCTCACAGGTCCTGGACTTGTTTTATTGAGTTGGTTACTTGTTGTTATCTTAATTGTAGACGGTTGCAGTAATCATTTTATTGTTGTTATTTCGGAATTATTATCATTTAAACTGCTTATTATTGTTATTTCCATCATATTATTGTTTTTCTCAGTAGGGCCCTGACCTTCCTCGTCACTACTCCATCGAGGTTAGGCTTGGCACTTACTGAGTACCGCCGTGGTGTACTCATGCTACTCTTCTGCACACTTTTGTTGTGCAGATCCAGGTACATCAGGACAGACTCATATTAGGTAATTCAGCAGCATTTTGGGAGATCTCGAGGTATGATCTGCTACGTCCGCGGATCCGGAGGCCTTCCTTCTATTCTGATAGTATTAGTAGATGTTTTCTCTCATGTCTTTGTTAGATACTCTTCACACATAGAGCCACCGTTGTATTCTCTCTTTTAGTCTGTGTTACCCGTGGGATTCCGGGTCTTGGTGGTGTTTATACAGTGTGTTTGACGGGTGTATGTGCCAAGCGGCACAAATTACATTCTTATTTATATCATTTTCCGATATTTCTTATTTAATGTTCATAAACTTGTATATTCCGCAACGTGTTAGGCTTACCTAGTTGTGGGGACTGGGTGCCGTCATGACATGTTCACGATTGGTGAACTAGGGTCGTGACATAATTCATATTGGAGTCCTAGTAATTGGAACTTTACTTATAATGAACTACAAGATATAACCATTCCTTTTACTCATGCTGAAATCAAACATGCTATGTTTGATTTTAAACCTTATAAGGCTCCTGGACCAGATGGACTTCATCCATATTTTTTTCAAAAGTATTGGTCTGCAGTACAAGACAATGTTACTAAGTTTTGCGAAGAAATATTCTACACTAATAGTATATCTGTTGAATTAAATAAAATACTAGTGTGTCTAATACAAAAAACAAAGCATCCCTCTACAATAACTCAATTTATTCCTATTAGTCTTTGCAATACTTTATACAAGCTTATTACAGAACTAATTGTTAGTCGACTGAAACCTATTGTTAATAAAATAATAGGACCTACACAAACAAGCTTCCAACAAGGTAAAGAGCTTCTGATAATGCCATAATTGTTCAAGAAGCCCTTCTACATTGCAAAAATGAATGGTAAATCATCAGCCATGATCCTTCAATTGGATTTAGAAAAAGCCTTTGACCGCCTGGAATGGTCTTTCGTTAAATAAATATTAAGATACTTTCACATTCTAGAACCAACGATATCATTAATTATGTCTTGTGCTACCACTAGTTCTATATCAATCATCATAAATGGTACAAGAACTTTGTACTTCTCACCCACAAGAGGAATAAGACAAGGGGATCCTTTATCCCCATATCTTTTATTTGTCTACGAAAATGTTATCCCAAAAAATATTAAGAGAGGTGGACTACTTGCGATGTCATCCTATTAAGATCTCCACCAATGGACCTGCACTTTCACACTTGTTCTTTGCGGATGATATTATTTTATTCTCAAAAGTAACTACTAAAAGCTATCATACAATTGTAGATATACTAAATGACTTTATGTTACATTCAGGATAGTAAATAAACTTTGAAAAATCAAAGATTATTTCTCAAAATATAAAAAGCAGGAAGACAAACAATCTGCTACAAATTCCTTCAGTATAAAAGAAGGAAGTTCATTTGGGAAATATTTAGGATTTCCTATGTTCCAAGGAAAACCTAGAAATCAAGACTTCCAATTCCTTCTTGATAATTTTAAACATAAACTTGCTGGATGGAAAACAAATTTTCTAACAATGGCTGGCAGAGCTACGCTTATTAAATCTACTTTGAATAGCTTACCTAATCATATCATGCAATATATTAGCATTCCACGACTTATTATATCAAGCATGAATCAATATCAGCGTAATTTCTTATGGGGCACTACTACTACACGAAAAAAGATTCATCTGCTAAAATGGAACACTGTCACCACTCCTAAAGAAGCAGATGGTCTTGGAATACAAAAACTAGAGGTTAAAAGTTTAGCACTCATCGCTAATTTAGTTTGGAGAGCTTATAAGTCACCTAATTCTTTGTGGGCAAAAATTATTCTTAATAAATTCTTGAATAAGAACACTGCTTGTAAATACTCTCGCATTTGGTCCAATTCAATGAAAGGCACGCAATCTTGCCAGAAAGATTTACAATGGAGAATTGGAATATGCCAACATATTAATTTTTGGGACGATCCCTGGTTAAAACCTGGTATTTCATTATGCTCGCTTATTCAAGAACCTCTTCCAATAAATCAACATCATATTAAATTTTCTTCCATCCTTCAAAACACTAATTGGGATTGAAAGAATATTCCGTTTGAATTACCTATGGATATCGTGCAACAATTCAATAATATTTGTATTCCCCATCTTAAAAAGGGTCATGACACTCCCTACTGGGGCCTATCTCAATTTGGTAAATTTACAATAAATTTGAGCTACCATAGCCTAATTGAAACATGCACTATCACAAATACACATTCACTAAATTTCAACTGGATATGGAAGCTTCCAATAGTACCTAAAATTAAAACTTTCATTTGGCTATTATGCCACGATCGACTACCCACTAAAGTCTACCTTACACATATACACCTAATACAAAATAACATATGGGACTACTGCCAAGATATGGAAAAAACAATTCGACACATTTTCCTTGAATGTAAGAATGCTAAACTCTTTTGGAACAAATTAGGTCTTTCAAATCTAATTCACTATATACATACCATTCAGGGTGCAAAAAATTGAGTTTATACTTTAAATAACTTTAATAATATTAGTCTCCCACATAAATTAAGGTCAACCACTATCCTTTCTATTTGCTTATGGAACATTTGTATAACTCGAAACAAGAACAATTTTAACTCTCTAAAGGAAAAAGTTAACATGTCTAAAATTTTCATGCAAGCCACTGAGTTTGCTTATCTGACTGCTCATTATCATAAATCCAAGAAAAAACGTCCACACATGCTTAAATGGCAACCACATGCACAAAATTATTATAAATTGAACACTGATGGTGCTACTGGTACAAATGTCAATGGTATTGGGGGAGTAATTCGTGACTCAAAAAGGGCATGGGTATTAGGTTTTGCACAAGCAATACATAAAGGATCTGCCATATTAGTTGAATTACATGATTTTATTACAGGCCTTAAATTAGCTTTCAAATATAATCTAAAGCCTATAGAGATAGAGCTGGATGCTAAGCACATAATCTTTATATTACAAAATGAGAATGTTCATTATACTAATATCATAAATGATTGCAGGTACCTCCTCCACCAGCTTGATAATTCGCAAGTACGACATGCATACAGAGAGCAGAACATGGTAGCGGATCAATAAGCAAAGGAAGCCAAACTTTTTGTACCCATGCTTGATCCTTGTGTGTATGAGACAACACCTATTTTTGCAATAACAAGGACAAACATCTCTTTTGGATGTAATTACAAATCAAACAGTAGTTAACATTAGTAGTAGTAACTATGTTAATACTATAGTGCATGATAAGGATAATACTAAAATTAACTATGGTTGCCTACTAGTATTTTACCTAGCTTTTTTAATAGAAGTCTTTGTATGCGGTATTATATATATATATATATATATATATATATATATATATATATATATATATATATATATATATATATATATATATATATATATATATATATATATATATATATATATATATATATATATATATATATATATATATATATAGCACCAAATAAAAAGTCTAATATAAGTAGATACAAACGAGGGAGGGAAAAAGCTAGCAAGAGTAGAAAATACTTCAACTTGTTTCGAACTTGCATCACTAGCAAAGAAGGAAATTTAAGTGCCCAATGTAACAACTTGTCCAATCAGTACTGTGTTTGGTGTGCACACTTATAATATTTAATGCATCTCATATATATGTACAAATATATTTTATATATATATATAGAGAGAATTTTGTCAAGGCTAACGGGGTCCCGTGGCCTCTCAACCCATAATGTAGGTCGGCCCTTGGGTTAAATTGTTGTTACGTGACTAAAAGGTCACGATTTAAAGTTGTGATAACATCTCTTATTAATATAAGGTAAAATTCCCTACAATTAATTCTTGTGATCTGACCCTGACTCGAATTCCGCACATAATAAAAGCTTTGTGGATGAAGTTAGTGTTTTTTTAAAGTAAAATCCACTAGTACTATTCAATAGATTCATCCGTCCTATTTTACCAAGTTTTTTCCCAGTTCCCAAAATTCCATACAATAAGCAATAAATCTTGTCTGATACGATTCAACTTTCAAGAATTGAACTATATACCCATAAATAAATGTGCTTGATTCAGTAAATAATGGTGAGCTATAATAATCCAATTACATAGAAACAATACAAGCCAACATTGTGAGAGTTGTTGTAGCACTGGGGTTAAATACTTAATTATTAAATAACTTAATCTTACAGCGAATAATAATATGGTAAAACATACTATATACTATCATTTACCCGCAATTAAATGATTAATTAATGAGATATCAAAGACATGTATTTTAGTGAGATTTATTTTGTGGTCTATTTTAAATGTTATTTTTGTTAAATGACAATTTCTTTCAATAGAAGATCACTAAAAAATTACACAACAAATCTGTAATGAACAGAAGATCATTTCCTTTTCTCCACTTATGCCGCAACAGTGGTCGTATGTCAACAAACAGGCTTATTGGTAACAACATCCTCGTAGTACCCTATGAAATAATCCAGTTTCTTGGAAACATGGCAAAAGGGTTCCATCTTTGTACCTCTATCCTAGATATTTTGCACCTTCAAGCCAATTAGGTCTAACGATTCCTCCCAGTTGGAAATGCCACAACTGTACTCCTGGTAAATATTTGCATAATGGAGTAATAAATTATCCAAAAATAATTATTACAAAGTCAGCAAATAGTGATTCTAGGTTCTGCAGCAAAAGTCCAGCCGATTTAAAGTGTTGCCACCTATTCTATTTGCAGCTATCTGATTTCGGCTATATATAACGGCAACCCGTTATTCTTAGCTGACACAACCAAAATATCAATTTACGCCGTGTTTGCAGAATATAATAAACTTGGAGTCTAGAATCAAAATGATATTTTTTTAGATTCAAGTAGGGCTGCGCAGAATTTGATAAACATGAACTATAGTATCGAAATCGAAAATCTTGATATTCAGTATAATGTTTAGTTTAAATTTAAAAAAAATTATATTACGTATGATATTTGATATTTTAAAATAAGATATTAATATATATATTAATAACATAAGTATAAGAAATCTAAAATTTGACTTTTTTTTATTCTCTAAGCAAGTAACAACACATTTTTTCAAGTTTTCTCCCTCTAGGTTGGTATATGTTAGTTTTGGACAGAACTTTTGTTAATAAATATTTTTAGCAATTTGCTTTTGAGTACTTTAATTAAGAATTACGGTCTATGACTCTATGCACTAGTTAGTATTAAAACTAAAGCTATCGGACCGAATAAATCAAAACCGAAAGGAGAAAATCGAACCATAACGAATTTAATTAGGTGCGGTATTGCTATAGCATTTTACGAAACCAAATACCGAATCGAAATATCTAAATATTGTACTGTTTCGATTGACGAACACCCCTAGACTCAAAACATAAAAATAGGTGCAAAAAATAGTTAATGTTATTTTTATAGATACCACATTTATTTAATGTGTTATACCTTAACAGCTAGTTATCCCGCTTTCTCTTATATACGCTACCATACCACATAATTTCATTTGCCTTGCTAATTATTTTAAAATACTCAGTTTAACGCATGAATTATGTACATACAAATTATTGCAGTTCAAAATGTATTTAAAACCCATAAAATCTCTTCTTCCCGATAGAAGCTTCAACCCCCACCCTACCCCCGGTCGGGCCGCTTTTTTTTTTCGAAACTCCATTGGAGCCCATTAAAATCCCCTAAAACTTTTGCCGTTCATAATTTTACTGATCAAAGATGCGTTTCAAGGCTGCCTCGTGGAGTATTACGCGACTTGGGCTTGATTCGATTTTTAAAAAGGCAAATTTTTTACGTTCAAAAATAAGTATTTCGAAACACTCTTTTAATATATATATATATATATGTGTGTGTGTGTGTGTAATTAGTTCATAGTAATTCATTGCACGACATTGTGTTTTTTTTATATTCGAATTAATATAATTTTTAGCAAATCTTTTTGAAAGTTTTTTATTAAACCATTGTAATTATACAACAAAAAAGAATGTGCTTTTTGGTGATGCCCTTTAATGTGGTAGAACTATTGTTTGACTCAAAAGTTATCGGTTGCTTTTCGAGTTAGGGACAATCAAAGATTATGTGAGAGGGTGAATCGGAATCAATAGTAATATATTTAAAGACCGCTCTTATGAGTCGCATGTAGATTGTTCTTATGAGATTGTAAGAGAACTTATTGAAGTGTTAAAGCTAGCTAGCAATAAAGAGATAAAATAGGGAGAGAATGATAGATAGAGAGAGATTGTATTATTATTGAATAATAACACATGTCGTACAAATGAGGGAGACCCTTCCTTATATAGAAGGAAGGTCCCCCCGCCAACACATTACATCACTTCAGAGCTACTGCTATTACAATAACGACTTTGGGGGGAGGGGGGGAATCGGGACGTCTATACGGACGAGTCTGTCGATACGCCTCTATGGTCGGAGGCGTACTCCCTTCTGTCATATGGATGTGAAGGAGGATATCATTTGACATCTGCGGCCATCTGGGGATATATTCGGCATATATCTGCAATGGGTGGGAAAAGTCGACCCGTATTGGATCTATCCGCATGTGCACACGTGGCACGTTCTTCTGAACCGTCGTTTGCTAACAACATGTGTCATGATTGCAGTTGCTCCCGAGGAAGGCCAGAAAGGCGATTTGACGTTTCGGTTTCCCGCGTCCTTTTCTGATGCAAACCTCATCGATTCCCGTGTACTGGCCTGCTATAAATAACGAGGGATTTCAAGACTTTCTATTCTTTGGATTATTGTAAAAGGTTCTATATACTCCTGCTATTCATCTTTTTCTGATAGCAATACAGCTTTTCGTATTGACCTCGTGGTTTGTCGTTACACCTTGAATAAAAAGATTCAAAAATGGCTAAGGGTGGTCGTCGACGTAGGACAGACGAGAGTGAGGCTACTTCTAGGGTTCCTCAGCCCTCAGGGGGTGGCAAGAAACCCCGTAAACCTCTCGTCCCCCTTTCTATGGATAGCGTGCTTCCCTGCGAACTATACGTTCGAAGGGATTTTCCGACAAAGGGGGCTACCCCTGCATGGGAAGATCCACTTTTACTGAACCTCTCCTAAATGAACTCCGAGTATCTTGTCAGATTCCGGAGGCAACTGTTATGCAAACGACCGGAGGGAATCTCGCCAACATGCACAGGCCTGGGTTCTATGCCTTTTATGAATATCACTTTATAATGGGGTGTAGTCTTCCCATTTACCCGTTGGCGAAGAGTTATGCCAGTTCTACAACATATGTCTGGCTCAGCTCACCCCTTATACGTGGAAAATATGTCGTATTCTGACAACTTATGCCGAGAGGGCCGGCTTAGACGTCATAGTGTACCATCAGCTACAACTGTTTAGTCCCGGATTCATGAGGGTGACGATGCTCCAGCTGAATAATTGAGGGACGAAGGGCCTTGTCGTTGAGATGGACGACAAACCCAATCGTTAGTTATAGCTGAAATATTTCTTCCTCCGAACCTCGGATCTGGTGTCGGACCCAGCCAGGGTCCCTGAGGCGTGGAATGCCGAACGTAAATGTTATCTTTTATGTTTACTTGCTTTACGCATGTTCGACCTTTCATCGTCTCTTTATGTTTTATGTATGCAGCAAGGGTGCGTACACCCCAGTCCGTACCCAGACATTAAAACTTGGGTGGGGTGGTTGATCCCCTTCGCGGAGGAGTGCAGGACCAGGGCTGCCTTTACCGTAAAATACGGCCTCTCAGGTATTGTAGTGGTTCTGGATTTGGAGACCTCGTATCTTGTTTAGACGCCATGTTTTCTGATACATTCTTATAACTGTGTTGGCAGCCCGGAATGCACCGCGGAGAAGAAGACGTCGTGCTGCCACTTTCTCATCGGCGGATTCCGAGTTTGAACTCATGGCTCACGTGGGAGAGATCACCTCCGAGGCCGTTCGCTCTGAGTGTGATCGAGCTGATGTGGGAGCATCTAGTGCTGATATTTCCAACGCCGCTCATTCAGATGGAGGAACTATAATTCGGGAGTCGACCTTTGCGGATGTTCCCGAGACTTCTCGTCCCATGGTTGAGCCGGTGAATGAGTCATCATCTAGAGAGGGCTTTTTTTCTCCACCTCTTCTTGTTGAAGAGGACGCTTCAAAGGACGACAAGCCATTGTGTCACGACCCTAGTTCACCAATTGTGAACATGTCGTGATGGCACCCAGTCCCCACGACTAGGTAAGCCTAACACATTGCGGAATATATAAGTTATAAATACTTAAATAAGAAACAGCGGAAAAATAACATAAAAGATATGTACTCCGTGCCGCTTGGCACATACATCCGTCACACAATGAATAAAACACTACCAAGATCCGGAACCCCACGGTAACACAGACTAAAAGAGAAAATACAACTGTGGCTCTATGTGTAAAGAGTATCTAACAACGAAATGAAGAAAAATGTCAACTAGTACTACTAGAATAGAAGGAAAGCCTCCGGATGTGCGGACGTAGCAGATCATACCTCGAGGTCTCCAGAAAAGCTGCGGAAATCACCTAGCACGAGCCTGCTCTGATGTACCTGGATCTGCACAACAAAAATATGCAGAAGAGTAGCATGAGTACACCACAGTGGTACTTAGTAAGTGCCAAGCCTAACCTCGATGGAGTAGTGACGAGGTAAGTCAGGGCCCTACTAAGAAAACAATAATATAATGATGATAACAAAATAAACAGTTTAAATGATAATAATTTCCGAAATAACAACATTATGATGATTACTGCAACTGTCTACAATTAAACTAACAACAAATTAACCAACTCAAATAAACGAATCCAGGATCTGTGGGAATTGAACCCACAGTCCCATTCTCAGTACCTCTGGGTCTCCGGAATCGAACCCGCAGCCCATGTCTCAATAATATATCAATAACTCAGGATCTCCGGGAATCGAACCCGCAGTCCCTACCCATCAGTCAGGATCTCGGGAATCGAACCCGTAGTCCTCATTTCAATAATCTCAGGATCTCGGGAATCGAACCCGTAGTCCACATTTCAATAATCTCAGGATCTCGGGAATCGAACCCGTAGTCCACATTTCAATAATCTCAGGATCTCGAGAATCGAACCCGTAGTCCATATTTCAATAAATCTCAGGATCTCGGGAATCGAACCCGTAGTCCATATTTTAATAATCTCAGGATCTCGGGAATCGAACCCGTAGTCCACATTTCAATAATCTCAAGATCTCGGGAATCGAACCCGTAGTCCATATTTCAATAAGCTCAGGATCTCGGGAATCGAACCCGTAGTCCACATTTCACAGCAAGTAAAGGAATACACAGAGAGAAGTATAATATGCTTAACGATAACTTCGCCGATGAACAGCGCCAGCGATTACCAAGAAAACTCAAGTAAGTCAATTAAGCAACTAGACAGCTAGATTCTATCTAATCATGCTTTTCTAACTAATACCGGGTAGGAATATCGAATTTAACAACTAAGAACAGGAATATCACTCATTGAACATTTTGAGTAAAGTATGTGTTCAACAACCAGCGCATGTACACACCCGTCACCTCGCGTACAAGGCATTTAAAGTATCACAATAATATCCTAGGGGTGAAAGTCCCCCACATGAGGTTAGACAAGCCACTTACCTCAATTCCGGTACGAAACCGCTAAGAAATAACCCTCTTGCCGCGAATGTCGGCCTCCACAAGTGTAGTATCTGAAAAAAATCAATAGAATCACATCAAAATAGGCCAATTGGGCATTACCCAATCAAAATAACTCAAAATATACCAAAACCCACAAGTTGCCAAAACCCGACTTTCGGTACGCTTATCGAAAAATCACGAAAGTTATATTTTCGGAACCCTTGTCTCAATACGAGTCTAAGCACATAAAGTTTATCAAATTCGGACTCCATTTGCCCACTCAAAACCTTGATCTTCTAAAGTTCAAGCCTAGGGTGAAAACCCCCATAAAACAACCCAAATTCCTCCATTTTCATGAGATAATTGCATAATATTGTCAACAATAATCATAATTTGAGTCCATAGTTGATTACCTGAAGAAACCCCTTGAATCTCCCTTCAAAATCGCCCAAATCGCCCCTTAAGCCGAGCTCTCAAAGTTTGGAAATGTTTCTGAAATTTCTAACTTCTGATATAATTAACTCTCTGCGATTTCCGCTTCTGCGGACGAAATTCCGCTTCTGCGGATCCGCTTCCGTGACATTTTGTCGCTTCTGCGAAGCCCAGGCCTGGCTGGCCCATTCCGCTTCTGCGAGCCTAAAGCCGCTTCCGCGAGGCCGCTTCTGCGGACAAAGGTTCGCTCCTGCGGAACTCTCCACTCCTATGAACAAAACTCCGCTTCTGCGGACTCGCCTAAGCGGAGGCTTGTCCGCTTCTGCGAAATTCCCCAACTCGTCTCCTGACCGCTTCTGCGGTCCCCATCCTCGCACCTGCGATGCCGCTCATGCGGACAAGGACCGCCCTTGCGCTCCAGTCCGCTTCCGCGCTCCAATTTCCGCTTCAGCGGACTCGCCTCTGCGGTTCCATTTCCGCAGGGGCGAAAACAACAGAGGCAGAATTCCCTAACCTGCAATTTCCATGATTTTCTCCCGTTTAACCATCCGAAACCACCCCGAGGCCCCCGGAATCTTATCCAAACACACCAACACATCCTAATACCTTATTCGAACTTGTTCCAATCCTCAAAACACGTCTAACAACATCAAAACCCATAATTCACATCGAATTCAAGCCTAAATTTCTTAAAACTCTCCGAATTACACATTCGATCTAAAACCCGACCAAACGACTTCCGAATGACCTGAAAATTTGCGGACAAACCCAAAATCACATAACGAAGCTACAGAAATTGTCGGAATTCCATTCCGACCCCCGGATCAAAATCTCACCTATCGTTCGGATTCGCTAAAATTTCAACCTTCGGCATTTCAAGCCTAATTGAGCTACGGACCTCCAAAATACATTCCGAACGCGCTCCCAACCCCGAAATCACCTAACGGAGCTAATGGAACCATCGTATTTCCGTTCCGAGATCGTCTTAACACTGTTCCGGCTACGGGCCATTTTCTAGCTTCAAAGCTCTTATTTAGGGACTAAGTGTCCCAAAATGCTCAAATTTTCAGAACCGACTCTCCCGGCAACCCACAATAGCAGAAATGAACTTAGGGGAACAGTTAAATTAGGGATTGGGGCATAATTTTCTAAAACGACCGGTCGGGTCGTTACATCTTCCCACACTTAAAGATTCGTTCGTCCTCGAACGACCATAGAAAACATACCTGGAGTAGTGAAAAGATGATGGTACTGGCTGCGCATATCCTGCTCGGTCTACCAAGTCACCTCCTCGACCGGCTGGCCCCGCCACTGAACCTTTACCGAAGCGATGTTCTTTGACCTTAGCTTTTTGACCTGCCTGTCTAGAATGGCTACTGGCTCCTCAACATAAGACAGATCCTTGTCTAGCTGAACAGAAGTGAAATCCAACACATGCGACGGGTCACCATGGTATCTCCGGAGCATGGAGACATGAAATACGGGGTGAACTCCGGCTAAACTAGGAGGTAAGGCCAACTCATAAGCAACCTCCCCAACACGCCTCAAAATCTCAAAAGGGCCAATAAATCTAGGACTCAGCTTCCCTTTCTTCCCAAACCTCATAACGCCCTTCATGGGCGAGACTCGAAGTAGAACCCGCTCGCCAACCATAAAAGCCACATCGCGAACCTTCTTGTCCGCATAACTCTTCTGTCTAGACTAGGCTGCACGAAGTCTGTCCTGAATTACCTTGACCTTGTCCATAGCATCCTGAACCATATCAGTACCTAGCAACCCGGCCTCGCCCGGCTCAAACCAACCCACGGGAGACCTGCACCTCCTACCATATAGGGCCTCGTACGGTGCCATCTGAATACTAGACTGGTAGCTGTTGTTATAAGCAAACTCCGCCGGTGGCAAGAAGTGATCCCATGAACCTCCAAACTCAATCACGCACGCACGGAGCATATCCTCCAAAATCTGAATAGTGCGCTCGGACTGCCCATCAGTCTGGGGGTGAAATGCTGTGCTTAGCTCCACCTGAGTGCCTAACTCCTGCTGTACGGCTCTCCAGAACCGTGAAGTGAACTGAGTGCCTCTATCTGAAATGATGGAAACTGGAATACCATGCAGCCGAACTATCTCCCTGATGTAGATCTCTGCCAGTCGCTCCGATGAATAAGTAGTGCTCACCGGTATGAAATGGGTGGACTTGGTCAGTCAGTCCACAATAACTCAAATGCAATCAAACTTCCTAACAGTCCGTGGAAGTCCAGATACAAAGCCCATGGTGATGCGCTCCCATTTCTACTCTGGAATCTCAATCTGCTGCATCAATCCACTCGGACGCTGATGCTCATACTTCACCTGCTGGCAGTTGAGGCATCTAGAAACATAATCAACTATATCCCCCTTCATCCACCTCCACCAGTAATGTTGTTTCAAGTCTTGATACATCTTCGCGGCTCCCGGATGGATGGAATACCGCGAGCTATGGGCCTCTGCTAGAATCAGCTCTCGAAGATCATCTACATTGGGCACACAGATGCGCCCTTGCATCCTCATAACTCCATCATCTCCGATGGTAATATCTCGAGCATCACCACGCCGAACTCTATCCTGAAGGACAAGCAAATGAGGGTCGTCGAACGGACGCTCCCTGATGCGGTCAAATAGAGAAGACCGAGAAACCACACAAGCTAGAACCCGGCTGGGCTCCGAAAGATCCAGTCTAACCAACTGCCTGGCCAAAGCCTGAACATCCATCGCCATAGGCCTCTTCGAAGCTGGTAGATACGCCAAACTCCCCAAACTCTCTGCCCGACGACTCAAAGCATCGGCAACCACATTAGCCTTGCCCGGATGATAGAGAATAGTAATATCATAGTCCTTCGGTAGCTCCAACCATCTCCTCTGATGCATATTCAGGTCCTTCTGCTTAAGCAAGTGCTGCAAGCTCCGGTGATCGGTGTAGATCTCACAAGGAACCCCATATAAATAATGACGCCAAATTTTCAAGGCGTGAACAATGGCAGCTAGCTCCAAATCATGAACAGGGTAATTCTTCTCATGCACCTTCGGTTGTCTCGACGCGTAGGCAATCACCCTACCGTCCTGCATCAATACCGCACCGAGTCCAACTCGTGAGGCATCACAATATACAGTATAGGACCCCGAACCTGTAGGCAACATCAATATAGGGGCCGAAGTCAACGCTGTCTTGAGCTTCTGAAAGCTCGCCTCACACTCGTCTGTCCACTGAAAAGGGGCACCCTTTTGGGTCAATCTAGTCATAGGTGCTGCAATCGAAGAGAACCCCTCTACGAAACGACGGTAATAGCCCGCCAAACCAAGGAAACTGCGAATCTCGGTAGCGGAGGAGGGTCTGGGCCAACTCTGCACGGCCTCCACCTTCCTCGGATCTACTCGAATACCATCACTCGACACCACGTGGCCCAAAAATGCCACCGAACTCAACCAGAATTCACATTTAGAGAACTTGGCATAAAGCTGCTTCTCCCTCAGAATCTGAAGCACTATCCTCAAATGTTGCTCGTGCTCTTCCCGGCTCCGGGAATATACTAGAATATCATCAATGAAAACAATCACGAACGAGTCCAGATAAGGCTTGAACACACTGTGCATCAAATGCATAAAGGCTGCTGGGGCATTTGTCAGCCCAAAAGACATCACGAGGAACTCATAGTGACCATACCGGGTCCTGAAGGCAGTCTTCGGGATATCTGGCTCCCGAATCTTCAGCTGGTGATACCCAGAGCGCAAATCAATCTTAGAAAACACCTGTGCGCCTGTAGCTGGTCAAATAAATCATCAATACGGGGCAAAGGATACCGGTTCTTCACTGTAACCTTATTCAGCTGAAGATAGTCAATGCACATACGCATAGAACCGTCCTTTTTCTTCACAAACAATACAGGAGCACCCCAAGGCGAAATACTGGGTCGAATAAAACCCTTGCCCAATAACTCCTGTAACTGATCCTTCAACTCCTTCAACTCAGGAGGAGCCATACGGTACGGTGGAATAGAAATGGGCTGAGTGCCCGGCAACAAGTCAATATCAAAGTCAATATCTCTGTCGGGCGGCATGCCCGGGAGATCGGCTGGAAATACATAAGCAAAGTCACGTACCACATGAACAGAATCAATAGAGGGAGTGTCAATACCGACGTCCCGCACATAGGCTAGATAAGCAGCACACCCCTTCTCAACCATACGCTGAGCTCTGAGAAAAGAAATAACACGGCTAGGGGTGTGATCTAGAGTACCACTCCACTCAATACGTGGAATGTGATAATAGGTGAATTTGACTATAATTATACCCTAAATAATCACACTTTATTATGAGAATAATGTTGTTAAGAGGACAAAATGCTTTGATTAGTGTTTGATTGTGTTTTTCAGGTACATGTGATGCATTGGATGCCTTAAAAAGCCATTTTGAAGCCATAAGTTGATGAAAAGGCCAAGAAAAGAGCTAAAGTGAAGAGGGCTGGACGAAGCAGTAAAGAAATAGAAGCACTGTTCATCCGTGGTCCACTCGCGGTCGCGGATGAACCGCGAAAAACGAAGCCCTCTGAAGTTTGACTGTTCGCGGTCCGCTCGCGGCCGCGAACGAACCGCGGAAGTCACCGCTGCAGCAAATCCCAATTGGACTCAAACTTAGTTTTTAAGCCCTAAAACCTCTATATAAACTCCTAGTTTGCCCCATAGAGGCATGTACTTTATTTCTTCAATACTTTTGCAAGGTTTTAGTAGGAGAGATTCCTCTCAAACTCTTTCTTTATTTTTATATCAAGCAATTCTTTATGATTTCAATTATTATTCTTGTTTCTTCAAGCATGAGTAGCTAAATTCTTTTCTAAGGTTTTGATGGAACCTATAGATAGATGAACTTATCGTTTATGTGATTACAAATTGTGATTTAGATTTCTATTTGTTCAAACTTCATTCTTATTGTAGTTAATTGGTAGAGCTCCCAATTAGCGGTGCCTATTTAGTGTGCATAACTTGGAAAAGAGTGCATATTTAGGTTTATTGTTGAACAACACCACCACTAGGTTATTAGAGGAATCTATAATTTTAGGCGTAAAGACGGGGTTAGGAATAACGAAGTCTTGGGTGCAATCTAAAGTGAACTATTCAAATTAAAGCTAGCTAGGGTAGCTCGGGAGAGTGCACTAGTAAATTATTGTAATTGCTCGGGAGAGGGTTACGATACACATAGCGTTCATGATTGATAGAATACATTAACAATTTGTAAGAGCATAACGATAAGGGATTCCGTCAATAGGGGAAATCAATACCTTAGTCTTTCTCTATATTATTTCATTCAACATTCAATTCTTTATTTTAAAGCATTCTTTAATTCTTGCAAAGTAGTTGTTCGAATCCACACATATATATATTCAAAGTTTGGGAACTTGATTCGTAAGTACTTTTGGGGTTGTGAAAGTTGCAATTGGTAGGTTAATTCTCTGTGGGATCGATCTTGGACTTATTAAACCAAGTTATATTGACTACGACCGTTGCTTGGACGTGAATCAATTTTTGGCGCCGTTGCCGGGGAATTAACGGAATTATCAATTGCCATTGCCAGAACTTCAAGATTCTTGTGTATTCGGGTTCTTTCTACACTCTACATTGAATATTTTGACGTTTGTTGCTTTGGGTATTCAGGTGTATGCCTAGAAAATCTGCAAGGACTGGAGAACTAATTGAAGGACTCTCAGACTCCGAGCAAACCTTCCGGGCACGTAACAAAGCCATCAAACAAATTCAACAATCTCAACAACCAATCAAACTAGACTTCGACATGGGTGACATGAACGCTCAAAACCAGCAAGCAGAGCTAAACATGCAAGAGGCACAGGAGGCACAAGAAGGTGCATTATTCGACTGGGCACAACCCACAGCGGATAATTTGGCAACTGCCATCGTTGTGCCAGCAATTCAAGCTGAGTCTTTCCAGATTACCAACAACATGCTTCACTTGTTACAAAACAAGGGATTATTCTCTGGGTCTCAGGTTGAAGATCCACAGCAACACCTCAAAAACTTTCTATCAATATGCAAAACACAAAGGCAACCGAATGTAACTCCGGAAGCTATCAGATTACTACTTTTTCCATTCTCAGTTACAGGAGCAGCACAGATATGGCTAAACTCACTCCCAATAAACTCCATTGCAACTTGGGATGAGTTAGTCAAACAATTCCACAACAAGTTTCATCCACCCAACAAAACAGCTCAACAAATTGATAAGATTGTGAGCTTCAAACAAAAACCATTGGAAACACTACATGAAACTTGGGGGAGATTCAAAGGCATGCTTGTTATGTGTCCTCACCATGGGATTCCCGAACAGATGTTGGGTCAAAGGTTCTACATGGGACTTTCAGACAGTATGAAGAATATTGTAGATGCTTCAGCAGGTGGGGATTTTCTCAGCAAGACTTGGAGAGAGGGCCAAAATTTGCTAGACAAGATGGCTCAAAATTCGGGGTGGACGTCCAGGAATGCTCCTATCACACCAGTGGTACACTCTATACCTCTGGATCCATCCAACACTCTGGAGGAGAATGTGGCAACTTTATTGACACAAATGAGCATCCTGACAAAGAAGGTGGAAGAATCAGGTGTTAAGCAGCAAGTTCACATTGTAGATACTACAAATGGTGGTTTATGCACATCTTGCATTAGCCAACCCATAGGTAATCCATGGGCTGCAGACCAAGAACATCATCACCAGCATGAGGATATGAACTATGTGGCTAACTATGGAGGACAGCGACAAGGCAATCAAAACTGGGGCCAACGGGCTCCAATGCAGTATAGACCTCCACAACCACAATTTAATGCAGCAGGTATAAGGCCATCACACAACATGGCTCCATATCCTAGACCTCAGAATTTCGGCAATCAGCAGCAGGGATATCATCCACCTCCACCACAGCATGGGGGTAGACATGACGATGGGTTTGCAGAATTGAAAGCTATGATGCAACAGGTAATCGGGTCAAATGCCAAAACCAATGAGAGAATAGATGCACATGATGCAACAATCAAAAATATGGAAGTGCAGATGGGGCAGATTGCTATGTCACTTAACAATCGGCCTCAAGGGACATTACCTGCAGATACTCAAACGAACCCAAAGGACCAAATCCCAAAGCAAATAATGGCAGTGACTCTGAGAAGCGGTAGAGATCTTGATGATGAGAATGAAAGTGAGAAAATTGACAGACAGGCTGAGACACATACTCCATTGCCCATTGAACTGGATGAATCCACAGGGTTGACAAAAGTCACAGTCCAGCCAGTTGCTGAAAATAAAGAAGCACAACAGGGAATAGAGAAAGTAGCTGAAAAAGTAGAGCAACAGATTGATGAGAAAGCAATAGACAAAGATAAATCCCAAGTCACCGGGAAGAAGAGGCCTCCACCACCATTCCCCCAAAGGTTGGCCAAATACCAAAAAGAGGAACAATACAAAAAGTTCTTCGACATGCTCAAGCAAATCCAGGTAAACATTCCATTAATTGAAGCTTTAAAAGAAATGCCTGGTTATGCTAAGATGATGAAGGATTTGATGTCGCGGAAATTTGATTTCCAAGACTTGGCCACAGTTACACTTACACAGACTTGTAGTGCAGTGGTCTCTAGACCCATTGCTGAGAAGCTATCTGATCCAGGTAGTTTCACTATCCCATGCACTATAGGGAATTATGCCTTTACTAAGGCTTTATGTGATTTGGGGGCAAGCATTAATCTCATGCCCTTAGTTATCTATAAGAGGTTAGGTATTGGGATAGCCAGACCCACCTCTATGCTTTTACAGCTTGTTGACAGGACGGTTAAGCGTCCATTTGGCATTATAGATGATGTGCTAATCCAGGTCGGGAAGTTCGTGTTTCCCGCCGATTTTGTTATTCTTGATTGCAGGGTCGACGAAGAAATTCCCCTAATCCTGGGAAGACCATTCCTAGCCACTGGGAGAGCCATAATTGATTGTGAAACCGGGGAACTCAAGATGAGGTTGAATGATGAGGAGATCATCTTCAATGTGCAAAAATCCATGAGGCGCCCTAGCGAGTTTGCAAATTGCTCTCTAGTTGATGCGGTCGATGTAATAGTGGAAACCGACGATGTAGAATTGACTATCGAAGACCCACTGCAAGCATGCCCGATGAACATGGAAGAAGTAAATGGTGAAAGTCTGGCCGAATGGGTATTATCCTTGGAAGGCAAGGGATTTTGGAAGCGAGAGATCGAATTCGAACCCCTACACCTAGAAAAGAGAGAAAACCCACCAGCAAAGTCATCCATAGAAGAGCCACCGAAGCTTGAACTTAAACCACTACCATCACATCTCAGGTATGAGTATTTAGGCCCTAACTCCACATTACATGTTATTATCTCATCTAGTTTGTTAGATGTGCAGGCTCAAAAGCTTATACAGGTACTCAAGGAATGCAAGACTGCCATTGGGTGGACCATGGCAGACATAAAAGGGATCAGCCCAGCCTATTGCATGCATAAAATCCTCCTGGAAGATGGACATAAACCTTCCAGGGAACATCAAAGAAGGTTGAACCCCAACATGAAGGAAGTGGTGAAGAAGGAGGTAATAAAGTGGCTAGATGCAGGAATAATCTTCCCAATCTCAGACAGCAACTGGGTGAGTCCGGTCCAATGTGTACCCAAGAAAGGAGGCATGACGGTGGTGAAAAACGACAACAATGAACTGATCTCAACAAGAACCGTCACCGGATGGAGAATATGCATGGACTACAGGAAACTGAATCTAGCCACTCGCAAGGATCACTTCCCACTTCCCTTCATTGATCAAATGCTTGACAGGTTGGCAGGGAGATCTCACTTTTGCTTTCTGGATGGATACTCGGGGTACAATCAAATCTCCATAGCCCCCGAAGATAGAGAGAAGACTTCCTTCACATGCCCTTATGGTATCTTCGCCTTCAGGAGGATGCCATTCGGACTATGCAATGCACCTGCCACTTTTCAAAGGTGCATGATGGCTATTTTCACCGACATGGTGGAAGACATTATGGAAGTGTTCATGGATGATTTCTCGGTGGTTGGAAATTCATTCGACGAATGCCTGGCCAATCTGAATAGAGTATTACAAAGATGCATGGAAACAAACTTAGTACTAAACTGAGGAGAAGTGCCACTTTATGGTTCAAGAAGGTATAGTACTTGGGCACGGGGTTTCAAGCAAAGGCATTGAGGTGGACCGTGCTAAAGTCGACATCATTGCAAAGTTGCCTCCACCAACATCCGTCAGGGCCATAAGAAGCTTTCTTGGACACGTTGGTTTTTACCGGAGGTTCATTAAAGACTTCTCCAAAATATCAAACCCTCTCTATAAGTTACTTGAGAAATACCATTCTTTTGTTTTTACTGACGAATGCAGGATTGCTTTTGAGGAACTGAAAAAGAGGCTGGTCACAGCACCCATCATCATTGCCCCAGACTGGGATCAACCGTTTGAGTTAATGTGCGATGCAAGTGATTATGCAGTGGGGGCAGTACTGGGCCAGAGGAAAGAGAAGCTGATGCATCCAATATACTATGCAAGCAGAACTCCGAGTGGAGCACAGCTAAACTACACAGTGACGGAAAAGGAGATGCTAGCGGTTGTGTTTGCATTCGACAAATTTCGGTCCTATCTCATAGGATCAAAGGTAATCGTCTACACGGACCATGCAGCTTTAAGATATCTAATTGATAAAAAGGACTCTAAGCCACGCCTAATTCGTTGGGTGTTGCTTCTCCAAGAGTTCGACCTCGAAATCAGAGATAGAAAAGGCACTGAGAATCAAGTAGCTGACCATTTGTCAAGACTTGAAGGAGCTGAACTTTTCAAAGAGAGTGGGGAAATTCTGGAAACCTTTCCAGATGAGCAATTGCTCACAACTACTCTCCTGGAAGCTCCATGGTATGCTGACTACGCTAATTATCTGGCCGGTGGCATTGTTCCTTATGACCTATCATCGGTCCAGAGGAAAAGATTTTTTCGTGAAAGTCGGTATTATTATTGGGATGAACCATACTTGTTTAGGATATGTCTTGATAACATGATCCGGAGATGCGTCCCCGAGATAGAACAATCTTCTGTTTTGCAGGCATGTCACGCTTCAGCATACGGCGGGCACTTTGGAGGAATTCGTACAGCTGCCAAAATACTCGAGGCCGGTTTCTATTGGCCGACGGTATTTAAGGATGCACACTTGTGGGTGAAAGGTTGCAACGAATGTCAACGCACCGGGAACATCTCTCGGCGTCATGAGATGCCAATGAATCCAATCCAGCAAGTGGAAGTATTCGATGTCTGGGGAATAGATTTCATGGGGCCCTTCATTAGCTCATACGGAAATAAGTACATACTTGTTGCTGTTGATTACGTGTCCAAATGGGTGGAAGCTGCAGCACTACCCACCAATGATGCTAAGGTGGTAGTGGGATTTTTGAAGAAGAATATTTTCACCCGGTTTGGGACTCCAAGGGCCATCATTAGTGACGGGGGCACACACTTTTGCAACCGAGCCTTTGAGAAATTATTGGCCAAGTATGATGTTAAACACAAGGTGGCCACTCCATATCACCCGCAAACTAGCGAACAAGTTGAGGTCTCCAACAGGGAGATTAAAAGTGTACTGACCAAAACAGTGAACGCTACAAGAACCGAGTGGTCCAGGAAGCTCGATGACGCACTATGGGCATATAGAACAGCATTCAAAACACCCATTGGCATGTCTCCTTACAAATTGGTGTTCGGAAAAGCTTGTCACTTACCGGTTGAATTAGAACATAAAGCGTGGTGGGCACTGAAACAATTGAATCTCAACTTGGATGAAGCAGGTAAAGAAAGGTTGACTGGATTGCATGAGTTGGAAGAATTTCGGTATCTAGCATTTGAAAATACAAGATTGTATAAAGAGAGGATGAAGCGGATCCATGATCAAAATATCGTTGAGCGTACCTTCAAAAATGGGGACAAGGTACTACTATACAATTCAAGATTACGACTGTTCCCAGGTAAATTGAAATCAAGGTGGTCAGGACCCTTCAAGGTAATTGAGGCATTTGAGTCCGGAGCTGTGGAAATTCAAACTATGGATGGATCACGTACATTTAAGGTAAACGGACAGCGGTTGAAACAATACATAGGCCTAGATGATATGAAGGACAAGATAGAATTGCAGTTGGATGAACCTAAAAGGTCCAGCGAGCCGTAAAATGCGCTAAGCTGAGTTGTGCCGCGACGTTAACTCAGGTGCTACGTGGGAGGCAACCCACGAACATGTTGTAAGTAATTTAATCTTAGTAGTAAGTAATAAGGAATAAAAGAAAAAAAAAAAAAAAAAAAAAATCTTTTGCTGAAGCAGTCGAAGTTTTTCATAAAGGAGCACTGTCCGCGGTTCAACCGCGGACCGCGGATGAACCGCGGAAAAATACCCTCTCTGAACTTCTCTGTTCGCGGTCCATCCGCGGTCGCGAACCAACCGCGAAAAAATGCCTCCTCTGAATCTCGACTGTTCGCGGTCCATCCGAGGCCGCGAACGAACCGCGAACAGTCGCGGTCAGTTCCGCAGTCGGCAAAATTTTAAATTTTTTTTTATTTTTTTTTATTTTTTTCCCTCCCCCCTTTCTAAACCCTAAAATAACTTACCCCCCTTTCCCAATACCCAAATCAGCCGCCCCTCCCCTCTCAAATCTCTCTCTCTCTAAATTCAAAACCTCTCCCTTCTCTCTAAAAATCCCCATCCCTCTCTTCTCCAAATCATCCCTTTCTTCCACCCCACTTCTCCATTACTATAACTTGTAAGTTTCTCTACTTCTCTCTTTTATTTTGTTCCATTTTTTTTAGCCTTTGATTGTTTAGTTTGTATAAATATTTAGTTAGTATTAGTTAGGGTCCATTCATGAATGTTGCTTGGTTTATCATTGTGCTTTTAATCTTGCCATGAAATTACTCTAAGGAACATTGTTCTACGATTGATGTTTGGTGAAGAATGGGTGTTGGGTTTTCAATTGTGTTGATTTTATGATTTGGAAACCCAAATAGTAGTTCTACCATATATATGTGTTGGTTGGTTAAGTTAGGGCACATTACATTGAGCATAATAGACTAATGAAAATTAGGAGACATAATGCCAACTCTTAAAATGGTTATTGAATACTTTTTGGGGATGGACTAAGTCAATAGGGTACTAGTATGTGTGCCAAGAACTAAGTGTGGGGTACGCAATTGGGCATGTAGGAAATAGTTAGATAAAGAGTATGCGGGAATTACACATAATTGATGGTCAATTGTGAATTATCAAGGATGGCGAAGTCTGAGTAGCCTTCCACTAACTAACAGTTTATACACTTTTTGGCTATCTTAATTGTACAGGATCATGGCTCCAAAGAGACCACGACATGGTGCTAGCTCATCCAGGCAACCAACTTATGATGAATCTCGGTTTGCCGATGAAGGGGCGGAAAATGCATTTCACATCAAAGCGAACAAAAAGTGGCTTCAAGAGGTTGAAGTGGACAGAATAGCCATCCGCTCGGAAAAGCCGAAAATGTATGATGAGATCCGACGGCGAGAGATGGAGTTCCTTTTTGAAACACCCACTAAGGTAAACAAGATGCTTGTCAGAGAATTCTATGCCAACGCCCCGTACTCCTCGGTGAGACGAGTTTTCGTCAGAGGTAAGCAAGTAAATGCTCATATTCCCACCATTCGGCAGGTACTTCGCCTACCACTACACACGAGTGATATTGATTATTACCATGATAGGCCCGGTGTCACATGGGACATGCTAATTGAGGCCTTATGTGTAGATGGTGTTCCAGTATGGATTAGAAACCAAACTCTGCATTCTAACTGTTTCACACACATTGCCAAATGTTGGTTCTCTATAATTTGCAACCGCATTTTGCCCTCAAGTAACACTACAGATGTTAACTTTAATAGGGTTGTGTTGACTTGGTGTTTGGTAACACACCGGGATGTTGATATTGCCCGGGTTATTAGTGACGAGATGGTATTGAGGGGATCCCTCACTGCCAAGGGTTTCTATTACCCATCTCTTGTCACTACCTTGTGTCTCCTCAACCACACCCCAGTTACTGATACTGACGGTGAGCTACTACCAAAAGCTCCATTTAGAGCTGCTACTATTCGGGTTGGACGAGACACCACACCCATTGACTTAGATGATGATGATGATCCTGTACCGGAGGCTCGGGCCAGCCACTCCATGGATTCAGCTGGACCTTCCAGGCCTGCTCCTCGCGGAGCAAGCATGTCTAGATCCGAGTCCACACGACCTATGCTGAGGTCAATGGAGGAGGAAGTGGCTGCTCTACGCACTTCAGTTGACGGTCTACACACACGACTAGATGCCATGTCAACTAGGCAAGCCCGGTCAGAGAACAGGTTTATGGCATGGTTCAAAGCACTTGGGAGAGCATGCCATGTCGACCCATCCACTGTTTCCGACTCCGAGTGAGTCACAGGTAAGTTTTCTTAAACCCTATTGTGCTTTCATATTGTTTATGCCATGAGGACATGGCATATTTTTAAGTGTGGGGTGGGAAACTTATCTTGTACATGATGTATATATTAGTGTAGTAAGTAATATAAAATAATAAAAATACAAAAAAATCAGAAAATTTTAAAAATCCAAAAATAGGAGTAGAGGACTCTTCCTGATGACGGACTATTTAGGACAAGTACTCTTGAGGGAAGTAGTCCACGTAGGAATATTTCTTTCTTTTATTTTCTTTTTATAGGTAATGTATCATTCCCCCTTGGTTTTTCTTTTGACCACGGTTCTTTTCCAAGGGTTTTTATTTGAACCGGGTTAGGTAGATTTTTTTTTCCTTTCTTTTTTTCTTAGGATTAGAGGTAAAAGGGCAACATGTAACCCCGAATATGCACATTAGCAAAAGCGTAAATTGAACTTGAGAATGTATCTTCTAAGCTTGATTGTAGAATCTCAATATGCCTTAAATTGCACCAGTAATGCTTGCTTGAACATTGATAGGATTTTGTAGATAAACCGGATTCCAAATGAGTTGCATGCCATGTGTGTGTGAGGTTTTTACTTACATTGTATGTTGTACATGATGCCTAGAACTTGCCCTGTGTGTTTGCAAAGCGAAATAGAAGTTGTTTGGTTGTAGAAAGGATAGAGGCATTTCTTTGTGTAACCCCATATATCAATAGACATGAATTCACCCGTACATTATATCTTAGTTAACCCCTTTTAGCTTAAAGCCTATTTCTTTGATAACCCTTGAATGTTCTTCAAATTATTATATTTGTTCTACTTTACCTCCTAGAAGCACTTGTATTGTAATGAATATGCAAAAGTTTAAGTGTGGGGTGAAGGGAAATTGAAAAGGGAAAATCAAGAATGAATGGTAGAAAATAGTAAGCTGGCCAAAATAATATAAATGTGTTGCAAAGCAATGAGAAAAAGAGCTATATCAATGTATATATGAAAATTACAAAGGCCAGTTACACCAACAAAAGAAAAATGGGGATTAAAAGTAAATAAAGGTGAATAAATGTTTACGGGAGACATAAGGAAGAAAACTAAAAGGGAAAGTGGTGAAAGAGAAAAGAAAAGTGCTTAGGGAGGCTAGTCACTATACCCAAAAGTATCCTACCCGTCCCATAGCCTACATTACAACCCTTAAAGACCTCTTGATCTATGATTGGATAACTCGATTAGTGGAGTATTACACTAGGGGCAAGCCTATGGTGTGTCTGTATTCATATAAATGTTCTTTGTTGAGAGTGAGTGAATTTTTCTGATATCTATAAGTTCCATGTATTTGAATTGTTAATGTGTGAGAACTTCTCTCAATAACTTTTGTGAGGGCATGTAATTCAAGAGGAAGAAGGTAAATTTGCAAGTTTTTGGTAATAAGTAGAGTAAGTAATAATGTGCGGGCATGGGAATTTACAGTTAAGTAAAGATTATGCATATCTTAGGTTGTTCATGTATAATAGCTTTTGTGACATATTTTGGGGGAGACAAATTTTTGTTAATTGGCCTAAGGTGTGATTAAAGGTTGCTCGAGGACGAGCAAAGGTTTAAGTGTGGGGTGTTGATAATAGGTGAATTTGACTATAATTATACCCTAAATAATCACACTTTATTATGAGAATAATGTTGTTAAGAGGACAAAATGCTTTGATTAGTGTTTGATTGTGTTTTTCAGGTACATGTGATGCATTGGATGCCTTAAAAAGCCATTTTGAAGCCATAAGTTGATGAAAAGGCCAAGAGAAGAGCTAAAGTGAAGAGGGCTGGACGAAGCAGTAAAGAAACAGAAGCACTGTTCATCCGCGGTCCACTCGCGGTCGCGGATGAACCGCGAAAAATGAAGCCCTCTGAAGTTTGACTGTTCGCGGTCCGCTCGCGGCCGCGAACGAACCGCGGAAGTCACCGCTGCAGCAAATCCCAATTGGACTCAAACTTAGTTTTTAAGCCCTAAAACCTCTATGTAAACTCCTAGTTTGCCCCATAGAGGCATGTACTTTATTTCTTCAATACTTTTGCAAGGTTTTAGTAGGAGAGATTCCTCTCAAACTCTTTCTTTATTTTTATATCAAGCAATTCTTTATGATTTCAATTATTATTCTTGTTTCTTCAAGCATGAGTAGCTAAATTCTTTTCTAAGGTTTTGATGGAACCTATAGATAGATGAACTTATCGTTTATGTGATTACAAATTGTGATTTAGATTTCTATTTGTTCAAACTTCATTCTTATTGTAGTTAATTGGTAGAGCTCCCAATTAGCGGTGCCTATTTAGTGTGCATAACTTGGAAAAGAGTGCATATTTAGGTTTATTGTTGAACAACACCATACCTAGGTTATTAGAGGAATCTATAATTTTAGGCGTAAAGACGGGGTTAGGAATAACGAAGTCTTGGGTGCAATCTAAAGTGAACTATTCAAATTAAAGCTAGCTAGGGTAGCTCGGGAGAGTGCACTAGTAAATTATTGTAATTGCTCGGGAGAGGGTTACGATACACATAGCGTTCATGATTGATAGAATATATTAACAATTTGTAAGAGCATAACGATAAGGGATTCCATCAATAGGGAAATCAATACCTTAGTCTTTCTCTATATTATTTCATTCAACATTCAATTCTTTATTTTAAAGCATTCTTTAATTCTTGCAAAGTAGTTGTTCGAATCCACACATATATATATTCAAAGTTTGGGAACTTGATTCGTAAGTACTTTTGGGGTTGTGAAAGTTGCAATTGGTAGGTTAATTCTCTGTGGGATCGATCTTGGACTTATTAAACCAAGTTATATTGACTACGACCGTTGCTTGGACGTGAATCAGTTGCCTGGCATAGCCAGCGTCACGGTCTTGGCGTGACAATCAAGAATAGCATAATGGGGTGACAACCAGTCCATGCCCAGAATAATATCAAAATCGACCATCCCGAGCAGCAATAGATCCGCTCTGGTCTCAAAATCACAAATGGTAACCAAACATGACCGATATACGCGGTCCACAACCAAAGAATTCACCCACCGGAGTGGAAACATAAATGGGGGCACTCAAAGAATCCCGAGGCACACCCGGATGAGAAGCAAAGTAAGAAGACACATATGAAAAAGTGGAACCGGGGTCGAATAGAACCGATGCCTCCCCGTGACTAACCATAATAATACTTGTGATAACAGAGTCAGATGCGACAGCCGCGGCGCGATCGGGAATAGCATAGAATATGGCATGTCCCCCTCTCGAGGGCGGCCTCTAGAACCATGACCCCGCCCCGGATGGTCGGGCAGGTGGAGTGGCAGTCGGGGCCGGAATGATAGCCTCGCGGCCACGAGAACCACGCGGATGCTCGTGATGACCGATGAGGGGCTCCTCTCCTACGCTCGGGGCACTCCCTAACCAGGTGGCGAGTATCCCCGCACTCAAAACAAGCTGCGGGAGGACGCGGTGGCCGTGATGACCGGCCTCATCCCCACTAGTCGACCCCCGGAAGGACCCGCGCGGAGAGGTGCATCGGAACCGGGGAGCATAATAAGGCTCGCGAGATGTCTGGAAGACCCGGAGTACTACCGGCTGCGGGCAATGCCGAGTGAACGGTCGACCGGAATAACCCCTGCCAAAACGACCGGGCGATGAAGTGCGGGCACCAGAGAAATGGCCCGACTCACGAGACCTCTTGGGCTCTCTCTCTCTCCGCTCTCTAGGGAGCATACTCTCGATCCTCTTGGCAATGCTAGCTGCCTGCTGATAAGATATATCTGTCTCAAGCTCTCTGGCCATGCTGGATCGGATAGGCGGAACAAGGCCCTCAATAAATCTCCGCACTCTCTCCCGAACCGTGGCTACCAAAGCCGGTGCATGCTTGGCTAGGCGGGTGAAACTGATAGCATACTCCGATACTGACATGGAGCCCTGTCGCAACCGCTCAAAATCCAAGCGCCAAGAATCCCTAAGGCTCTGGGGAACAAACTCCCTCAAAAACGGATCTGAAAACTGCGTCCAGGTCAATGAAGCAGACTCTCTGGACTATCCAACTCATACGTGCGCCACCAATCATAAGCGGCCCCACGAAACTGAAAAGCAGTGAAGGAAACCCCGCCGGTCTCCACAATCCCCATAGTACGAAGAATACGATGACACTCCTCTAGAAAACCCAATGCATCATATGAAGCCAAACCACTAAACACTGGAGGGTCATATTTCTTGAACCTTCTCCAATCTACGTCGCTCGTCCTCGAGGCGGTGGGTCCACCTCCTGGTTGTGCCGGGGCGGTAGGAGGCATAACCAAAACATCTGAAACCTGTCCCACCGGCACACGCCGCTCCGGTGTAACGGCTGCGGGAGTATGGGCCCTCCCCGGCCCGAGATGTAGGCTGCGACGAGAGGAAGCAGTCTGCTCGAGCTAAAGTGGTATACATACTCGTGAGCTGGGCCAGGGTCTCCTGTAGTGCTGGAGTAGTAGCAGTCGTAGTCGGTGTACTAGGTGCCTGCGCTCCAACCTGGTCTACATGTGGCACCTCAGCGGCAGCGCGCGCGGGTGCTGTGGCCGCACCTCGGGCGCGTCCTCGTCCTCTACCTCGGCCCGGCCTCTGACGGCGGCAACAGGGGGCGTGGGTACCTGATCATCGCGAGTAGATCATGTCCTCACCATCTGTGAGAGAATAGAAAGCGGTAGTTTAGATTTTTGATGTCAAAAATGTCGCACGACAAGGAATCCAAAAGAAATGAAGAGTTTCCTAAACGGTTACATAGCCCCTCGTAGATAAATACAGACGTCTCCGTATCGATCAGCGAGACTCTAAGTAACCCGGTCTGTGTCCCGTGACTCCTATGAACCTAGAGCTCCGATACCAACTTGTCACGACCCTAGTTCACCAATTGTGAACATGTCGTGATGGCACCCAGTCCCCACGACTAGGTAAGCCTAACACATTGCGGAATATATAAGTTATAAATACTTAAATAAGAAACAGCGAAAAAATAACATAAAAGATATGTACTCCGTGCCGCTTGGCACATACATCCGTCACACAATGAATAAAACACTACCAAGATCCGGAACCCCACGGTAACACAGACTAAAAGAGAAAATACAACTGTGGCTCTATGTGTAAAGAGTATCTAACAACGAAATGAAGAAAAATGTCAACTAGTACTACTAGAATAGAAGGAAAGCCTCCGGATCTGCGGACGTAGCAGATCATACCTCGAGGTCTCCAGAAAAGCTGCGGAAATCACCTAGCACGAGCCTGCTCTGATGTACCTGGATCTGCACAACAAAAATATGCAGAAGAGTAGCATGAGTACACCACAGCGGTACTCAGTAAGTGCCAAGCCTAACCTCAGTAGTGACGAGGTAAGTCAGGGCCCTACTGAGAAAACAATAATATAATGATGATAACAAAATAAACAGTTTAAATGATAATTGTCACACCTTCCTTTTTACTACCCCAACACCTAAAAGCGTATAAGTATGTTTGTAAGATATACCCCGACGCTCAATTACCCGAAACGGATAAAATAACGTAAGGGAAGGAGTTTTTCCAATTAAAGGACAGTCGGTTCGGGATTTTATTAGAGATTAGTCAGAGTCGCCACTTGGGAATGACAATGGTGTCCCAAGTCACCGGTTAATCTCGAATCCGAGGAATTTTGACTCTTATAAATGTCTGCGAAGCAGAGATCCGGATAAGGAACTCTGTTAACCCGGGAGAAGGTGTTAGGCACTCCCGGATTCCGTAGTTTTAGCACGGTCGCTCCACTGTCGTTCTTGATTTTTGTTTGACTCAATTATAGGTTTTACCAACATAATGTGCTTTTACATTAAATCTTATTATTTTAGGAATTTGCGGTATCGCGAAAACACGCCTCGAGTCATACCGCAACCCAGTACGCCTATGACTTTTGGTGTATTTCAGCTTTACCGAGATTTGGATTTGAGTCGCACCAAGTGCACACTCGTTCATAGGAAAGTATATTAAAATCGTGCCTTAAGATAGTCTATATCGGCTTTTAACTTTGGGAGAGGCTATGGAATTCACTATTAGCCTCTCCGATTCTACTATGTCATCTTATTACCAAATGGGGGCCCCGTTGTTATTCGGGCGAGGCTCGTCCCAATTTAATTTATTAAAGGATACTAATATATTTGACTAAGTTTTCTATATTTGTTCTTGCCTTAAACGTATTCACCAATAAGTGTTCCAGGCCCCTTCGAGTTTGCTAATGGGCCTGGTCTTCTCTTCAATTGTTTATACAATCTCCATAGGGCCAATCCAGGCCTTAAAACCTAAACGGCCTTCATGGATATCACTTAGCGAATTAAACAAGTCCGGATGGGAATTCTGGCCCTCGTTATACATAGGGTCCAAACCAAATGAAAATAATAAAGGCAACATAAGTAATGAATTCTCAATAATCAGATATAGAAGAACAAAATTAAACTACTCTTTTATTAATCAAAAGGCGAAAAACTGTACAAGAATATCAATACTAACTCTGAATTATATCTAAAGTACACGAAAGTTTAATACACTAATTATCTCTGGTCTTGACTTTTATTGACGAATTCAATGATCATTTTTAGCTAATTACTAGTTGAAAGCTTATGAAGCTAACTGTATGAGAGGACTATTTATAGACAAGATGAGTGATTTACAATTACATTGCTGACCTACTGATTTTGATGCAGATTTAAACCTATTGGACAATTTTTAAACTAGTCTCATTCTAATTATTATTCCATCTACTCACTTCACGTTTTAAACTTAATCAACTCTGGACAACTGATCTTGAAACACACTAATTACAAACTCATGGTTCTGATTACTGGATCCTAACAGCTTGAACGTCTATTTTTAAAACGATTAGAAAGCTTAATCATAACTACACCATGGATGAATAAATCAGATACTTATGCGTACTTACATTAACCTATTAATACCTAAACGCAGATCCGTAAAATGTAATTAACTCTACGGTCATATTTTATGAAATTAATATGAACTAGTGATTATTAGTCTTGCAGGTATTATTAATTAACTTATGTTTTAAAGCCTTTACCTAATTAAACTAAGTGATAAGCTATCTACGCTATACTACTACTATACTACTGTTACTACTAAGTTATTACATCATTTTTGTTTCTGTTTTTCCTTGCTATCTACTGCAGTATACTATAAATTAAAAAATAAAATTACAAACAGATAACAAAATAATTCAAGCCTTCATTTCATTCAAACCAATCTTTACAGCTTGATTTCTGGACAAGAGTATACCTGAATCAAAGAGAAGAAGACCAATGAGTCTAGGGGGATAAGCAATAAGCAAAACAGGACCCAAACAGCAATGCAACAGAGAGAAGAAAGCACAGCAACACAGCAACAGCCAAACCAACAACAAATAGAAATCCAGATGATTAGAGCAAAAACCCAGAACCAGGAGAAGTTAATCCAAGTGCTCGCTCCAAAATACCAGAAGAACACTACTATTCTATTGCTATTTCACTCTCCAGACTACTGTATTTTCCAGCCTAGATATATATTTCAGATTGCTTAAATTCGAACCCCCTTTTCAGCCCTTCTAGAGGTATTTATAGTTGTGGTAAAGGGCTGATGACTTGGGGAGAAAGTATGGGATTAATCCCACTTCTCCCCCTCCTAAAACTATAAAATCTACACTTTAGTCCCTAAATCAGTTACCAGATATCCTTCCAGCATGTGCTGGAAGGTTCTAAAGATTCTTTTTAGGAGCTTTTTACCAATGTGACCCTAGGGGTTTGAGATTTTTACAGATTTCCCTTTTTAGGGAGACCATTATAGCCTTAAATCTCTGCAAAATTGCAGAAATCAGGGGTACAAAGGACTCTCTTACCTTCTTAGGTTCTAACTATTTACTAATTTACTTTTTTAACTCATAATTGTGCCCCTAAGGGCACTGCTGATTTACTAACTTACCTAGGTTAGATTTCAGCCTCTTTTGAACTTATTTAACTAATAGCCAGCCCTTACATTGGTTTTTAAGGGCTGGCCAGTTCTAATATAAGGAACTATTTCAAACTTAGCCAATTTTGTTTCATTTTCAGTTTATTAAGACCTTTTATTTCATTTTTAAACCAATTGCAGGACTAGCCTGCTTTATTGTTAAAAGTAGCTCTTTTAAGATCTAGCCAGTCTCAAGTTGAAACTTAGCTTTGGCTATTAAAGCCAATTACTGAACAGCTGGGCCCAAAACCTTTACAGGTTTGGCCACTTTGCTGTTCAGGGCTCTGAAAAGAGCCTGGGCTAGTCTGCATTTGCAGACATAGCCATTTTGCACAACCAGCCATTTTTGAAGTGGACTGTGTGTTAAGGCTTTATAGAATAGGTCAACCCTTTGCAAGGTTGACCATTCTTAAACCAATTATTTAACTTATAGCTTAATTTTGTGATTTTCAGTTTATATCTATTTAAAAACTAGCCAATTTTTATGAAGCCTAGCACTAACAGCTACAAACCAATTCACCTAAGGTTCAAGTGATTAATCAGACATTCATAAGAAGCAAAATCTAGCAAAACCTAAGCATTCTTAGCATGAATTGCATACAGAAACAAATATGATCCAAGAAACATGCATTAATCAACTCAAATTCAGAGAGAACAATAGATATGGTTGAATTTTAGTCAACTAACTCATTCTATCAGATTATATATGATGCAGTGTGAATTCATGTCAATTCATACCTAGTTATTACCAATTCAAGTCATATGAAAGTTTGATCAATTTCAGAACCTTTTAGAATTCATAGCACAATTACACACATAAGCACAGGCTTTTCATAAGCAATCAACATGGTTTAGGCTAACACAGGGATGACAATTAGGATCCATTTTCAAGCTCTAATCCTAGAATCATGATAAACCAGTGGGACAAGGAAAGCACGATACTAATAGCTAAACATGTGAAAAGTCATAGTCATGCTTTCGATATGAATCAGGAACTGACAGTCAATAGGTCAAAGAAAGATGAGATATTCGAACTTAGAGTAAAGAACCATGGGATTAACATGACAAATAACAGGATCTCATCATTAAAGGGCTAAAGAGGAGCAAGCTAAGAAGCCTTAAGACTAATCATCAGAGCAACTTGCACAGAGACATGAAACAAACTATAGAATCATGAGAACATAATCAACCAGAGCCGAGTCATGGACAAAGCGTTAATCAGAAAAAGAAAAGAAATAGATACAAAAAATCCTGTAACTAACATATTGAGAAGAACTAGTTAAGATTTAGAAGGAAAGCAGACTAACATGTGAGGATACACAAGACAAATTGAAGCGAAAGAAAATAGGCAGAAAGATAAGAAACATAAGCTCAAACCAAACAAACCCTAAACTAACATGCTAGACACACAATCAGAGAAAGCATGCAAAGCAAACAAACAAAGAACAAAAAAAGTAAAGAAATAGAACACAGAAGGAATATGACACTTAGCTTAGCGGGGTCTGTCCCCCAAGCTTTCCTAAATCCCTTTTTATTTTCTTCACTCTCTCACAAGCTTTCCTTCTTTATTCTCTCTTTTTAATCTCTTTTTTTTTTGAATTTCTTTCTGGTTCTTTCTTCCAGGCTTCAAGGCGAAGCCTTTTAGGATTTTAAGTTGTAGGGGATGCTTGGGGATGGTAAAAGAACGGATCTTGGGGTGGTTTGATTTTGGGGGTCGCCGGAGTTAGGGTTCCGACGACCTTCTTTGGGATATTCGAGGAGTTCCGGCAAGATTCGAAGGGTAAGGGTGGCATGGTTGGGTAGATCAGGTTATGGGGGTTCTTTTGGCGTTTGTTTGGTACGGTTTATCGTTGTTTGGGTGGTCACCGGCGGAGTTCCGGTGACCGGAGTTTCAAGAGAAGGATCCGTTACATGGGTTTCAGGGTATTTGAAAGGGAGAAGAGGAAGAAAAGGGTAAGGGAGATGGAAGAAGGGTGGCCGGAGACCACCGTAGGAGGTGATGGCCTCCATGGCTGATGGTATGACGAAGTTGATGAAGCGTGGTGAGAGAGATGGATACGATCTCCATGGCGGCTAGGGTTAGGACATGTAGAGAAATGGCCAAATTTGTTTAGACCAAAGCCTTTTATAGGCTGGTCGTCTGAGGTGATCTGGACCGTCTATCTGATGGAGATCAACGGTTCTCAATAGCGTTACTTATACGACGCCGTTTGATCGCTTATGAGACCAAGGTCTCTAGTCGTTGGATCAATCTTAAACGGACGGCTGAGATCAAATCTCAGCATAATTTATTAACCCTTAATTCGTCCAATTATCTGAGCCGTTGGATCACTCCTCACGAACGGCCTGGATTGGTTGTTACACGGATCAGACGGGCTATCTCTTGGGCCAATGCACTGGGCCAAACAAATGGGTTTCAAATGGCCCAGTCATAATAAACCTATATATATTTTTGTATTTTCTGGTATTTAATTATTCTTATGTATTTTCCTTTATATATTTTTTTCTTTTCTTTTATGAAAAATTATAAAATCTAATTTCCTACTTACTCTAATTATTTAGCAATTTTTGACAATTTTCTACTATTTTTCCCTAATTTCTACTACTTAACACTATTTTTGTCATTTTTCTTAAAATCTAACTAATTTAACAAATTAATTATCTAGCCTATATTTTTTGATTTTCTTTTAATTTCTACTTATTCAAACACAAAAGTATAGCTAATTCCAAACAAAGCAAGTAGTTGCACTCAAAAACATATTTATTTTAATTTTGGAATTAATTGCGTAGTGCAAAAATCATGTGCTCACAGCTGCCCCTCTTTGCTCGGAAACACGAAGAGTTTCAGCGCAAAGACAAGTGAGCAGTAATGAGAGATTTTTGCACATTGGCACATTCCGTGAAAGCATTTTTGAAAACCTTTTGACCGCACCCTACTTTAGAGGTTGCCTACGTATCCTGGGCTAAACAAGAATCAGGTCAGTGTAGTTCGGGAAGGTCTAGCAGTTTGAAAACTACCAGACTCACTGTTGCATTGACACTGTTGAGACCTGCTGACTTACTCCTTATTACACCGGGGGGGGAAAATGTAAAATGAAGAAGTTATTCTAAGCTATGATTCTACAATTACACTTGTTCCTAATCTAGCTTTTGCTCTTCTTCCCTTTCCGGTGATGCAGAATCTCTTTCTTTTTTGTTGATTTTCTTTGATGCTGACTCTATTTTTGTTGATTTTCTTTGATGCTGACTCTCTTTTTGTTGATTTCCTTATTTTTTCTTGATCTCGAGCTGAACCTGCTCAAAACAAAACAACAAACTACCCTTTTTTCTGCCCCAGTATGGGCTTTTAGCTGTATAAACCATGATGTGCAAAAATGTATTCCCGTATTTGAAGGTGGGCGCCTAACTGAAATTAAACGTGCCATGCAAATGCAGAAAAGTATTCCCGTATTTTAAGGTGGGCGCCTAACTGAAATTAAACGTGCCATGCAAATGCAGAAAAGTATTCCCGTATTAGAAGGTGGGCACCTAACAGAAATTAAACATGCAATGCGATGCAGAAAAGTATTCCCGTATTAGAAGGTGGGCACCTAACAGAAATTAAACGTGCAATGCGATGCAGAAAAGTATTCCCGTATTCGAAGGTGGGCACCTAACAGAAATTAAACGTGCAATGCGATGCGGAAAAATATTCCCGTATTCGAAGGTGGGCACCTAACAGAAATTAAACGTGCAATGCGATGCAGAAAAGTATTCTCGTATTCGAAGGTGGGCACCTAACAGAAATTAAACGTGCAATGCGATGCAGAAAAGTATTCCCGTATTAGAAGGTGGGCACCTAACAGAAATTAAACGTGCAATGCGATGCAGAAAAGTATTCCCGTATTTGAAGGTGGGCACCTAACAGAAATTAAACGTGCAATGCAAATGCAGAAAAGTATTCCCGTATTAGAAGGTAGGCACCTAACAGAATTTAAACGTGCAATGCAAAAGATGTATTCCCGCAGCCTGAGGACTGGGGAGTGGATTTTAAAAGATGTTACCTTCCTCCTTTGATATTTTCTTTTGCCAAATTATCTCTCACCTGTGAATTTCTCCACTTATTTGGCGAACTTTCTCTTTTTGGTATTTTTAATTTTTCACATTGGTCACATTCACTTTAAAGTGATTAGTGACAATTTGTTCCTGCATGAAACAAAATTTATTAGATATAAACTGCTGGCAACTGGCATCTGCCGTCCCCACTTCTCATTGCTTCCTTTGTTTTTGCTTTCTCATGCTGCATGACTTTCAACTTCTTATCCCTTGCAAACTCTTTTTGTATTTTCTCATTTTTCCATTTTTGTTTTGTTTTCTTTTCCTTTTGCCATGTTTGCCAAGCTTCTTTATTTCCTTCCCAAATCTTCCTTCTTTCTAATCCAGTGTTGTTTCAGCTTTCGTTATCAGGAGCTGGTAGTTAGCTCTCAAAAGGTAAACAATGAAATGCAGAAAAATGAAAGGAATGTAAGGGTATTTTGGGGAGATGATAGAACTTATCGGGGTATTTGTTGGCTGATTCCGTTGACCATGCCATGTATTTAAACTCTGACCCAGTTCGTTCCAATCATTATTCTGACTTTGAATTGCCTTTGACCCAAACCGATACTATTTTTGTTGCCTTTTCTCTTTTTCCGATAGTCCTCACGATCGCCCTACGGTACCTCGAAAGGTTTTCACCAATAGAACTCTCTCATTTATTCTCTCGACCTCACAATCATCTCACAGTGCCGATTAAGGTTTTCACTGATGAGACTCTCTCATTTTATTTCTCTCAAATTCACAGTCGCCTCACGGTGCCGGTTAAGATTTTCACCGATGAGACTTTCTCATTTTTTTTCATTTTTTTCTCTTTTTTTTTCTTTTTGTATTTTGTTTTCTGCACCATGGGTATTATCCGATGTTTCGCTCTTCCTTCGTTGCATTCGTTATCATTTCAAAATTGATCAAAAGGTCTTTCTTTGGACTGTAACGTGGCTTTTGGATGGGTTAAGAAAGAAAGGTATAAAGGCTCAAGATCTCACGAGGGTTCAAAAATATTTACAACTCTCGGAATTATTAATCATAACTTCTGCCCCAGTTTCAATATGTGGGGAATTTTGGATTTTTTTTTTATTGTGACTGAACCTCAAAGAGGCTGCCTACGTACCCTTTCGGGATCAAGTCAGACGTAGTTCATCCGACTTCATTAGTTAGATGGATTTCTTTTTTACTTTTTCCCGATTTCTTTGACTTTTTCTTTTTCATTTTTAATTTCTTTTTTTTTCTTTTTTTTTTCATTTCATTTTTCATCATCATTTTTCATTTTGGCAATTTCGATCTTATTGCGCTAAAGCGATTCCGAGAGAGGGATATGAAAGAATATATTTATTGAGGCTCAAAAGGGGTTGTCAATGGATAAAGTGTTTGGATAGAGAATAAAACGCCTTCGTCATTTCAATTCCAAAATCACAACAAAATACAGAACATACAATTGAAAAGGAGTCATACATAGTATCTTTTGACCGCGTCTGAGTTGATAGCAGTCTCTACGCACTTTCCTTCAACATCTGTTAAATATAATGCTCCATTGGACAACACCCGCGATACCACAAATAGTCCCTGCCAATTTGGCGCAAATTTGCCCTTTGCCTCGACCCAATGCGGTAAAGTAACCAACCGCAACCGAAAATGAGCTTATGCCTATTGGAAGCTGCTGGCTCTATTGGTCCAATTACAACTATGCCCCTGTTTCAAAACAAAGAAAAATCTGTTAGTTTAAATACGGTGGTTGGTTGTGGCCTTGAACTTTGATGGCGACTGCTTTCCACTTGAATACTTTTCCTGTTCACCGACTACCCAAAAATCTGTCTTCCTTACTGCATGTATATTGTTCCTTTATTGACGGATCTCACAAAATCTGATCCTGAGATCGATGATTTCTTCAGTGATTTCATTGGCCAACCTTGGGTGTTTCTTGACTAACTCTTAGAAGATATACCCCCCTCTCTGTTCGAACCCCGTACTTCCATTTGTTATATTTTCCCTGAGTTGGCACCTTGCCGACCCTTGTGTGTTGCATGATCCTCATTGCACATGTTGCTCTTGTGGGCTTAAATCACTGGCTTTGTCATTCCCTGACCTACGACAATTGTCGTGTTGGCTAAATCCCATCTTGTGCAATTGGAGAGCTTGGTGGCAAATTTTGAAATCATTTCTATACTTGTTATGACGTGACTGACTCGATAAGAAGGAGGGTAAAACAAAGTGTGAAG
Organism: Nicotiana noctiflora; assembly: GCA_032618575.1. Taxonomy (NCBI): domain Eukaryota; kingdom Viridiplantae; phylum Streptophyta; class Magnoliopsida; order Solanales; family Solanaceae; genus Nicotiana; species Nicotiana noctiflora. The sequence continues at coordinate 138,969 of JASVEL010006793.1, forward strand.
AATAAAGAGAAAGGAAAATACTATTCCTAACAAGAAACCTACAGATGAATGACCTAACGGACTTTGAATACCGACTCTAGCGACCTAGACATGCACTTTTGGCCTTCTCCGTACAGCAAAGTTGATGTTCAAATCTTGTTGCGAAGTTCTGCTGTGAAACCGGTCTTTAATACTTCATTTCTTTGATCTGATCCTTAGTCGACTTGCAGCGCCCATAGGGTTTTCGCCAACAAGCCTCTCTCATTTGATCTTTCTTTCTTTCAACTCACTGTCGCCATACGGTGCCCGTGCGGGTTTTCACCGATAAGACTCTCTCATTTTGACTTCTCTCATCTTGGAGTCTCATGGTGATTTGAGTTCTTTACTCTCCTTTGTTCGGACTGGAGTGTTGCCCCTGATGTGATTGACCTTTGTTCGCTTGACTCGGCATTTCTTGAAGATTGATCGGAAGGTCTTCCTTTGGACCGTAACGCAGGCTTTTGGATGGGGTTTAGAAAAAGGATATAAAGGCTCAAAATTATTTCAATGTGGGTTAATGATTACAACTTTCGGAATCTTATTTCTTCAACAAACATAAATTCTGCCCCAGTTTCCTTCTCGGGGGATTTTTTTTTTAGATTTTCAGATTTTTCATTTATTGTGACTGAACCTCAGAGAGGCTGCCTACGTACCCTTTCGGGATCAAGTCAGACGTAGTACAGATCATAAGATCGATTCCTTGTTGCGATTTGACTTCTCCCGATTTTTCCTTTTCTCTTCTTTTCTTTTCTTTTTCTTTCTTCTTCTTCTTTTTTTTATTTTTTTTTCGCTTTTTCTTTTCTCTCTCTTTTTTTTTTTTTCATTATCTTCTTTTCTCCATTTGATTTCCCTGCTTAATCCTCAATTTTGTTGTTGATTCCGAAAGAGGGATATGAAAGAAAATATAATAAGGCTCGAAGGGATAACAATGGATAAAGTGTTTGGATAGCCGAACAAAATGCCTTCATCATTCCAATCTTCGAGACCTACCAAGTACAAACTACACATTTAAACACCTTTCGACTGATTCACATATTTGCCTTCGGTATTTGACGATTCTCGGTGCCATTGGGCAACAATCTCGATACCACGAATGGTTCCTTAGCTTTGGGGTATTTTTGCCTTTGGCTTTAAATTGATGATGCATTTCCAAGGCATTTCTTTATGTTACGCTTTCCCCAATGTTCACTTGATTCCGGCTTCACAGTATTCCAATATGTTTTTATTTCTTCCGAGTATCATTACATCTTCAACATTGTTTTATTGTCTTTTAGAAACCAGGCTTAGAATTATGTGCATGTCATGTTGCTAAAGTCAGCATGAGAAGAAATGCAAAGTGATCAGAAATGGAATGACTAGGAATGACGGGAAACAAAGAGTTGTATTAAACTGATGGGTTGAAACAACAAGACGAACAACAAAACGAACAGACTAGACTAAAATTACAAACCTAGACAGCACTAGACAAAGCAAAGTAGTAAGATAGAAGGGTTTTGACTTTCAAGACAACGTCCGGATTACAACCCTGAAATAACCCGGGTAACAGAAATGACAACAAAATAAACCACCAAAAATTCTACTTTGGATAAACCCCAAATGAAGCATATTTCCAATTACCAAGCACAATATCTTTAGCCACTGCCTTCTGCATCAACCATACAGGTGTCGCCTATATCCGGATTTTGTACGACAATGTAGCCTGCATTGATAAGCTCCTGAATTGCTTTTTTTAACTTCCAACATTTTTCTGTGTCATGCCCCGGGGCGCCTGAGCAATATGCGCACATTTGAGAAAAATCACACCTCTTTGACTGATGATTTGGCATTTTTATCTGAATTGGTTTCAACATGCCCAGTTGCTTCAACTTGTGGAACAAACTAGCATACGATTCTCCCAAAGGGGTGAGAGCCTTTTCTCGTTTCAGTAGCCTCTCATTTTTAAAGGCCTTGATTTGGCCTAAAACCTGACCCGTGGGGTTTCTGGTATGCTCGTGGGGAGAAGTAAGGGCCGGGAGAATTACAAGGATATCCATGGGTTCGATATAGAGGGCTTTTAGCAAAGACGACCACTGGACCTTGTCGTTGGGGAGGTTCAACCTGCGGGCTCTGTTTGGGGTCCCGATGAGCAACCTCGGAGGGGTAATGTTGGGCAACATGAGCTTCGGGTGGGTGTTTACTATCGGGAACAGTGGATGTAATTGGAGCGCATTCCTGGGGAAAAATAGATGGATACCGAGTGATGGAGCTATTGGGATGGCTGGAAAGGCTGCGATGGGCAGGTATATTTGGCATCGGGTTCGGTGTAACGACAGGGTCCATGAAACTAGGTGGTGGAGGGGGTAGTGCTTTTCCATCCATCCACGCCCGATACATTTCAGCCACGTGTTGTCTCAATATTTTGACTTCTTCAACTAACATGTGGTTCCGTTCAACCAGTTGTTGTCGGGTGCCGGTACCAACCCACTCAGCCTTGAGATTCTCTGCCATTGTCCTCTGACTTTGTGTTACAGGAAAGAGTTATTTTGGAACCACAACCAACCACCTTTCTAAAAATGGACACAACAAAACGAAGCCAGCGGGTTAGCGTTAAGGTATTCCACTTATTGATTTCTCTTCTTTTTTTTCCTGCTATTTTCTTTTCTTTTTCCCTTTTTGTGGTTTTTTTTTTCATCTTTTCCTTCTTTTTTTCATTTTTTTTCTTTTTGGTTATGGAAATGGTCGAATCCTATGTGGATTGCCTACGTATCATGACCCAGCATGAATCAGACCGAGCGTAGTTCTTGCAAATTAATGCAAGAAATAAAGAGATGTTTATTTGATTTTTTTTTCTCTTTTTTTTTTTTGAAGAAATATTATAGAAGCCGACTCCAACTACAAACTTGTGTAGGAGATTTCTACGAGAATAAGAATATTTTTGGTATCAATTATGACTATTTCTACAAAATTGGCCACATAATGGCTTATTTGGACAAAATGACTATTTTTGCAAAATTTATTTAAGAAAGATAAACTTGAATTTTTTTTTTTAATCCTGTGGCTCATGGGGCATCGTTCGGCATCACCATAAACCAACACAAGACTATTTTTCATAAATTGGCCATGTAATGGCTTGTTTAGACAAAGTGGCTCTTTTTGCAAAATTTATTTAAGAAAGATGCAAATTCAAAATTTTTAATCATGGGGCTATGGGGCATCGTTCAGCACCGACACAGGCCAACACAAGACTAAGGAAGTTAAAAATGCAAAAATGTGGCTATTTCAGCAAAAACCCGGCCATGTAATGGCTTATTTGATAAAGTGGTTATTTTATAAAGTTGAGTAATGACTCAAACTTGATTTTTGCGGATACAGCCTTTCGACATTTCCGCGAGGGAATATTTCAAGGTTGTGTCCAAAATTATTTAAAAACGACTTAAAGTGGCTATTCTTGCAAAAACAGCCTTCCGACGTCCTTTTGAGGGACATTCGGCTTATTTTAAGCAAGAATAGCATCACCCGACTTATTTATAACAAAATAAAAAATTTGACATTTTTTTGATTATTTTTGCAAACGGGGTGTGAACCCGAACTTGATTTTTGCGGCTATGGCCTTGCAACATTTCCACAAGGAATATTTCAAGGCTGTGCTTGCAAATTATTAAAAATGATTCAAAGTGGCTATTTTTGCAAAAAACAGCCTTCCGGCGTCCTTTCGGAACATTCGGCTATTTACAAAAACGGCATCACTTTGATTTTATTGACAAAAACACACACATTTTTTTTTTGATTTTTTTTTAAAAGGGGTGGTTGGACCCGATGAGGGTTGCCTACGTATCCCACCTAATGGCGAGAATCAAACCTGCGTAGTTCGGTCAAATTATTTGACCAATTATTTCAAAAAATGTTCCACCTATTTATTTTTTTTCAAATTTTCAAATTTTCCAGGTACCTATTTTCTATAACTCTTATTTTCCTCCCTCTTTCCTTTTTCCACAATTTTCTAATCTCGTGATTTCCGCCGGTCCGCATAACGATCAAGGACAATAAAAATGCAACACATAACATGCGCGGTCTTTTCAATACCGGGTCACCTGTCCTAGATGGACCCAACCCATGTGTTGAGTCCCCTAAGTCAGCTATGATGCAAATAAACGTCCTAAATCTAGGTTCAATATCCTGAAGTTTCATCGGTACTAGACCGTGTACCCGAATGGACAACCCGGATCGAGGAGGGGGCTACGTACCGGTGACCCGCGGAGTCAATCGGCTTTGTAACTTGTCCGACCTCTTTTCTTATTTTTGGAATTGACACTAACAGAAAGGGGAGTCTCAACCAGTAAGCACATCCCCGGGGGTAAGAAGAGAAGGGTTTCCGGCACAGTTTTATATATACAGTTCACGCAATATCAAAGCGGTAAACATGTAGCACATTAATCAAAACATATAATGAAATCAAATATAAGCAAAAATAGCAATTTAACTGAGCTCGAATTCTTAAACCCTGAACCGAAGTTTTGGGTTACTTATCCCCAGCAGAGTCGCCAGAGCTGTCATACCTCCCTTTTTACTACCCCAACACTTAAAAGCGTATAAGTATGTTTGTAGGGTATACCCCGATGCTCAATTACCCGAAACGGATAAAATAACGTAAAGGAAGGAGTTTTTCCAATTAAAGGATAGTCGGTTCGGGATTTTATTAGAGATTAGTCGAGTCGCCACTTGGGAATGACAATGGTGTCCCAAGTCACCGGTTAATCCCGAATCCGAGGAATTTTGACTCTTATAAATGTATGCGAAGCAGAGATCCGGATAAGGAACTCTGTTAACCCGGGAGAAGGTGTTAGGCACTCCCGGATTCCGTGGTTTTAGCACGGTCGCTCCACTGTCGTTCTTGATTTTTGTTTGACTCAATTATAGGTTTTAACAACATAATGTGCTTTTACATTAAATATTACTCCCTTCGTTTCAATTTATGTGAACCCATTTGACTGGGCACGGAGTCTAAGAAAAGAGGGAAGACTTTTGATCTTGTGGTGTAAAATGATGCACCTTTATTTTGTGTGGCTATAAATCATTGCATAAAGGTAAATTGTTTCCAAATAAGGAAAGAGTTCATTCTTTTTGGCACGGACTAAAAAGGAAATAGGTTCACATAAATTGAAACGGAGGGAGTATTATTTTAGGAATTTGCGGTATCGCGAAAACACGCCTCGAGTCATACCGCAACCAGTACGCCTATGACTTTTGGTGTATTTCAGCTTTACCGAGATTTGGATTTGAGTCACACCAAGTGCACACTCGTTCATAGGAAAGTATATTAAAATTGTGCCTTAAGATAGTCTATATCGGCTTTTAACTTTGGGAGAGGCTATGGAATTCACTATTAGCCTCTCCGATTCTACTATGTCATCTTATTACCAAATGGGGGCCCCGTTGTTATTCGGGCGAGGCTCGTCCCAATTTAACTTATTAAAGGATACTAATATATTTGACTAAGTTTACTATATTTGTTCTTGCCTTAAACGTATTCACCAATAAGTGTTCCAGGCCCCTTCGAGTTTGCTAATGGGCCTGGTCTTCTCTTCAATTGTTTATACAATCTCCATAGGGCCAATCCAGGCCTTAAAACCTAAACGGCCTTCATGGATATCACTTAGCGAATTAAACAAGTCCGGATGGGAATTCTGGCCCTCGTTATACATAGGGTCCAAACCAAATGAAAATAATAAAGGCAACAGAAGTAATGAATTCTCAATAATCAGATATAGAAGAACAAAATTAAACTACTCTTTTATTAATCAAAAGGCGAAAAACTGTACAAGAATATCAATACTAACTCTGAATTATATCTAAAGTACACGAAAGTTTAATACACTAATTATCTCTGGTCTTGACTTTTACTGACGAATTCAATGATCATTTTTAGCTAATTACTAGTTGAAAGCTTATGAAGCTAACTGTATGAGAGGACTATTTATAGACAAGATGAGTGATTTACAATTACATTGCTGACCTACTGATTTTGATGCAAATTTAGACCTATTGGACAATTTTTAAACTAGTCTCAACCTAATTATTATTCCATCTACTCACTTCACGTTTTAAACTTAATCAACTCTGGACAACTGATCTTGAAACACACTAATTACAAACTCATGGTTCTGATTACTGGATCCTAACAGCTTGAACGTCTATTTTTAAAACGATTAGAAAGCTTAATCATAACTACACCATGGATGAATAAATCAGATACTTATGCGTACTTACATTAACCTATTAATACCTAAACGCAGATCCGTAAAATGTAATTAACTCTACGGTCATATTTTATGAAATTAATATGAACTAGTGATTATTAGTCTTGCAGGTATTATTAATTAACTTATGTTTTAAAGCCTTTACCTAATTAAACTAAGTGATAAGCTATATACGCTATACTACTACTATACTACTGTTACTACTAAGTTATTACATCATTTTTGTTTCTGTTTTTCCTTGCTATCTACTGCAGTATACTATAAATTAAAAAATAAAATTACAAACAGATAACAAAATAATTCAAGTCTTCATTTCATTCAAACCAATCTTTACAGCTTGATTTCTGGACAAGAGTATACCTGAATCAAAGAGAAGAAGACCAATGAGTCTAGGGGGATAAGCAATAAGCAAAACAGGACCCAAATAGCAATGCAACAGAGAGAAGAAAGCACAGCAACACAGCAACAGCCAAACCAACAGCAAATAGAAATCCAGATGATTAGAGCAAAAACCCAGAACCAGGAGAAGTTAATCCAAGTGCTCGCTCCAAAATACCAGAAGAACACTACTATTCTATTGCTATTTCACTCTCCAGACTACTGTATTTTCCAGCCTAGATATATATTTCAGATTGCTTAAATTCGAACCCCCTTTTCAGCCCTTCTTAGAGGTATATATAGTTGTATTTGAGGGCTGAAGACTTGGGGAGGAAGTATGGGATTAATCCCACTTCTCCCCCTCCTAAAACTATAAAATCTACACTTTAGTCCCTAAATCAGTTACCAGATATCCTTCCAGCATGTGCTGGAAGGTTCTAAAGATTCTTTTTAGGAGCTTTTTACCAATGTGACCCTAGGGGTTTGAGATTTTTACAGATTTCCCTTTTTAGGGAGACCATTATACCCTTAAATCTCTGCAAAATTGCAGAAATCAGGGGTACAAAGGACTCTCTTACCTTCTTAGGTTCTAACTATTTACTAATTTACCTTTTTAACTCACAATTGTGCCCCTAAGGGCACTGCTGATTTACTAACTTACCTAGGTTAGATTTCAGCCTCTTTTGAACTTATTTAACTAATAGCCAGCCCTTGCATTGGTATTTAAGGGCTGGCCAGTTCTAATATAAGGAACTATTTCAAACTTAGCCAATTTTGTTTCATTTTCAGTTTATTAAGACCTTTTATTTCATTTTTAAACCAATTGCAGGACTAGCCTGCTTTATTGTTAAAAGTAGCTCTTTTAAGATCTAGCGAGTCTCAAGTTGAAACTTAGCTTTGGCTATTAAAGCCAATTACTGAACAGCTGGGCCCAAAACCTTTACAGGTTTGGCCACTTTGCTGTTCAGGGCTCTAAAGAGAGCCTGGGCTAGTCTGCATTTGCAGACATAGCCATTTTGCACAACCGACCACTTTTAAAGTGGACTGTGTGTTAGGGCTTTATAGAATAGGTCAACCCTTTGCAAGGTTGACCATTCTTAAGCCAATTATTTAACTTATAGCTTAATTTTGTGATTTTCAGTTTATATCTATTTAAAAACTAGCCAATTTTTATGAAGCCTAGCACTAACAGCTACAAACCAATTCACCTAAGGTTCAAGTGATTAATCAGACATTCATAAGAAGCAAAATCTAGCAAAACCTAAGCATTCTTAGCATGAATTGCATACAGAAACAAATATGATCCAAGAAACATGCATTAATCAACTCAAATTCAGAGAGAACAGTAGATATGGTTGAATTTTAGTCAACTAACTCATTCTATCAGATTATATATGATGCAGTGTGAATTCATGTCAATTCATACCTAGTTATTACCAATTCAAGTCATATGAAAGTTTGATCAATTTCAGAACCTTTTAGAATTCATAGCACAATTACACACATAAGCACAGGCTTTTTATAAGCAATCAACATGGTTTAGGCTAACACAGGGATGACAATTAGGATCCATTTTCAAGCTCTAATCCTAGAATCATGATAAACCAGTGGGACAAGGAAAGCACGATACTAATAGCTAAACATGTGAAAAGTCATAGTCATGCTTTCGATATGAATCAGGAACTGACAGTCAATAGGTCAAAGAAAGATGAGATATCTTAGAGTAAAGAACCATGGGATTAACATGACAAATAACAGGATCTCATCATTAAAGGGCTAAAGAGGAGCAAGCTAAGAAGCCTTAAGACTAATCATCAGAGCAACTTGCACAGAGACATGAAACAAACTATAGAATCATGAGAACATAATCAACCAGAGCCGAGTCATGGACAAAGCGTTAATCAGAAAAAGAAAAGAAACAGATACAAAAAATCCTGTAACTAACATATTGAGAAGAACTAGTTAAGATTTAGAAGGAAAGCAGACTAACATGTGAGGATATACAAGACAAATTGAAGCGAAAGGAAATAGGCAGAAAGATAAGAAACATAAGCTCAAACCAAACAAACCCTAAACTAACATGCTAGACACACAATCAGAGAAAGCATGCAAAGCAAACAAACAAAGAACAAAAAAAGTAAAGAAATAGAACACATAAGGAATATGACACTTAGCTTAGCGGGGTCTGTCCCCCAAGCTTTCCTAAATCCCTTTTTATTTTCTTCACTCTCTCACAAGCTTTCCTTCTTTATTCTCTCTTTTTAATCTCTTTTTTTTTTTTTTGAATTTCTTTCTGGTTCTTTCTTCCAGGCTTCAAGGCGAAGCCTTTTAGGATTTTGAGTTGTAGGGGATGCTTGGGGATGGTAAAAGAACGGATCTTGGGGTGGTTTGATTTTGGGGGTCGCCGGAGTTAGGGTTCCGACGACCTTCTTTGGGATATTCGAGGAGTTCCGGCAAGATTCGAAGGGTAAGGGTGGCATGGTTGGGTAGATCAGGTTATGGGGGTTCTTTTGGCGTTGGTTTGGTACGGTTTCTCGTTGTTTGGGTGGTCACCGGCGGAGTTCCGATGACCGGAGTTTCAAGAGAAGGATCCGTTACATGGGTTTCAGGGTATTTGAAAGGGAGAAGAGGAAGAAAAGGGTAAGGGAGATGGAAGAAGGATGGTCGGAGACCACCGTAGGAGGTGGTGGCCTCCATGGCTGATGGTATGACGAAGTTGATGAAGCGGGGTGAGGGAGATGGATACGATCTCCATGGCGGCTAGGGTTAGGACATGTAGAGAAATGGCCAAATTTGTTCAGACCAAAGCCTTTTATAGGCTGGTCGTCTGAGGTGATCTGGACCGTCCATCTGATGGAGATCAACGGTTCTCAATAGCGTTACTTATACGACGCCGTTTGATCGCTTATGAGACCAAGGTCTCTAGTCGTTGGATCAATCTTAAACGGACGGCTGAGATCAAATCTCAGCATAATTTATTAACCCTTAATTCGTCCAATTATCTGAGCCGTTGGATCACTCCTCACGAACGGCCTGTATTGGTTGTTACACGGATCAGACGGGCTATCTCTTGGGCCAATGCACTGGGCCAAACAAATGGGTTTCAAATGGCCCAGTCATATTAAACCTATATATATTTTTGTATTTTTTGGTATTTAATTATTCTTATGTATTTTCCTTTATATATATTTTTCTTTTCTTTTATGAAAAATTATAAAATCTAATTTCCTACTTACTCTAATTATTTAGCAATTTTTGACAATTTTCTACTATTTTTCCCTAATTTCTACTACTTAACACTATTTTTGCCATTTTTCTTAAAATCTAACTAATTTAACAAATTAATTATCTAGCCTATATTTTTTGATTTTCTTCTAATTTCTACCTATTCAAACACAAAAGTATAGCTAATTCCAAACAAAGCAAGTAGTTGCACTCAAAAACATATTTATTTTAATTTTGGAATTAATTGCGTAGTGCAAAAATCATGTGCTCACAATAATAATTTCCGAAATAACAACATTATGATGATTACTGCAACTGTCTACAATTAAACTAATAACAAATAACCAACTCAAATAAACAAATCCAGGATCTGTGGGAATTGAACCCACAGTCCCATTCTCAGTACCTCTGGGTCTCCGGGAATCGAACCCGCAGCCCATGTCTCAATAATATTTCAATAACTCAGGATCCCCGGGAATCGAACCAGCAGTCCCTACCAATAAGTCAAGATCTCGGGAATCGAACCCGTAGTCCTCATTTCAATAATCTCAGGATCTCGGGAATCGAACTCGTAGTCCACATTTCAATAATCTCAGGATCTCGGGAATCGAACTCGTAGTCCACATTTCAATAATCTTAGGATCTTGGGAATCGAACCCGTAGTCCATATTTCAATAATCTCAGGATCTCGGGAATCGAACCCGTAGTCCACATTTCAATAATCTCGGGATCTCGGGAATCGAACCCGTAGTCCACATTTCAATAATCTCGGGATCTCGGGAATCGAACCCGTAGTCCACATTTCAATAATCTCAGGATCTCAGGAATCGAACCCGTAGTCCACATTTCAATAATCTCAGGATCTCGGGAATCGAACCCGTAGTCCACATTTCACAGCAAGTAAAGGAATACACAGAGAGAAGTATAATATGCTTAACGATAACTTCGCCGATGAACAGCGCCAGCGATTACCAAGAAAACTCAAATAAGTCAATTAAGCAACTAGACAGTTAGATTCTATCTAATCATGCTTTTCTAACTAATACCGGGTAGGAATATCGAATTTAACAACTAAGAACAGGAATATCACTCATTGAACATTTTGAGTAAAGTATGTGTTCAACAACCAGCGCATGTACACGCTCGTCACCTCGCGTACAAGGCATTTAAAGTATCACAATAATATCCTAGGGGTGAAAGTCCCCCACACGAGGTTAGACAAGCCACTTACCTCAATTCCGGTACGAAACCGCTAAGAAATAACCCTCTTACCGCGAATGTCGGCATCCACAAATGTAGTATCTAATAAAAATCAATAGAATCACATCAAAATAGGCCAATTGGGCATTACCCAATCAAAATAACTCAAAATATACCAAAACCCACAAGTTGCCAAAACCCGACTTTCGGTACGCTTATCGAAAAATCACGAAAGTTATATTTTCGGAACCCTTGTCTCAATTCGAGTCTAAGCATATAAAGTTTATCAAATTCGGACTCCATTTGCCCACTCAAAACCTTGATCTTCTAAAGTTCAAGCCTAGGGTGAAAACCCCCATAAAACAACCCAAATTCCTCCATTTTCATGAGATAATTGCATAATATTGTCAACAATAATCATAATTTGAGTCCATAGTTGATTACCTGAAGAAACCCCTTGAATCTCCCTTCAAAATCGCCCAAATCGCCCCTTAAGCCGAGCCCTCAAAGTTTGGAAATGTTTCTGAAATTTCTAACTTCGAATATAATTAACTCTCTGCGATTTCCGCTTCTGCGGACAAAATTCGCTTCTGCGACATTTTGTCGCTTCTGCGAAGGCCAGGCCTGGCTGGCCCATTCCGCTTCTACGAGACTAAAGCTGCTTCCCCGAGGCCGCTCCTGCGGACAAAGGTTCGCTCCTGCGGAACTCTCCGCTCCTACGAACAAAAGTCCGCTTCTGCGGACTCGCCTAAGCGGAGGCTTGTCCGCTTCTGCGAAATTCCCCAACTCGTCTCCTGACCGCTTCTGCGGTCCCCATCCTCGTACCTGCGAGGCTGCTCATGCGGACAAGGACCGCCCCCGCGCTCCAGTCCGCTTCCGCGCTCCAATTTCCGCTTCAGCGGACTCGTCTCTGCGGTTCCATTTCCGCATGGGCGAAAACAACAGAGGCAGAATTCCCTAACCTGCAATTTCCATGATTTTCTCCCGTTTAACCATCCGAAACCACCCCGAGGCCCCCGGAATCTTATCCAAACACACCAAAACATCCTAATACCTTATTCGAACTTGTTCCAATCCTCAAAACACGTCTAACAACATCAAAACCCATAATTCACATCGAATTCAAGCCTAAATTTCTTAAAACTCTCCGAATTACACATTCGATCTAAAACCCGACCAAACGACTTCCGAATGACCTGAAAATTTGCGGACATATCCAAAATCACATAACGAAGCTACAGAAATTGTCGGAATTCCATTCCGACCCCGGATCAAAATCTCACCTATCGTTCGGATTCGCCAAAATTTCAACCTTCGGCATTTCAAGCCTAATTGAGCTACGGACCTCCAAAATACATTCCGAACGCGCTCCCAACCCCGAAATCACCTAACGGAGCTAATGGAACCATCGGATTTCCATTCCGAGATCGTCTTAATACTGTTCCAGCTACGGGCCATTTTCTAGCTTCAAAGCTCTTATTTAGGGATTAAGTGTCCCAAAATGCTCAAATTTTCAGAACCGACTCTCCCGGCAACCCACAATAGCATAAATGAACTTAGGGGAACAGTTAAATTAGGGATTGGGGCATAATTTTCTAAAACGACCGGTCGGGTCGTTACACATTGGAGTGAAAGAGGCATCGACTACTCCTTGGAAAGGGGGTGGTCGTGGAACAGAGGAAGGCGATTACTCGCCACCCCGAGTCGAGGCCAGTTGTTATGGGCGATGCCATCCGACCGGAGAGGGCGGCCCTCTTGAGGGAGGTTGCAGGAAGTACCGCTTCCCCGCGTGTTGAGGATGACAGCGTGCCGGCTGTCGCCGGCAAGGCTGTAGATGAGGAGGGGGCTGCCCCCGGATAGGCTCCTTCTCCCGCAGACGTGTCGCAGGAGGATTACGCCCGGGTAGATATGGCGATGATAGGTCCTACCCGTTGGCTCATGATCCCTACGGGATATAATCTATTGTTGGACAGCGAGCAGGCTGCGGCGGACATGTCCTTACTATGTCGGGCTTCCACGGAGTCTTTGAAGGCCGTGAGCGATAGAGATTTGTCTTGTCGAGACGCCGGCACTGCCTTACAAGTGTGACTTGATTATTGCTTTTCGTAGTTCTCTTATGATCCCTGAGGCGTCGTACCGTTTAGAATTATATCTTCTTCTTTTTTTTTACCTTTTTCACAAACCCTTGTCTTGGAAGTGGAGCAGGGCCGACGGGAGCGAAAGAAGACTGCTGCCCTCAGAAAAGCATCGAAGAAATACCAGGAGGCCTGTAATAAGCATAAGACGCTGGCGGATCTCTATACCCAGGACCCTCAGTTTCAAGTTTTTCGTGAGGGCTTGAAGTTGGCAGAGGATCAGTTGCGGGAGTATACGGCCCAGCTGGAGAGGGCGGACGCGAACTTAATGGCCGATGTGGCCCGAAATACCGAATTGGAGAGTCTTCTCCAGCAGCGGGAGGGAGAGCTGGACCTGGGCTGTGTGGCGATGGTGGAGGCGGCAGAGCTGCATGCCAGGGTTGATGCCCTTACCGACGAGCTCAGGGCCGCAACGGCTGAGGTGGTTGCCGCTCAGCAGGCGGAGACTATTATTCCAATTGGTGATACGTCTCGTGAGGCTCATGATATGTTTGTATATGCTGAGGCGAGGCGGACTATTTTTGAGGAGCTGCTAGCCGCCTGTAGAGCCACTGAGGCAGATGTCGAATCTCAGTGTCGTCTTGTAAGGGTCGCGCGTGAGGCTTGTGGGTATGACCCCGACTCTCCGTACCAAGCGAGTTGTACCTTTGCGGAGGTGGACCAGTTGGGCACTGGGGCTTGGATTGATAGGGTGTTCCAGACTGAAGGTGATGGGTACCGCGATGACGGTGCGGCCGGTGAGGAGGAAGGTGATGGGGGCCACAACGGTTAGATAAGACTTTTTCTTTTTTTGTACTCGAGACTATATTGTAAACTTGCAATTTATTAAGATGATTCATGATGACTTCATGAGAACTGCGGTGCTTTTATGTCTTCTTTTGTAACTTTTGTGTTGTGCGTGGCGTGGCCTTTTATTTATCGGAGACGACCGTAATCTTTTTATATGTTGTTGGGGCCTTAACCCTTTATGCTTATATTGGAGGTGACCGTAGTCTCTCCTTACGCCGCCAGGGCCTTAGCCTTTTGCGTTTATGGATGGTCGTAGCCTTTCGTTTGTCGAGGATCACCGTGGTCTTTCCTTACGTTGTTAGGGCCTTAACTTTTCGTATATTGGAGGCGATCGTGGTCTCTCCTTACGCTGTCAGGGCCTTATCCTTTTGTATTTATGGATGGTCTTAGCCTTTCGTTTGTCGAGGATGACTGTAGTCTCTCCTTACACCGTCAGGGCCTTACCTTTTGCGTTTATGGATGGCCATAGCCTTTCCTTTGTCGAGGATGACCGTGGTCTTTCCTTACGTTGTTAGGGCCTTAGCCTTTCGTATATTGGAGGCGACCGTAGTCTCTTCTTACGCCGTTAGGGCTTTAGCCTTTTACGTTTATGGATGGCCGTAGACTTTCATACATTGGAGATGGTCATAGCCTTTCATACATTAGAGATGGTCGTAGCCTTTCATACATTGGAGATGGCCGTAGCCTTTCATACATTGGAGATGGTCATATCCTTTCATACACTAGAGATGGTCGTAGCCTTTCATACATTGGAGATGGTCGTAGCCCTAGTCCCTGTGATACGCCATTCGTGCCGATCGCCGGTACGCTTGGTGTATCAGATTTAAACTTCTAAACATTCCTGAGCATCTCCTTCATCGCCTCATTAAAAAACTCTCCGAGAAAACCCAATTGGGACAAAACTCGGATGAGGGAAAAAGAGTACGATTTGGGGGATACTCTTTAGAAATGGAAATGTTGAGGTGGGAGATGTTCCAGTTGTTTTGGAGCGTCTTCCCATTCATGGTTTCTAGCTTGAAGGAGCCCTTGTCTGCTGGCCGCAATGATTTTGTAGGGTCCGTCCCAATTGGTGCCCAAATTTATTTCGTTAGGGTGTTTGGACGCCAATGTCTTGGTCTTTAACACATAGTCGCCTACTTTGAGTGGCCGGATTTTTGCTCTCTTGTTGTAGTTTCTCTCGATCTGCTGTTTTTGGTCTACTAGCCTAATATGGGCCATTTCTCTTCTTTCTTCGGCTTCATCTAGATCTTGTAGTCGATTTGCGTCATTCTCTTCTCCACTCGTGCGTGAGTACCTTAGGCTTGGCTCACCGACTTCGACCGGTATGATGGAATCGGTTCCATACACTAATGAGTAAGGAGATTCTCCTATGGAGGATTTGGGGGTGGTCCTGTGTGCCCATAGTACTTCTAGCAACAATTCGGGCCACAATCCTTTAGCGTCTTCGAGTTTTTTCTTCAAAATGTTCAGTATGATTTTGTTGGATGACTCTGCTTGTCCGTTGGCAGCCGAATGATAGGCGTTGAAAGTATTCTTTTGATGCGCCATTTGTCGAAGAAATCAGTTACTTTTTGTCCAATGAACTGTCGTCCATTGTCACAGGTTATTTCTTTGGGGATGCCGAAGTGACATATAATGTTCTTCCAGATGAAAGCGATGACCTCTTGTTCGCGGATTTGGGCGTAGGCACCTGCTTCCACCCACTTAGAAAGATAGTCAGCTAAAACTAATAAAAAATGTGCCTTTCCTCGTCCGACGGGTAGTGGTCTGACGATGTCCATTCCCCATTTGATGAAGGGGCATGGTGAGGTGACTGAATGAAGGGGTTCCCTCGGCTGATGTATCAGATGGGCGAACTTTTGACATTTTTTGCATTGGCGAACGTATTCCGCCTTGTCCTTTTCATGGTAGGCTAATAGTACCCAGCGCGTATCAGACAGCGCACGAGTGCTCGGTTGCCTGTATGAGCGCCGCAATGACCTTCCTAGACCTCCTCTAATATTGGCGTCGTCTGGTTGGGGCCTAGGCACTTAGCCAGGGGTCCTCCAAAAGTCCTTTCGTAGAGGTTGCTATTTACCATACACTACCTCGCTGCATGTGTGCGAAGCTTTCTTGCTTCTTTTTTGTCGTGTGGTAGGCTTCCATCCTGCAAATATAATACAAATTGATTGTGTCAGTCTCAATTCAGATGCAGGGAGAGTACCTTAGTGTGGTCGATCACTGAGTGAAGGAGGGTGACGGTGCGGCGGCGGCCAGTTTAGCCAGTCCGTCTACTTCGGCATTATGCACCCTACGAACTTGTTCGAAACGGCATTCATCGGGCTGTGCCATCAATTTGCAGATCTCTATTCGGTATTTCTGTAGTCTTTATTCCTTGACCTGATAAGTCGCGATGACTTGATTTACCATAAGTTGTGAATCACAATGTAGGACTAGTCGATGAGTTCCGTACCTGATGGCTAATTTTATACCTGCAAAAACAGCTTCATATTCTGCATCGTTGTTAGTCATCTCAGGATATCGTATGGACTGGCGAATGACCTCGCATGTGGGAACTTCAAGGACAAGTCCCAGTCCCGATCCCGAGGCATTTGCTGCCCCATCGGTGTGGAGAATCTAGGGGTCGATGTTTGAAGCGGCTTGCAGGGCTTCCTTCTCCGTTTCTGGTGAGATTTTGACACTGAAGTCGGTCACGAAGTCGGCGAGGACTTGCGACTTGATGGGGGCTCTGGGAATATAAGTGATGTCGTGCTCGTTGAGCTTTATGGCCCATCTAGCGAGACGGCCCAATAGTTCAGGCTTGTACAGGATGCTCCTCAGAGGGAAAGTGGTCACCACTCTGATGGGGTGGCACTGGAAGTAGGGTCTTAGCTTTCTGGAAGTCGTGACTAGTGCCAAAGCCAATTTCTCAAGGTGTGGGTACCGAGTTTCGGCGTCCACTAGGGTTTTGCTAATGTAATAGATAGGCGATTGCGTACCTTTTTCCTCACGAACCAGTACCGCACTGACCCCAACTTCTGATACAGCTAGATATGTCAGTAAAGACTCACCTGGTTTTGCTTTTGATAGCAATGGTGGCGACGATAGATATGTCTTCAGTTCTTGCAGGGCTTTTGTGCATTCGTCATTCCAGCGAAATCCGTTATCTTTTCTCAACACGCTGAAGAATTTGTGGCATCTGTCTGAGGATCGGGATATGAAGTGGGAGAGGGCGGCTATTTGACCTGTCAACTTCTGGACCTATTTCTTGTTGTTGAGTGTTTCAGGTATTGAGGCGATGGCCTTGATCTGATCGGGGTTGATACGATCCCTCTTTGGGATACGAGAAAACCTAAGAACTTTCCTGATGACACGCTGAAGGCGCATTTCTCGGGATTCAGCTTTATCCCATATTTGTTCAGTATCTCGAAGGCCTCTCGCAAGTGGTTGATGTGATCCTACTTCCTTTCTGACTTCACTAGCATGTCGTCGATGTAAACCTCCATGGTTTTCCCAAGTTGCTCCTTGAACATCTTAGTGACCAACCTTTGGTAAGTGGCCCCTGCGTTCTTGAGCCTGAAGGGCATCACTTTCTAACAGTAGGTGCCCTGGTGTGTGATGAACGTGGTTTTCACTTGATCTTCCTCGGCCATCAAGATTTG
>JASVEL010006794.1:0-41117 GCA_032618575.1 Nicotiana noctiflora
CGAGTGCTCGGTTGCCTGTATGAGCGCCGCAATGACCTTCCTAGACCTCCTCTAATATTGGCGTCGTCTGGTTGGGGCCTAGGCACTTAGCCAGGGGTCCTCCAAAAGTCCTTTCGTAGAGGTTGCTATTTACCATACACTACCTCGCTGCATGTGTGCGAAGCTTTCTTGCTTCTTTTTTGTCGTGTGGTAGGCTTCCATCCTGCAAATATAATACAAATTGATTGTGTCAGTCTCAATTCAGATGCAGGGAGAGTACCTTAGTGTGGTCGATCACTGAGTGAAGGAGGGTGACGGTGCGGCGGCGGCCAGTTTAGCCAGTCCGTCTACTTCGGCATTATGCACCCTACGAACTTGTTCGAAACGGCATTCATCGGGCTGTGCCATCAATTTGCAGATCTCTATTCGGTATTTCTGTAGTCTTTATTCCTTGACCTGATAAGTCGCGATGACTTGATTTACCATAAGTTGTGAATCACAATGTAGGACTAGTCGATGAGTTCCGTACCTGATGGCTAATTTTATACCTGCAAAAACAGCTTCATATTCTGCATCGTTGTTAGTCATCTCAGGATATCGTATGGACTGGCGAATGACCTCGCATGTGGGAACTTCAAGGACAAGTCCCAGTCCCGATCCCGAGGCATTTGCTGCCCCATCGGTGTGGAGAATCTAGGGGTCGATGTTTGAAGCGGCTTGCAGGGCTTCCTTCTCCGTTTCTGGTGAGATTTTGACACTGAAGTCGGTCACGAAGTCGGCGAGGACTTGCGACTTGATGGGGGCTCTGGGAATATAAGTGATGTCGTGCTCGTTGAGCTTTATGGCCCATCTAGCAAGACGGCCCAATAGTTCAGGCTTGTACAGGATGCTCCTCAGAGGGAAAGTGGTCACCACTCTGATGGGGTGGCACTGGAAGTAGGGTCTTAGCTTTCTGGAAGTCGTGACTAGTGCCAAAGCCAATTTCTCAAGGTGTGGGTACCGAGTTTCGGCGTCCACTAGGGTTTTGCTAATGTAATAGATAGGCGATTGCGTACCTTTTTCCTCACGAACCAGTACCGCACTGACCCCAACTTCTGATACAGCTAGATATGTCAGTAAAGACTCACCTGGTTTTGCTTTTGATAGCAATGGTGGCGACGATAGATATGTCTTCAGTTCTTGCAGGGCTTTTGTGCATTCGTCATTCCAGCGAAATCCGTTATCTTTTCTCAACACGCTGAAGAATTTGTGGCATTTGTCTGAGGATCGGGATATGAAGTGGGAGAGGGCGGCTATTTGACCTGTCAACTTCTGGACCTATTTCTTGTTGTTGAGTGTTTCAGGTATTGAGGCGATGGCCTTGATCTGATCGGGGTTGATACGATCCCTCTTTGGGATACGAGAAAACCTAAGAACTTTCCTGATGACACGCTGAAGGCGCATTTCTCGGGATTCAGCTTTATCCCATATTTGTTCAGTATCTCGAAGGCCTCTCGCAAGTGGTTGATGTGATCCTACTTCCTTTCTGACTTCACTAGCATGTCGTCGATGTAAACCTCCATGGTTTTCCCAAGTTGCTCCTTGAACATCTTAGTGACCAACCTTTGGTAAGTGGCCCCTGCGTTCTTGAGCCTGAAGGGCATCACTTTCTAACAGTAGGTGCCCTGGTGTGTGATGAACGTGGTTTTCACTTGATCTTCCTCGGCCATCAAGATTTGGTTATAGCCGGAGCATGCGTCCAAGAAACTTAGTAGTTCATGTCCGGCGGTAGCGTTGATCAGTTGATCGATGTGAGGGAGGGGGAAGGAGTCCTTAGGACAGGCCTTGTTCAGGTCGGTGAAGTCCACGCACATCCTCCATTTCCCGTTCTTTTTTTTAACCATCACCACGTTGGCAACCCATTGTGGGTATTTCGACTCCCTGACGGAGCCGTTGGCAAGCAGATTGTCTACTTCTTCACGGACTGCCTCATTGATAGCGGCGTTGAACTTCCTCCTGGTTTGTCTTACCGGCGGATGTAGTGGGTCCACGTTGAGCCTGTGGGTGGCAATATCTGGCAAGATCCCTCGCATGTCTGCATGGGAAAACACAAATGTGTCTGCATGGTTAGTTAGAAACTCGTGATACTTACCCGGGTCGGTGAGCCCATGGCCGATGTACGCCTTCTTTACGGGGTCATCACGATCTAGCTGAACTGGGTCGAGATCCTCGACTATAGCTTTACAGGCTTCCACAACGTCTTGTCTCTGATGGCGTCGGCCGATGGGTCCGCTTTGGTCCCCAACATGGCTGATTGCTATGCTTTTGCACTCGCCCCGCTCAATTGTCGGGTGTGGGCGCAGTCTTGTGTTATTTTATAGCACTTTTGCACTGTGCACGGTTCTCCTTTGATGCTGAATATTCCCCATGGGGTAGGGAACTTGACCACTTGATACAAGCTCAAAGGGACCGCTCGCATGGCATATATCATTGGGCGCCCGATGATGACGTTGTAGGTTGTCTCTTGGTTCATCACATGGAAGGTGGTTTCTAGGGTGACTCCCCCGCGAGGACGGGTATAGTCACTTCTCCTGATTTGCACTCCACTGCATTGTTAAAGCCAGTTTAAGTTATGCAGTGGGGGTTATCCTGTCTTCGAGTCCCAATCTGTGAGAGGACTCTCGGATGGATGATGCAGGCGTCGCTTCCGTCATCGATCATGACTCTCCTGACGTCCGTATCAATGATACGTAAAGTAATAACTAAAGCATCATAATAAGGAAAACACAAACCGTCGGCATCACACTTATCGAAGGTGATACTTCCTTCGAGGTCATCGTACCGTTCATGAGAGATGGTCCTCTTCAGTCTGTGTGTGTTGGCGAATTTGATATGATTGATGGCGACGTCATTCCCTTCTCTGACGATCATGTTCACCGTACGCGTTGGAGAGGGTGGTTCGGAGGTCCACGGGAATGTTCTCGTCCGCGTGCAAAATTAGTTTTTCCCTTGTCGCCTAGCAGCTCCTTCAAATATCCTTAGTTTAGCATCCTGACGACTTCCTGCCATAGGCCAATGCAGTCTTCGGTCCTGTGCCCCCGTTCTTGGTAAATTCATACAAGATGTTTGACTTTCTTGTGGCAGGGTCCGATTTCATTTTCTGAGGCCATTGCACCTTGGTGCCGAGCTTCTCTAGTGCGTACACAATTTCTGAAGGAGAAACACAGAAGTTATGTAAAGAAAGTAAAGGGGGCATACCCCATTCGTTTTTTAGCGGGGCAAGATGGCGTTGTAGTGCATCTGCATGGCGAGGGGGCGGAAGGGGAGACCTCATGTAAGGCTGGTGTCGCTCTTTACCGGGGCAAGGGGGAGCTCCCGACGTCCCTCGTGTCGTCGATCTCTCCTTGTGTCTGGATGTATGACCGTCATCCGTCGGGTCGGTCCGTTAAGATCCTCCTCATGTGTCGTACCTTGGCGTAGTAGACATTATGGATCTCATCCTAGGTTGTAGGGGGATACTTCATGAGCCGACTTAGCAGTTTTTTGGTTGCTCTGGAGCCGTCCCTGCTGAGTCCGTTCTGGAAAGCTGCTACCGCCATGCCCTCTGACACGTTCGGTAGGATCATTCTTACCCTGTTGAACCTGGCGAGGAAGTCCCTGAGGCCTTCGCCCGTGGTTTGTCTGACGGCAAAGATATCGTTTACCCTTGCTTCTGCCTTCTTCGCGCCGGCGTGTGCTGTGATGAACTTATCCGCCATTTCTTCGAAGGTTAAGATTGCTTTGGCGGGTAGTGGAGAATACCAGGTCGGGGCTCCTCCGGTAAATGTTTCGCCAAACTTCTTCAGCAGCACTGATGGTACCTGTTCCTTAGACAAATCGTTACCTTTCACAGCGGTGACATAGTGGACGAGATGATCCTCGGGATCGGTGGTTCCGTCGTACACCCTCAGGTAGGGGGCATCTTGAAGGTCTTCGGGATGGTATAAGGTGCGATTTCCTCGGAGTAGGGTTGCTCTACAAACATTCCTACGTCCCGTTTGGGTAGCAGTTTAGGTGCTCCGGGGATTTTGTCAACTCTGTCCTAGCGTTCCTTCATTTGGTCATGGAGGGCCTGATTTTCGTTTTTCATTTCTTCCATCTTTTAGGTCAACGTGTCGTCGTGTGTGCGTTTCGACGGGTTGGCTGTTGGTTCGTGTTCCTTCCTGCTCGTCTATTGCGGCGGTGTTGCTTGTTGTTGGTGCTGCATTTTCATAACCCCGTAGTGGCTTTTCCACTAAGCTGCTCAAGGTGCTGGTTAGCCATTCCTCCAGTAATTTCTTGACCGCTGGGGGTGCTTCTCTTGAAGTGGATGTGTCCTTTTCTTGCAGGGTTGCAAGATTCCCGAAGGGGGAAGGTGAGACTTCCGCCTCGGGTGTAATATCAGGAGTGGCATTGATGGCAGCACTACCATCGGCCTCGTTCATGGAACTCAAGAGGTTGGTGGTGACTTCCATTATGGCTTTGGATCGGGTGTTATTTTCGGCCATTTTTGGGTTCTTTATGATGATCGGATCTTTTGGATGTATACTACGAGTTTGATTCTCGAAATTCCCACAGAAAGTGCCAAATTGTTTGACTCAAAAGTTATCGGTGGCTTTTCGAATTAGGGACAATCAAAGATTATGTGAGAGGGTAATTCGGAATCAATGGTAATATATTCAAAGACCGCTCTTATGATTCGTATGTAGATTGTTCTTATGAGATTGTAAGAGAACATAATGAAGTGTTAAAGCTAGCTAGCAATAGAGAGATAAAATAGGGAGAGAATGATAGATAGAGAGAGATTTTATTATTATTGAATAACAATACCTCCCTTAAAAATGAGGGAGACCCTTCCTTATATAGAAGGAAGGTCCCCTCACCGACACAATACATCACTTCAGAGCTACTGCTATTACAATAACGGCTTTTGGGGGGGAGGGGAGGATTCGGGGAGCCTATACGGACGAGTCTGTCGATACGCCTCTATGGTCGAAGGCGTACTCCCTTCTATCATATGGACGTGAAGGAGGATATCATTTGACATCTACGGTCGTCTAGGGATACGTACTCGACTCGCATTACATCTGATTCGACCCCATACAACTATAAATACGCCATTTCGTGCCCTTTAGTGATTTGTATATTTAGTGTCCTTTAGGGTGCCTTTAGTGCTCTTTAGTATCCTTTAGTGTAGAACAATAACTATGTGTCATCATTAACGTAGCCGGTTACAGATTGTTTGGATGTTGTTACCCGTTATATTTTATTTATTGTTACTTTAAATATAATGTTTGTTTTTATTGTTACTTAAATTGTATTGTATTGTGTCGTTAAATTTGTCATTACATAACGATGAAAAATGACTCTTTATATAACAACCTATATGATTTGGTCGCGTCGTTATATTATCTTTTCTCTCATCCGCCCTTCATTATTATTAAATAATTTTATTTTACACTTTACCCTTCCTTTTTATATAATGGTTTTACCTCGTATCAAAGAATTTTTTTATAATATTATAAGTTTATTCTTCATATTACTGGTGCATGATATCATGAAATGAGGACAAACGATACAATCTATACAAATATTGTGTTCATTAGACGACACAGTACAATATAATACAATACAATATAATACGATACATTATGACACAATATGTAACAATCATCCAAACAAGATGTTAGAGTAATCAATTACGGATCAGATAATAATCAATTAATAATCGCATAGCTAGTAATCATATATGAATCAAATAAAACACAAAATTAAATTAATTAACTTTTTAGTATTTTTTGACCAATGAATAATAAAATAATTAGTTGTTAGTAAAAGAGACTCTACTAGATTTTTGTGTAAAATATAACAAATTAACATATAAATAGATTTGAAAAAAAATAAATAGCTCATAATATTTTATTTAAAAATTATTATTAAGACTTCATAAAGTATATCGCTTAGTTAAACAAATTAAGTATTTAGTATTATCTTGATGACCAAATAAAATTTTTAAAAAATTTGACAATTCATAAAAGAGACCATTGTTAGCGCGTAATTTTGGACCCTCCCCGATTTTGTTTATATTTTAGCGTAAAATATTTAGTTAGGCATAATATAACTAGTTTTGACTTCTTCACTTTATTTTCACCATAAAAATATAAAATTACAAAAATATTTTAATTTACGTATCTTTCATAAATTTAAATAAAAATATTCAAAAAAAAGTATCTTTTTTTTACATAATCTTGAAAACAACAAAAAATAGTCACAATTTTTCATATTAATTGTATTTTTTCTCAAAAGAAAGAAAAAGTTTTCAAAAATATATTTTTAAAGGATCTGCTCTGTCCATTTCAAGTTGGATTTTAATAAATGAATTTATCAAGTAAGAGTAGTATTTTATTTTTATTAACTAAAAATAAAGAAAGAAAGAAAAAAGGAAAAACGTGAAAAATTAAAGAAGAAAGAAAAGAAAAAAGAAGAAGATTAGATATATTTTGTCCTTAATATCTTATTCTGTCCAGCTCCTAAATTGATTTTCTCCATATCTTTCATAATCACGTGTAGTCTTTTCACCCATAACACAATTGATTCATTTCTGTCACAATTTGATATTTTCTTTTAAGTTGGGGCCACATAATTTGTGCTTTTCTCTACAAGACTCACTATATACATATTAGGCACAATGAAAAACAAAAGGAGGAGAGTGCGTGACAGAAAACGTAAAGAAAAAAACAAAAAAGAGGGTTGGGGAAAAGTGCTAGATAACGTAAAAAATAGAAAGTGGGTTGGAGAAAAGTGTTTTCTCCAAATTGACAATACACACATTATTTATATAAGAAAGAAAAGAAGAAAAAAAAAAGAGAAGAGGAGAAGAAGATATATCACTGTTGATTTTCTTCTTCTTCATGAAGAAGGCAACTGAAAACCGAGCCTCCATACCCCTAAACCAGCACCTACTTCCCGTCGTTTCTTCGCCATTAACGACCCCTCATCGGCTCCAACCAAACCCACCATCTTGCTCACCAAAATAGCCCCGTCATTCGTCGTCGCCACATCGTCTTTTCCTGTTGCGTCGTCAACCCACAGCCTTCCGTTGCTGCCTTCTTCACGTCCAAACGACCACCACCAGCTTCTGCTCCTTCAGGCCGCACCCTCACATCCAAACGATCCTACGCTCCCAGCAAACACTACTGCTGTCACGCCCTTCCTGTCCTCGTATATCATCTCCGTTTTGTTTCACTGTTACATCACAGGAAACGATGAGGTCCAGCAGCTTTATCACTGTCCGTCACCGGTGAGGCTCGAGTTTAACTGTCGACCCGTTTTGCTTGAGTGTTATCATCATTTCATTGGTTCGTTGTGATTGGTCGAGGTAGTAGTTCTCCGTTTGAGGTTTTCACGCAGATTCGATTTTCCGGTCGAGGTTCCGTCGCTTCGTGTCCCTGTTGGTTCTCGATTTGCTGCTTTGGAAACTCTCTTTGTCGATTCGTCATCGAAGAATATGCAGCACTGAGGTTAAGCTCTTTTCATTCTTTATAGATCAATAGCTTTAAATTATATTTTTGATAAGTTCAAATCTACACGGATCTGTTTTATCTCGGTTAGTTTCCTTGTTTATTTTATTCAATTTTGTTATTATTTTTCTCTGAACCAAGCATTACAAATCTGTCCTAGAACTTTGAATAAATAAAAAAATAATTAATTATGTTGAATTGAAGTAGTAGTATATTGAAGTAACTTGATCGCGAGGTTTTGTTCTTTAAAAGCAAACATATGGGTTTACAGTAGCTCATAACTAAATATAGGGATTTGAACTTCGGATATTTTTATTGTCATGATTATTTGCTTTAGTAGTTTAACCGTTAGTATACTTTTTATGCACATTTTCAATAAATTATCGTGACTAGGGGTATGGTTCCCGAAACATAGTTGTGGTATTAAATTTCGAATTAGTTTTAAATGTGAATATCTTAGTTCATTTAGCTGAATAGAATCGAGGTGTGCCAAACCTAACAAAATTGATAAATTGCATGGCCCTCATTAATCATTTCCTTTTAAATACTTAGAAACTTGGGACGGGTCGTTTAGCAAATTTTACAGTCTTTAAAAAAAAGATATAATACGCTAGTTGCTTTAGGCGCAATTTGTAATAATCTTACCTTCCTAATATGGGTGTGTATTTCATGCAACCCAAATCTAAATCCAAAAACGTCGAATAAAAATGTGTCGAGGATCCGGGTGCATTTCATGTGACGTGATCTAAAAACATGTCCGTAAATGACTTCACTTTCTTAAAATAAAACAATTTGACAAAAATCGTTAATGAATTCTAGAAATGCACGAATAGGATAATATGTATTAAAATCAAGTATTTTAGCCAAATATAGCAGTTGGGCGACCGTGCTAGAACCACGGAACTCGGGAATGCCTAACACCTTCTTTCGGGTTAACATAATTCCTTATCCGGATTTCTGATTCGCGGACTGTTAAACAGAGTCATTCTTTTTCTCGATTCGGAATTCAACCGGTGACTTGGGACACCATTAACCTTCCAAGTGGCGACTCTGAATTAATTTAATAAATCCCGTTTCGATTGTCCTTAAATTGGAAAAACTCCCTCGCGCCCTCGCGGGTAGCGAGAAAAATGAGGTGTGACATCTCTGGCGACTCTGCTGGGGACAAGGACCCAGAACTTCGGTTCAGGGTTCGTGAATAAGAGCTCAGTTAAACTGTTATATTTGGCTTTATTTGATTTTTTCTACATGCTTTCATGCTTAATGTGCTAGATGTTACCGCTTTAATAATATCTGGATTGTACATATAAACTGTGCCGAAACCAATCTCCTCTCCGAGTCTTCTAAATCATGAAGAAGGGTGCACTTCGTGTGACTTCTTTTCTATATAGTGTCTAATTCCCACTTTAGAACGAGGTTGGATAAGTTACAAAATCGGTGAAACTTCTGTATTCCCGGGCTGCTGCCTCCTCCTCGGCTCGAGCTGTCCGCTCGGGTAAGCCAGGTCTAGACCAATAAACCTAGGGTTTAAACCTAGAAAAACAATAAACTCATGACGGATCCCTAGTAGGACGTTTGTTTGCATCACGTGCGTTTGACTTAGGGGACTCAACACCAGGGTTGGGTCCGTCTAGGACATGTCACCTGAAATGAAAAGACCATCCTACTGCATCCTATTTGTTTTACGCATTTATTTACTTCAGACTTGCATACTGATCGGGTTTTTAATATTGAGGAAATGAAAAAAAATCAGTTTCAAAATAGTTTGTTTTTTTGTTAATTAAAAATAAAAGAAAGAAAAATGTTTTTTTTTATTAAAAAATGTGTGATTATTTCTTAAAAAAAAAGGTTTAGTTTTTTTTCGATAAAATAAAAAATATTTTGTTTCATTTAGATGTAGTTTGTTTTCTTTAACCGAACTACGCTGATTTGATTCTCACCGAATGTGAGATACGTAGGAAACCTTTATCGGGTCCAACCTCCCTTTTTTTGTAAAAATGTCGAAATTAATTTTCGTCGTAAATAAGTTGAGTGATGCCGTTTTCAAAAATAGCCGAATATTCCCGAAAGGGATGCCGGAAGGTCAACTTGGCATAAACAGCCACTTTTGGGTCATTTTGTAGATTTTTTGGTCGATTGACCCTCACAGCCTTATAATCTTCGTCCTCGAGGCGCTGAAAGGTCGTGTTTGCAATACCATGTCTTTTGTTTTAATTCGGAAAAGAAAAAAAAAATCAAACTTTTAATTTTGTCATAAATAAGTTGGGTGATACAGCTTTTGTCAAATATGGCCGAATGTTCCCAAAGAGGGACGCCGAAAGGCTGACTTTGCATAAACGACCACTTTTGGTCATTTTTAGGATTTTTGGTCAATTAGCTAACGCATCCTTAAAATCTTCGTCCCCGAGGTGCTGAAAGGCCGTGTTTGCAAAATCATGTATATTATTTTAATTTGAAAAAAAAATAATAAAAAGAGTCAGTGGCAAGTAAATGCCGTTTGAATTTTCGGTCAAAATAAGTCAAACCAGTTTCAGCGGCGTTTTAAACCGTTCTTGCCGGATAGCCTTAGAGTATCTTTCAGTTGTCGAAAGGCTATTTTCGTAAAAGAACGGACAAGTTTGCAAAATAATCATCCCTAGCCTCAAAATACATGTGAGAATTGGAAGGGGCCACGCTTGCAAAAAACAACCATTTAAAATTGGCAAACAGTGAAAGGAAGTTGGCCATTGTTTTGAGTTTGTAATTCTCTTGATTAGAGTATGTTTGTTATTTAATTTTCGAGTCTGTAGGTTGTCTTTTCGTCAAAGTCTTTTAATTTTATCAGTTTTTAAACCTTTCTTTTAAAATCAATGTTTGTTTTATGATGAAAAAAACTAAAAATTCCAAAAAAAAAATGTGTTTTATTGATTGTTTGCCATTTATCAGCGCGAACTACACAAGGTCTGATTCATGCGGGGTCATGATACGTAGGCAATCTCCATAAGATTCGACCACAACTAAAAAGCAAAAAAATAAAAGAGAAAAAGACATGATAGAAACGGTCAAACTGCTTAGGTACATTGCAATAACAATATGTGTTAAAACTCTAACGCTGACAAGTTTGTTGTTTTCCAGAAGTTTCAAACAATTAGCTCATTAGAACGTACCGACAGATCACCATTACCAAGCAAGATCAAAAAGGGTCATATCAAAAAGCATGTCCAACTCGGAGAAAGGTGTTGAGGAGGAAAAGATGGAATATCAAATGCTAAAGGAGGAAGTAGAAAGGTTGAGACAAGAGATGAAAGAAACGCACCTAGCATGGGCTAGGGTGCAACAGATACCAGCCCTTCCCACTACTCCTACTCTCCCACCGGTACAAACTCCGGAATACCCTCCCCACGGCCCTTCTACAAGCTTCCCGAGTCACCACTACTATCAGGGAAGAAATCCGTATGATCCCCCAGCTCCGCCACCCAATCAGAACCTTCCCCTACCAAATGTTTCCGTTTTTGTGGCACCCCCACCAACCACGCTACAAAGATCTGCCAATGAGACGATGTTTCAGGACCACGAATACCAACATTTCCCCCATGAACTGACATTCAAAGCACCTGAGCCACGTGCTTATAATCCCCACTTTGAGCTCCCGGCAAAAACTGAGAGGCCGACTAAGAGTTTGGAGCAGGATGAAATGCTTCATAAAGTGAAAAGCCTGGAGCAGTCCTTTAGGAATATGCATGGGTTGGGCAGTAGAGTCAGTGTGGCCTATAAAGATCTGTGTCCTTTCCCCGATGTTCAATTGTCGGCGGGATTCAAAATGCCAAAGTTTGATCTATATGAGGGATATGGTGATCCAATGGCACATCCTGCGAGGGTTTTGTAGCAAGATGAGAGGGGCAGGTGGGAAAAATGAGCTGCTGATAGCCTATTTTGGTCAGAGTTTAAGCGGGTCTGCGCTGGAATGGTATACAAGGCAGGATCCCTGCAGGTGGTACACCTGGGATGACCTGGCGCAAGTATTTGCCGATCATTTCCAATATAATCTTGAGATCGGCCCTGACCGTCTCACATTGTTAAAGCTGGAGAAAAAGCCTGGAGAGAGCTTCAGGGAATTTAGGTTTCGTTGGAGGGAACAGGCAGCAAGGGTAGATCCTCCAATGAAAGAAAGTGAAATGGTGGATTACTTTTTGCAGACTTTGGAGCCAACTTACTTTGGTCACCTGGTGACATCGGTTGGAAAATCTTTCAATGAAGTCATAAAAATGGGCGGCATGATTGAAGAAGGACTCAAGTCCAATAAGATAATGAGTTATTCGGAAATCAAGGCCACCACTCAAGCCTTCCAGAGTGGCACGGGAGGTATGCTCGGGAAGAAGAAGGGGGATGAAGTCGCAACAGTCGAAACAGGTACTCGGCCCATATCTGGAGGTCCTTCGCCTTACTACCAACCCAGACCCTCACAACCCCACTACCCACCAGAACCACAATTTTCCGTCCATCACGCCCAAACATATCCCCGAGCTCCATATAACTCGCCTCGATATTATCATCCGCACAATGGCCGGCCATATGTCTAACCGCCAAGTCACTCTCTATGGCTAGCACCAGCACCGCATAATGCATTCTTGCCCTCACAACATGCTCGAGCACCCAACAACCCAAGAAAACAGGGGCAGAAAGGGAAGCAAAGGCAAATAAATAGTTTCACGCCAATTGGGGAGTCCTGCACAAGTTTGTTTGCAAAGTAAAAGCATTCTGACCTGATTGAGCCGCTCCTTGGCTATACTCCAGATCCATATGCAAAAGGATTTGATCTTGCTATTCGATGCATGTACCACTCTAACGTCCAAGGGCATAATATTGAAGATTGTCGTTCTTTGAAAAAGGAAGTAGAAAGATTGATTCAAGAAGGGGCAATTGTGATCAATGATAGTGACGAGGAGCATGCGAATCCTCTTGAGAACTTATTGGCTGAATTTGATGATATTGAAGTTGGTAATGGGCTTGGCAATATAGATACCTAACTCAGTGGCTAAGATGCACGCCGTGCTTGGTAGTTGGAAAGATGCTCCATCTCTTGATCAATCAGAGTGGAGTTCTTGGTGGCTTATGTTGTTGTCATTTCTGTTGTCAGGATTATTTTCAGGGTTGTAATCCGGATTTTGTCTTGTGGTCAAACCCTCTTATCCTTCTATTTTTGTCATAGCAGTTTTCTTAGTCTTGTCCAGTTTTTTTTCAGGGTTGTACTTCGGTTTGTTCTACTTGTTTTATTATTGAACCGTTTTGTCATTAGTCTAATGAAGCTTTCAGTCCTTTGTTACCCCCAATCAACTTCTTTGTTTAGTTCTTTTTATTTTTAGATTTGTCTTTTGTTCAAACGCTGATTCTAGTGACATGGCATGCACGAACACAATTTAGGCCTAATCTTAAATGTTAATTATAAAACCATTTGGAGGTGATCGAGACATTTAAAGGAAATAAGAATGGTTTGAGATCATTTGGAGCCCGAGTCATGTGAAACTGGGGCAAGAAAAAAGAAAATCGTTGCAGGCAAGTTGGCCATGTTGAGATGGGGGTCGTTCATGGTAATAAAAATGAGAGTGTTGCCCAACGGGGCATTAAAGTATAGCAAATATCCAATTGTGTTGTTGGCACTTGACATATTTTGAAGATTGGAATGACGGAGGCATTTTGTTCTGTTATACAAACACGTTATCCATCGTTAACCCTTTGAGCCTTATTTTAATTTCTTTCATACCCCTCCTTCGGAATCACTAGCATATATTAGAAACACAAATGTGGAAGATAGAAAAAAAAGGAAAAAGAAAATAACAAAAAAAATGAAAACAAAATTAAAAAAAAAGTAAAAAGGAAAACTGGAAAAATGAGGAATTGGGAACTACGTTTGACCTGATTCCTCAAAGAGGATACGTAGGCGTTTCACAGCTCGGTCGTAGTGTAAATAAAAATCAAAAATCCCCAAGCAAGAAACTGGGCCAAATAATTGTGTTTTTTATAAATAAATCTGGGTCCGAAGGTTATAAATTGTGAACCCAAAGTTGAATTGTTTTGAGCCTTTAATACCCTTTCTTTCTAGCCCTATCCAAATCCCACATTACGGTCCAAAGAAAGACCTTCCGATCAGTCTTCAAAAGATGCCACGTTAGGCAAATGAGAGAGTCCTATCAGAACATAACACTCTGATTCCCAGCAAAAAAGACTCTAATTTCCAGCAGAAGAAATATGAGAGAGTCTTAGCAGTAACAACCCCAATCCACAGCTGAAGAGTAATACAAATGAGAGAGTCTTAGCGGTGAAAACCTTCATAGGCACCATAAGGCGATGAAAGCTGAGAGAAAAACCAAAATGAGAGAGGCTTGACAGTGAAAACCCTTCGGGCCCTACAAGTCAAACAAAGATTAAGAATCATATGGAAAGCCCCAGACGAAGATTATGAAAGGCGAGTTAATGACGGAGAATATGTTACATGTGCATGTCATGGCTATTAGAGTTGGTATCCGTGTTTGATGGGTTTTTATTTTTATTTTATAATTTTTCTTTTTAGAGAGTCATCCTCCTCCTTTGTTTTCATTCTGCTCTTTTTATGTTTTTCCTTTCATTAAAAATTCCCCAATAGAGTCTGTTTGTGAGAAATGACTTCAAAATTTGCCATCAGCCTTCCAATTAAGCAAGACGAAATCTGATTAGCACCCAAGTGGTATTAGTCAGGAGGGAACAAACACAAGGCCCTTGTCCAGAAGGATATTCCCCAGCAAGAGGAAATTGACAAAGGGGTGGATCAGCAGGAGGATACCTCCATCAAAAAGCAAATGTTAATCACCTCAAGGTCAAGGCCAGTGAGACTCAAAGGTCGAGAAAATGCCCGTTACTTAGATATGCCACAAAAGAAGGGGAGATACCCCAGCAGAAAAGGTATTTCCAGTGACAAGTATAAACGAAAAAAATGGTTCATCAGTAAAACATGCAAGATCCTCAAGCAGGGTAGAGAAGCAAGAAAAGGAAAAAACTATCCCCAGTAGGTATGTCATCCCTCGAAAATAATAACATCCCCAGCAAGTTTTGACAATGAAATGCATAGCAGGGAAAGAGAAGGAGAACCATCCCCAACAGAAGCATCACAACCAACCACCGCATTTTTAAACTAATAAATTTTCTTTGATTTGAAACAGGAAAAGGAAATGGCGCTGATGGCAGAAAAGCATGCCATAAGGAAGATTATCAAACTGGGGCAGAAAATTTTCCATTCATTTGGAAAATTTTATGGAAGACAGGTATCCATTTGGGGAAGAAGAAAGATAACACCAGTTTTAAGGGAAGTGGTCCTTGAACTTGTATTATCCTCAGCATGGTGGAAAGAAAGAAAATAACAAGTTTTAATGAAAGGAGTTGTATCCCTAGCGGACAGAACGAAAAGGATGAAACTTGTGTTCAAAAAAGCAAAAGGCCAGTGTCATCCCTAGCAGCCTTCAGAAGAGTGAAGCACCAGTTTTGAAGAAATAAAAATTCCCGAGCAGTATTATCCTCAATAGCGTTATCCCCAGCTGATAACATTTTTATCCCCAACAGGTAAGTAAACAACCCCCCTACAGCGTTATCCCCAGTTGTATCCTTAGCGGACATAACAAAAATGATGAAACTTGTGTTCAAAAAAGCAAAAGGCCAGTGTCATCCCCAGCAGCCTTCAGAAGAGTGAAGCACCAGTTTTGAAGAAATAAAAATTCCCGAGCAGTGTTATCCTTAACAGCGTTATCCCCAGCTGATAACATTTTTATCCCCAACAGGTAAGTAAATAACCCCCCAACAGTGTTATCCCCAGCAGTTTCGAGGGAAGACAACACGATTTTTAAAGGAAGCTGTTCTGCAAGAAGATAATTCAGGAAAAAGGAAATGGTTTAAGAGGAAATGGGAGGCGCACTTCCTAAATTAAGATTTCATTCATAGGAGACACACTTCCTAAGTTTATTTTCACTCATAGGAGACGCACTTCCTAAATTAATAGTTCATGCATAGGAGACGCACTTCCTAAATAAAGATTTCACCAATAGGAGACGCACTTCCTAAGTTTATTTTTACCCAATAGGAGACGCACTTCCTAAAGTTTATTTTTGCCCATAGGAGACGCACTTCCTAAATTAAGATTTCAATCATAGGAGACGCACTTCCTAGTATAAAGTTATTAAAGTTTTACCCATAGGAGATGCACTTTCTAAGTTTATTTTTACCCATAAGAGACGCACTTCCTAAGTTTATTTTCATGCATAGGAGACGCACTTCCTAAATTAAGATTTCAATCATAGGAGACGCACTTCCTAGTTTAAAGTCATTAAAAGTTTTACCCATAGGAGACGCACTTCCTAAGTTTATTTTTACCCAATAGGATACGCACTTCCTAAGTTTATTTTTGCCCATAGGAGACGCACTTCCTAAATTAAGATTTCAATCATAGGAGACGCACTTCGTAGTATAAAGCCATTAAAGTTTTACCCATAGGAGACGCACTTCCTAAGTTTATTTTTACCCATAGGAGACGCACTTCCTAAGTTTATTTTTACCTCTAGGAGACGCACTTCCTAAGTTTATTTTCATGCATAGGAGACACACTTCCTAAATTAAAATTTCAATCATATGAGACGCACTTCCTAGTTTAAAGTCATTGAAGTTTCACCCATAGGAGACGCACTTCCTAAGTTTATTTCACCCATAGGAGACGCACTTCCTAAGTTCATTTTCATGCATAAGGAGACGCACTTCCTAAATTAAGATTTCACTGACAGGAGACGTATTTCCTAGTTTAAAGTCATTAAAGTTTCACCCATAGGAGACACACTTCCTAAGTTTATTTTTACCCATAGGAGACGCACTTCCTAAGTTTATTTTCATTTATAGGAGACGCACTTCCTAGTTTAAAGTCATTAAAGTTTCACCCATATGAGGCACACTTCTTAAGTTTATTTTTACCCATAGGAGACACACTTCCTAAGTTTATTTCCATTCATAGGAGACGCACTTCCTAGTTTAAAGTCATTAAAGTTTCACTCATAGGAGACGCACCTCCTAAGTTTATTTTTACACATAGGAGACCCACTTCCTATAGTTATTTTCATGCATAGGAGACGCACTTCCTGAATCAATAGTTCAATCATAGGAGACACACATCCAAAATTTAAATTCACCTTCAGGAGATGCACTTCCTAGTTTAGTTCATTCCAGTTCAAACATAGGAGATACACTTCCTAATCAAGATCTTTCAAGTCATTCTTATAGGAGACACACTTCCTAGTTTTAATCACTGATGTTTTCATCCCTAGACGCACTTGCTAGTCTTGGTTATTTAAATTCATCTTTAGGAGACGCACTTTCTAAGCCTGGTTCATTCATGTTTTATTTTTAGCAGACGCATTTTCTAGTCAAAGTTCTTGGTTTTACTCGTAGGAGACGCACATCCTAGTCTAGTCTTTAGCTTACTATCATTATTGCATCAATAGTATAAGTGGTTTACAATTTTGCTAAAGTCTCATAAATCTTCCTAGTGCAAGCTGGGTAGGAAAGTTCGTTCGTTTTATTTGTTTTGATTGTAGGATCCCGCCCGGAGAGCGGAGGGTTACAACAAAAATCCCCAGCATTCAATCCAAGTTAGAAGTAGCAGAAGCTCACCTCAATAATGCGAGTTAACAGTCTGAGATGATCGAAAGAAGTTAGTCACAATAAAGAAAAAAGGTGAATCCAAAGTGCAGTTGTGGAGGAAATATGCGATCTACCCAAATCATGACCGATGTCACAAGAGTTGCAAGCCTGGTCCAAATCTAGAAAGCCGAAAAAGATTGAACTAGCACCTACAACTAGCAAGTATATCAAGGTTCAAATTTAGAGTTCGCATGAAGCACCAACCAATACTCAAGATCAAGCTTCAGAAGACTTATAGATATGAATCATGTAACTAGTAGCTTATAGGCTTAGTTAGTCTTTCTTATGTTTTGATTTTTGATGTAATAGCAGGACCACGGACTGGAACTTCGATGGAACGGAACCTCGACGGAACGGCACCTCGACTGGCTCTCCACCTCGGTTACTCCATATTCTTACTCACTTCTGAACAACACGTGACCTGATTCTTTTATAGCCAAGGATATGTAAGCAGCTCAGATATAAGGTCTCGGTTACATCCTCTTCTCTTTAGTTTAGTCTCTCTGAATAAGGGTCGGGTCAAAACACTTGTCTAGTCGTTCTTTGTCTGAAAACTCTTTGTGTTTTCAGTCAAAGAGGGGCAGCTGTCAGCGCGTGATTTTGGACCCTCCCCGATTTTTTTTATATTTTAGCGTAAATATTTAGTTAGGCATAATATAACTATTTTTGACTTCTTCACTTTATTTTCACCATAAAAATATAAAATTACAAAAATATTTTAATTTACGTATCTTTCATAAATTTAAATAAAAATATTCAAAAAAAAAAGTATCTTTTTTTTACATAATCTTGAAAACAACAAAAAATAGTCACAATTTTTCATATTAATTGTATTTTTTCTCAAAAGAAAGAAAAAGTTTTCAAAAATATATTTTTAAAGGATCTGCTCTGTCCATTTCAAGTTGGATTTTAATAAATGAATTTATCAAGTAAGAGCAGTATTTTATTTTTATTAACTAAAAATAAAGAAAGAAAAAAAAGGAAAACGTGAAAAATTAAAGAAAAAAGAAAAAAAAAGATTAGATATATTTAGTCCTTAATATCTTATTCTATCCACCTCCTAACTTGATTTTCTCCATATCTTTCATAATTATGTGTAGTTGTTTCACCCATAACATAATTGATTCATTTCTGTCACAATTTGATATTTTCTTCAAGTTGGGGCCATATAATTTGTGCTTTTCTCTACAAGACTCACTATATACATATTAGGCACAATGAAAAACAAAAGGAGGGGAGTGCGTGACAGAAAACGTAAAGAAAAAAACAAAAAAGGGGGTTGGGAAAAAGTGCTAGATAACGTAAAAAATAGAAAGTGGGTTGGAGAAAAGTGTTTTCTCCAAATTGACAATACACACATTATTTATATAAGAAAGAAAAGAAAAAAAAGAGAGAATAGGAGAAGAAGAGATATCACTGTTGATTTTCTTCTTCTTCATGAAGAAGGCAACTGAAAATCGAGCCTCCATACCCCTAAACCAGCACCCACTTCCCGTCGTTTCTTTGCCATTAGCGACCCCTCATCGGCTCCAACCAAAGCCACCATCTTGCTCACCAAAACAGTCCCGTCGTTTGTCGTCGCCACGTCGTCTTTTCCTGCTGCGTCGTCAACCCACAGCCTTCCGTTGCTGCCTTCTTCACGTCCAAACGACCACCACCAGCTTCTGCTCCTTCACGCCGCACCCTCACATCCAAACAATCCTACGCTGCCAGCAAACACTACTGCTGTCACGCCCTTCCCGTCCTCGTCTATCCTCTCTGTTTTGTTTCACTGTTACATCACATGAAATGATGAGGTCCAACAGCTTTATCACTGTCCGTCACTAGTGAGGCTCGAGTTTAACTGTCAACCCGTTTTGCTTGAGTGTTATCATCATTTCATTGGTTCGTTGTGATTGGTCGAGGTAGCAGTTCTCCGTTTGAGGTTTTCGGGCAGATTCGATTTTCCGGTCGAGGTTCCGTCGCTTCGTGTCCCTATTGGTTGTCGATTTGCTGCTTTGGAAACTCTCTTTGTCGATTCGTCATCGAAGAATATGCAGCATTGAGGTTAAGCTCTTTTCATTCTTTATAGATCAATAGCTTTAAATTATATTTTTGATAAGTTCAAATCTACACGGATCTGTTTTATCTCGGTTGGTTTCCTTGTTTATTTTATTCAATTTTGTTATTATTTTCCTCTGAACCAAGCATTACAAATCTGTCCTAGAACTTTGAATAAATAAAAAAATAATTAATTATGTTGAATTGAAGTAGTAGTATATTGAAGTAACTTGATCGCGAGGTTTTGTACTTTAAAAGCAAACATATGGGTTTACAGTAGCTCATAACAAAATATAGTGATTTGAACTTCGGATATTTTTATTGTCATGATTATTTGCTTTAGTAGTTTAACCGTTAGTATACTTTTTATGCACATTTTCAATAAATTATCGTGACTAGGGGTATGGTTCCCGTAACGTAGTTGTGGTATTAAATTTCGAATTAGTTTTAAATGTGAATATCTTAGTTCATTTAGCTGAATAGAATCGAGGTGTGTCAAACCTAACAAAATTGATAAATTGCGTGGCCTTCGTTAATCATTTCCTTTTATATACTTAGAAATTCGGGATGGGTCGTTTAGCAAATTTTACGGTCTTTAAAAAAAAGATATAATACGCTAGTTGCTTTAGGCGCAATTTGTAATAATCTTACCTTCCTAATACGGGTGTGTATTTTATGCAACCCAAATCTAAATCCAAAAACGTCGAATAAGAATGTGTCGAGGATCCGGGTGCATTTTATGTGACGTGATCTAAAAACATGTCCGTAAATGACTTCACTTTCTTAAAATAAAACAATTTGACAAAAATGGTTAATTAATTCTAGAAATGCACGAATAGGATAATATGTATTAAAATCAAGTATTTTAGCCAAATATAGCAGTTGGGCGACCGTGCTAGAACCACGGAACTCGGGAATGCCTAACACCTTCTTCCGGGTTAACAGAATTCCTTATCCGGATTTCTGATTCGCAGACTGTTAAACAGAGTCATTCTTTTCCTCGATTCGGAATTCAACCGGTGACTTGGGACACTATTAACCTTCCAAGTGGCGACTCTGAATTAATTAAATAAATCCCGTTTTGATTATCCTTTAATTGGAAAAACTCCCTCACGCCCTCGCGGGTAGCGAGAAAAAGGAGGTGTGACAACCATGCCGTATTTTTTTTAGTAATAGGTAACAAATTAAAATATAAATCGTTACAAACGCAATAAATACTTAATAGTACTTTATAAAATAATTATTAAAAATATATCGATAGGTTAAACAAATTAAATATTTAGTATTTTTATAATGTTGAATAAATATGATAAAAAGTTAATAGTACAAATAAAACTCTGCCGAATTTAGTTGGATAATCCTAAAAACTATATAAATAAATACTTTATATAAAATTAAGTAATAATAATAAAATTTATGAATTAAATAATAATACAAAAAATATCGCAAGATATTTCGAGATGTTAAACGGTTAAAGAGAATAATATTTTAATTAATATTATTCAATTTACATACATCATCATGGACCGTCCATCTTTGCATCATGGACCTGCTTCTCGAGAGCTAGTTTAGTTCTAGGCGGGCCACAAGTTTTCACACATATGTGATTGAGACTTATTTAGCCAGAATTTCCACCTGAAACATATTAACGATTTTTAGGAGTTTATTAAACCACCCAGTTTATCCTCGTACAGTTGCGTACCTTAATCGAATCAGCTTTTACTGGCTTGTAGAGGTCGGTCGGTTGTAGTTCGATTGGCCCCTGATTACTGCTCTGATCGAATGGTGGAGACCTGAGACTCCTACATTTCATTTGCCTATCGGCGAGGCGACCATCACACTAGAGGATGTGGAGGTATTATCGGGTTACCCGTTGACAGTTTTGTTGTCCACTACCTCCTTTCTCTTAGGGGTATAAGTGACACAACTATCTACACATGTTAGAGAGGCTCACTAGATTCCAGCCGGCGGAGCAAA
Organism: Nicotiana noctiflora; assembly: GCA_032618575.1. Lineage (NCBI taxonomy): Eukaryota > Viridiplantae > Streptophyta > Magnoliopsida > Solanales > Solanaceae > Nicotiana > Nicotiana noctiflora. The sequence goes on from JASVEL010006794.1 coordinate 21,201, forward strand.
CTGCTGTTAGTGGAGTAAGTCGATTGCAATTATCGCCTGTTAGGCAACATCTGGATGCACTACACGAGCAGATCATGGATGAGTCACCACTTAAGGATATTAAGCGGCAATCAAGGCTGTCGATTTTGATGATATTTGGTGAAATACTTTTCCTGAACACTTTGGGAAACCTTGTGAGCCTACAGTTCTTGCATCATCTAGAGCGCTTAGATCACTTACCCCTTTACAGTTAGGATGGAGCACTTCTAACAGCTATGAAGGGCGTAGATGCATCATGTGCGAGACTTTGCTGAATTTATTCCATTACTACAGGTGATAGCGTTATAGTTTTCTTCATGATTATCGTAGATATAGTAAAAGAAGTACTCAAATATACGTCCACAATCAATATTAGGTTTGGTATTGGTAGAGGTTCTTGCAGATGCAACCCCCTCCGACGTATATACCACGTACTAGGAGGTGGGTAGGTAGGCGAGGACATGCCTGCGACATTGAGGCTCGACATCATCTCTCTTATTACCAGATCTGTTGGATCTTCTAGAAGATGATCATGTAAATTTTGACTAATCTTGTTTGATAATGATTGATTTTTCTATCTTTTACTTACTATTCTTGCGTTTCATAAATAGTTCATATGGAGGTCATATAGTGACGAGTTCGTCACTGGTTTGCTAGAGTATTGCTCACGTGATCGAATTGTGTGGATGTACGATGTTCCACTAATATGTCTCGATATAGTTGAGCAGCATTCGTTCGAAAGAGTCATGCGATAGTTTGGTTGCCAACGACTTATACCTGTTATCCCAGTTGGCATGCCACACATTATGAGTGGCATGATCGCAGCAGAGTTAACTAGGCATACTTGGACTGGCTAGAGGCCCAAATAGAGAACTGGGATGAGAGACTGGTCCTGATTCCTCCATACCCTCCACATGTCCGTGTCTACAGTGAGCATGAGTACATGGAATGACAATGTCATTTTACTCGCACTCTAGTCAATAATCTCGTTCATCGGCAGGGTGATTGGTATGTTCCATATGTAGGGAGGCATGTGGCACCGGTATGTTATTTTAAATACTTACCTATCATGTTAGATTTTCTTAGCTTCCTTAATCTCCTGTTTTAATTTTGTGTGAACCCATTTGACTGAGCATGAAGTTTTAAAAAAAAAAAGCAAAGACTTTTAAACTTGTAGTATAGAATGAGGCACATATATTTTGTGTGGATATAAATCATTGCATAAAGGTAAATTATTTCCAAATAAGGAAAGGGGTCATTCTTTTTTGCACGGACCAAAAAGGAAATAGGTTCACATAAATTGAAATGGAGGGAGTATGTTATATTCTGTGCAAGCTATTGGCTTACACCTTTTTTACCAGATGGGTCTGCAGATGCGGCAACATGTAGGTGATGGATCATCATTTGGGCACCATTAGGGTCGATAGGTTGCTGAGTTTGCTGTTTCCACATTGGTAGTTGCACGCACGGATGCGTGACTAGGTTTTGATATTGCGTATGTGCCACCTAAGGATTACTGTTAGACCCTTGACAAAGTTGATCGGCATGTGGCGTGGTAGTGGAAAGGATTTTGGCATGATGGCCTTTCCATTGGCCTATGTGCGGGGCAAATTAACATGCAAGACAATGCGGGTGTTGTCAATGGCAACAAATTGTTGCAAGGGCAAGTGTGACAGACTACGCTTCTATTTGAGGGCTATGGTATGATAGACTACACTAAAATATGAGTGCACTATGTACAAGAAAAGTCCAAGACCTTGACGGAATTAGGCGGGCTGGACGGATGCTTGACAGGGAAAAATAGGAAAGAACTCGGTGCTAAAATGGGGTGGCTTAGTGCTAAGGCAGTGACATATGTGGTGTTTCCATGACTTAGGTGAGCGGGCTTGCACCTAAGTAAATTGTGGGCAAACGACTTGGCAAAGGGAAGAGCATCAAGGCTTTGTGACTTGATACTAAAATCAACATGGCACTGGCAAAGGGAAGACTTGATCAAGTAGGGGCGACTTGACAAGGACAAGCAAATGTACAACGGGAAGGTAGTGCGCGGACAAATTTGTCATGGAATTGAGTTGCGGTAAACGGGCCAAGTTCATGGGCGATTGCAAGGAAATATTTGGCATAATGCAGCTAGATACAATGACATTAGAGATGGTCCAAGCCAAGGCACAAAATTGGGGCAGCAGCGGCTAGGAAAATACGCACATGTTGTGCACATGAAGCAGTTAAAACTGCCATGTCCAAGATTGCCTGATTATATGCTAAGTGTTTGCATGTTTTTGGAACATGTTCTAGCATGTCCTACATGTTTTTTATCATGGGGATGATGTCCTATCAGTTGGGGGAAGTCAACTGAATATAGGAAATAGTTTTGGGCTGACTACACTATATATATGTGTGTGTTAGCAGCCTTAATAACGGGATAAGTACCTAGGGAGGGAAATACTATGAAATATAGACATAGGGTTGTCTATTTTAAGGCTTGAGCATGGCAAAATATGTGTCATTGCATTGCCAAACGAGTGGCAGCACGAGCGGCCTTAGGTGGGGGCTTTTATAGGGCACATTCGTTCAAGTGTCGGTATTTTTGTGAGTTGATGACTGCCAAGGGTGGAATCACCTTGACAAACTCGAGAGTTTCCTTTGTAATTGATTTTACGAAAGGTTGGGAAAAGTGTTTCCCGTAAATCTGCTTGTGTCCTTCATATTTATGGTGCTTTGAATTATTTCTACGTATTAAACCTCGAATCCAAAAGAAAATAGGGCGAAGGCTGATGTCAAGTGGGAACTTGACTGCCGCACAATGGGCAGTGTTTTGACAGACAGAAAATGCCCTATGACAATTACATCATGGGCCAGGCATGCCCCCCAGCACGTGGTAGACGTGTCAGGCGTGTCTAGAGAGTAAGGGGTGGCCCGCGTGGTTGGGGTGGTCAGCAAGTATGGGGTCCCCAGCAAGAAGGGGCTGAGACACAAGTGGAGGATATGGGTGTAGATTTGTTGGGTGACTTTGGTGAGGCACGATGATGGAGATGATATGCCTACATTCAGACAGTTGTCAACGGGACTTCACATTTTACCCCAACATCTCCATTATTGATCGCGTACGTCGGCATTGCATCGTTTGATTGGGATGAGTATTGCGTCGATGTATGCATAGGATCGTCCAGTATGAGAGACATCTAAGTTATGGCTATGCATCGAGGGTTGCTGAGGATTTTGTAGGCACATCAACGGAGTCATCATATCTGGTGGAGATGACACAACCTTTATCTAGTCCAGTCCACCTCGGAGTTCTCCCGAAGCATTTTGTGCCCACTCAGACGCATGTTTTGTTTATATCACCATTGTTTTAAATTTATTTGACCTTAATTATTAGTTAGTAATAAATAATTTGTTTAATTTTGTTTTAGATTTTAGTATCTCCTATCACGGAGACAACACCGTGCAATACTCGATTGCTGGAGAAGCATATTCTTATTTTGGAGCCAACCGAGACATTAGTTTGACTATAAAAAAATTTTAACTTATTATATGTCTATTCTATATATTATATACTATAATATGCTAATATTCTGTAGCTTACTGTTGGACCAACGAACGCCTCTACTGATCCTGCTAAGCTTCCAGAAGATCATGCTGCAACGCATCCTCATATAAAGAGGCGAGGATGAGGATGATCTTGACAGCGTAGCCGATTTGGATGATATGCACCTAAGACCAGCCAATGCACTAAAGCATACATGTTGCATGGCACATTGATTTTTAGTTTGCTTTGTATATATTAAACTAAACATTATTTTCAATATTTTTTATGTTTTTACGTTATAAACTTTGTGTTATTAGTTCTAGTCTTATTGATTAGGTTAATAATAGAACAAAGAAAGTCTGATTGACATACATTAAAATACGTTAAAAACACATAATACATGAAATCTAAAACATAAAATAAATACTATACTTAAAACGGTCATATGTTCGTTTAGTCTCTGTCGACCATTATTCTCTGCTTCAACCACTGAAGTTTTTCTTCAAACCGATTATTTTCTTCTTCTGCCTTTTTCAGTTGCTCCTTTACTGACGCAAGTTGTTCTTCGAGTTTCCAGATCTGTCTTTCGTACTCCCAGGTATGATTCCAAAGGTTTAGCAAACATGAACTGTAGTATTCCTGATTAATGTGTTCATCGTACTATTCTTTAAAATCACATTGATTTTCTCCCTACAAATGGTGCTTATAAGAAATGACTATTCATGAAAATATTATAAATAATCTATTAACCAACATAACTTTCAATATTAATAACTGACAACTTGTTAGCAAGTCCAACATCTGTAACCTAGATTGCAGAGTTGACCAACATAGATTCAAAATCGCTCGTTTCCCGCCCTAACTCCTAGGCACATCACTGCGTTCAGACATATCGTATTACTTGAAGTTGAAAATTTATGAAAAATAGTATTCTTTGTTTGATTAAGCTATGATGATCTACGAGGAATAATGTAAAATGCGCGTGGTTTTATAGTTTAGATTGAGTGATTTTAAGTTGGTAAATTACACAAATTATTCATGCGCTATGTTTCACTTACAATGAACTCTTTACAGTACTAATGCGTGTAGACATTTTTAGGTCTACAAGACAAGAAACACATTTAATTTGTATTATTTACTATCTACTACATAATGCATATTATTCACGCCATGTTTCACTTACAGTATATTCTTTACGGTATTATTGCGCACATGGTTTTTAAAGTCGACATAACAAGACACATATTAAACTTGTATTATTTACTAATCTACTACTTATCACACATTTTAATGCACTATGTTTCACGTACGGTGGATTCTTTTTTGTACTAGTGCGTATAAATTTTTTTTAAATCGACAAGCCATATATAGCGTATAATGCACATGTCATGAGAAACGACCTCCCATTTGGGTCTTCTTAAGTTGAACCGAATTTTATTTTTCAGTTATTTAGTTAAACAACCATTTCAAAAATGACACTTACATTTAATAAGTGGTTTAAGAAGAGGAAAAAGGGAAAAGACGGTTCAAAAGATCCACATTAAACACGTTAGAACACAATTAATCCCTTCCTTAAACAATAAATATGCTAGGTTGCTATACTGATTTAGGATGACATATGGTATGGATTTACGTCCCTTGGAAAATAAGACCATAAATATAAATATAGATCTCAAAATTGCAGGGCCATTATTGAGGCGGAAACCTTTTTTATAAAGCTTGAAGGTATGCGAATTTAGGGTGAAACCTACAATGGGTTCCCCTATACTAAAAAATGTGTGATTATGTCGTTAGCACCACAAGACTTATTTGCAACGTTCCAAACTAGCACACATGAAGATGAACCAAAAATTATTCGACATTTGATGAAGGCAATTTTAGAGATGGAAAAGGCACTAGCCGTTCTTCATTCACTGGATGATCTTAACTATCTCCAAGGAACGGTGGAACAACAATTAGATTTATTACAAAATAAATAATTGCATAGAGTGCTTGATTCCTGCATTTCCAATAGTTGTGGAGTGGGAGGGACTACCAAAATTTCTACCACAGATGTTGAACATAGGAGTATCATATTGTTGTAAAATTCAAGCAAGTGGTCTTATTGATGATAGCGATGAAATATGAGAAATGTGTGTCAACTAGGGCCTAGATAATGATGCTCTCAGTCCGGACATATGTGAATGTCACGACCCCAAATCCGGTCGTGATGGCGCCCAACACATTGCTAAGCCAGCCTGACCAATCAATAACAAGAACGGAGCTAGAAGCTCGTTTTATCCCATTTAAGCATATCAAAACATGAAACAACAGTGATACATATACCAACGGCGGGGAACCAAGTCCCAAATTATACCAACTCCCATAGACCGAAGGGTCAAGAGTCATGAGCCTCTAATGAACATAAGTGTATAAAGGTTTACAAGATACCAAGTGCGGAAAGAAAAGTCGATACAGAATCAAAAGACAGTAAGAAGGAATATCGGGTCCTGCGGACTCTGCGGCTACCTCGTATATCCCACAGATGTCGCCTCGCACAGCTACTGGATCACTGCTGAGAGGTACCTGGATCTGCACACAAGGTGCAGGGAGTAAAATGAGTACTGCCAGACTCAGTGGTAATAAACAGGGGTAAGACGGCGCAGATAAGAAATCCGCAATAAAGCACTATGTAAAGCTGTAATCAAACACCCTGTCACAGAATCAATAGCGACTGTACATGTACCAACAAGTACCAGCAAAACAGTATAATAGCTATCAGATGTAGCTAAATGCAATGCAATGCATGATATGACCGCTACGGCGCGTAGCCCGATCCAATTTGGGTACCGTGCTCACTGTGGGGGTTCAGACTCCGGAGGGGCTCCTACAGCCCAAGCATAATATTACTGCGGCGTGCAGTCCGATCCAACATATATACTGCTGCGGCGTGCAGCTCGATCCACTACCAGTCAGCTAATATGCAAATACAGCCTCGCAGGCTCAAAAGTAGATTTGAAAACCATTTTATCATTTTTCATTTGGAAAACAGTAATATCAAGTTCCAGAGATTGGAGATAGCATGATAACAGAAATAGCTACGGACTGGTAGTAACTAACATGTCAATATGATAAGACAATGACAACGATCCTCGCGGGATCCAATAACTGGCTCATGGCCCACAAGTATACATAACCACCCAAGAAGGGGATTCCTCGGCACAAAAGTGGCCAATATCATAATATATAGTATGCAACCATCCGAGAAGGAGGTTCGACAGCTCAATAATAGCCAATATCATAACACAGTGCCAACATGTCGGACTAAGCCATAGTCCTCATATCACAATCGACCCCGCACTCACAAGAGAGTACGTGTCTCGCCGCTATACAGCGTCACAAAGTGGTATACGGGGTTTCGAACCCGCTGGTCATCACCCACATCTATTACTCACCTCAATACAGCTCGACGACTAGTCAGCGATGCCCTTGCCACGAGAATCAAGCTTCGCACGCGTAGAATCTGATCAAATACAGTAGAAACACAACAAATTAGGCCAATGGGACGACACTCAATCAATACAACTCGATTTACATCAAAATTCCCAAAGTTGTCAAAACCCGACTTTCGGTACGCTTATCGAAAAATCACAGAAGTCACTTTTTCGGAATCCTCATCTCGATACGAGTCTAGGCATATAAATTTTACCAAAATCGGACTCCATTTGCCCACTCAAATCAGTATTTTTCTTCAATTTAGGCTTAGGGCTCAAACCCACCTTTAATCTTCCATTTACAGGGATTTAACCAAGGATTTCATGTTAAAATGATGTAATTAATCCACAAAACTTACCTCCAATGAAACCCCGATGATTTCCCAGCAATCTCCCGTCAATTTCTTCTCTTGGAACTCAAAAATGGAGGTTTTGGGTATTAAACCCGCGACCGGTTCTGTTCTGAACTTAAACTCACTGCCAGTCAAATCTCTTCATCGCGTTCGCGACGCCTCTCACGCGAACGCGATGCCTTAATCAAGTCCTTCATCGCGAACGCGACACACCTTCACGCATCCGCGAAGACCATTCTCCCCCAGCCCGGATTTTTCCTCTACGCGAACGCGACATACCTCACGCGTTCGCGATGCCTTGCGAATTCCTCATACGAAAACGCGGCATCAACCCTCGCGAATGCGATAGTCACCTAATCCCAGCCTACGCGAACGCGGCATAGCCCTCGCGAACGCGAAGGCTAAAGTTTTGCCCAGTGATCTGCAAATTTACAGCAGACCATTTCTTGCTTCCAAATGCCGGATGATGGTCCGGATTCACCCCGAGGCCCCCGGGACCCCAACGAAAACCACCAACATACCCCAAAACACGATACGAACTTGTTCCAATCATAAAAACACCACCCTAAACATCAAAATCACCAATTACACACGGATTCAAGCCTAAGTTTCTTTAAAACTTTTGAATTACACATTTCATCAAAAACCCAACCAAACGACGTCCGAATGACCTGAAATTTTGCGGACACATCCAAAATCACATGAATAAGCTACAAAAATCGTCGGAATTCCATTCCGACCCCGGATCAAAATCTCACCTACCGTTCGGACTTCACCAAAATTCAACCTTAGCCAATTCAAGCCTATTTCTACACCGGACCTCCAAATTCAATTCCGATTGCGCCCCTAAGTCACAAATCACCTCCCGGAACTAACCGAATCATCAGAATTCAATTCCGAGCCCTCTAACCAAATAGTCAACTACGGGTTGACTCTCCTTATTCAAGTTTTCTTCAAAAAGGCTATATGCCTCATTTTCAATCCAAATCACTCCTAACTCACCCGATAGACTCTAACATTGATATAAAAGCATAAAACATGAAATTACAACATAACGGGGTGGTAATTTCCGTGACGACGGGCCGGGTCGTCACATTCTCCCCCTCTTAAGCAAATACTCGTCCTCGAGCTGGTCAAGAAACATACCTGAAGTCTCAAACAAGTGAGGATATCTGCTCCGCATCTCCCGCTCGACCTCCCAAGTGGCCTCCTCCACGGGTTGACCTCTCCACTGAACCTTAACTGATGCAATCTCCTTGGACCTCAATTTTACCCGACGACCCAATATAGCAATAGGCTCTACATCATAGGACAAATCACCATCAAGCTGAATGGTACTGAAGTCTAATAGACGGATCTCCAATGTACTTCCGGAGCATAGACACATGGAATACTGGATGAACGCTGGATAGACTGGGCGGCAAGGCCAACTCATATGCCACCTCTCCAACTCTCCTAAGTATCTCAAAAGGACCAATGTACTTGGGACTCAACTTACCTTTCTTCCCGAACCTCATGACACCCTTCATAGGTGAAACCTTCAACAATACTCTGTCACCAACCATGAAAGACAACTCTCGAACTCTACGGTCTGCATAACTCTTCTGGCGAGACTATGTCGTGCGAAGCCTCTCCCGGATCAACTTTGCTCTACCCAGAGCATTCTGAACTAACTCAATCCCTATCAGTCTATCCTCACCAGGCTCAAACCATCCCACGGGAGATCTACACCGTCTGCCATACAATGCCTCGTACGGGGCCATCTGAATACTCGACGGATAACTGTTGTTGTAGGCAAACTCAGCAAGTGGCAAGAACACATCCCACGAACCACCAAGGTCAATCACACATGCTTGCAACATATCCTCCAGGATCTGAATAGTGCGCTCAGACTGCCCGTTTGTCTGGGGGTGAAATGCAGTGCTCAACTCAACCCGCGTACCCATCTCCCGCTGAAATGTTATTGGTGTTTGTGATGGTCCAATGTTGACTAACAAACAGGTTATTCTCATGCTTTATACTCTATACAGTTTTTTTCTTGATTCCTGTTATCCTGTACTTGTTATGAATCATGGGCCTCATCTTCCTTGAAATGTTGATTTTTTTCTTGGGATTACAGTGCACTAATGGCAATTTCCAGATTTTTTTTCTTTTGGTTACAAGTGTCAGAGGTTGTGAGTTCGAGTCTCCCCAAGAGCAAGGTGGGTAGTTCTTGGAGGGAAGGATGCTGGGGTCTATTTGGAAACAGCCTCTCTACCTTAGGGTAGGGGTAAGGTCTGCGTACACACTACCCTCCCCAGACCCCACTAAGTGGGATTATACTGGGTTGTTGTTGTTGTTGTTGTTGTTGTTGTTGAAATACATCATCGGGCCTCTGATGCTCGTATTTAACCTGCTGACAGTTGAGGCACCGTGATACATGTCTGACAATGTCCATCTTCATCTTTCTCCACCAATAGTGTTATTTCAAATCTTGATACATCTTCGCGGCTCCTGGATGGATAGAATACCGCGAGCTATGGGCCTCCTCCAGAATCAACTCACGAAGGCCATCAACATTGGGCACACATATTCGGCCCTGCATCCTCAATACGCCGTCACTATCAATGGTGACATCTCTAGCATCATCATGATGAACTCTGTCCCTAAGGACATCCAAATGTGGCTCATCATATTGACGCTGACGAATACGATCATATAGAGATGACCGAGATACAACATAAGCCAATACCCGGCTGGGCTCCGAAATATCTAACCTCACTAGCCGATTGGCTAACACCTAAACATCATAAGCAAATGGTCTCTCCTCAGCTGGATTATATGCCAAGCTCCCCATACTGACCGCCTTCCGGCTCAAAGCATCGGCTACCACATTGGCCTTCCCCGGATGATATAAAATAGTAATGTCATAATCCTTAAGCAACTCAAGCCATCTCCGCTGTCTCAAATTAAGATCTTTATGTTTGAACAAGTGCTGGAGACTACGATGGTCGGTATACACCTCACAAGACACGCCGTACAAATAGTGCCTCCAAATTTTCAAGGAATGAACAATGGCGGCTAGCTCCAAATCATGAACAGGATAGTTCTTCTCATGTGGCTTCAACTGCCGAGAAGCATAAGCAATTACCTTACCTTCCTGCATCAACACACAACCTATCCCCACTCTCGAGGCATCACAATAAACAGTATATGAACCTAAAGCTGATGGCAATACTAACACTGGAGTTGTGGTCAAAGCTGTCTTGAGCTTCTGAAAGCTCTCCTCGCACTCATCCGACCACACGAATGGTGCACCCTTCTGGGTCAATTTAGTCAATAAAGAAGCAATGGATGAAAATCCCTGAACAAACCGGCGATAATATCCCGCCAAGCTAAGAAAACTCCTGATCTCTGTAGCTGAGGACGGTCTAGGCCAACTCTGCACCGCCTCTATCTTCTTAGGATCTACCTGAATACCATTACGAGACACCACATGTCCCAGAAATGCTACGAACTCTAGCCAAAACTCGCACTTGGAGAATTTAGCATATAGCTTCTCCTCCCTCAATCTCTGCAACACAATACTCAAATGATGAGCATGCTCCTCCTGACTACGGGAGTAGACTAGAATGTCATCAATGAACACAATCACAAATGAATCCAAGTAGGGTCTGAACACACTGTTCATCAGATGCATAAATGTTGTTGGGGCGTTGGTCAGCCCAAATGACATCACAAGAAACTCATAATGACCATATCGGGTCCTGAATGCAGTCTTCATAATATCCGAGTCCCTGATCTTCAGCTGATGATAGCCTGAACGAAGATCAATCTTAGAAAACACCCCTGCACCCTGTAACTAATCAAACAAATCATCTATGCGCGGTAGAGGGTACTTGTTCTTCACTGTTACTTTGTTCAATTGCCTATAATCAATATACATTCGCATGTAACCATCTTTCTTTTTAACAAATAACACCGGCGCACCCCACGGGGACACTAGGACGGATGAAACCCTTATCCAGAAGCTCCTGAAGCTGCTCTTTCAGTTCTTTCAACTCAGTTGGTGCCATCCGATAAGGAGGAACGGATATGGGCTGAGTGCCGGCACCAAGTCAATGCCAAAATCAATATCCCTGTCCGGCGGCATGCCCGGCAGGTCTGAGGGGAATACATCTGGAAAGTCCCTCACAACAGGTACAAAATCAATGCTAGGAGACTCAGCTCCCACATCTCTCACAAAATCCAAGTATGATAAATACCCTTTTTCGACCATCTTCTGAGCTTTTAAGAACGAAATGACACGGCTAGGGACGAAATCAGTCGAACCCCGCCACTCGATCCGAGAAATACCAGGAATGGCCAACGTAATTGTCTTAGCATGACAGTCCAATATAGTATGGCACGGAGACAACCAGTCAATACCCAATATAACATCAAAGTCCACCATTCCCAACAATAACAAATCTGCCTGGGTCTCCAGACCCCCAATAGATATAACACAGGATCTATAGACATGATCCACAACAATCGTATCACCCACGGGGGTGGATACATGAACAGGTAAGTCAAGATTACCACGAGTCGCACCCAAATGATGTGCAAAATAAGAGGACACGTATGAATATGTGGACCCTGGATCAAATAGAATAGAGGCATCTCTGTGACAGACAGAAATGATACCTATAATCAAGTAATTGCACTCAAAAACATATTTATTTTAATTTTGGAATTATTTGCCTGGTGCAAAAATCATGTGCTCACAGGGGCGACCACGAGAAGACTGACCTCCACCTCTACTAGACCGAGATGGTGCTAAAGATGAGGGCTGGTCCCTCTGTTGAGTCCTGTCCCTACGGAGTCGAGGGCACTGCCTCCTCATGTGGCCAAACTCACCACACTCATAACATGCACCTGGTACTGGAGAAGGGGACTGAAGGGAACCCCTCGCCGCAGAAGAACCCTGGGCTGATGAAGTAGGTGCTGCACCCTGGGCTGGAAGGGCACTAAGCGATGACTGACCCTGCTGAAACCCCTGTCGACCACGACCATAAGAACCTCCGCTCTGCTCTGGGCGGCCTGAATGAGAAGGTCTAGATGAGCGACCTCTGCTCTGCTGGGAATGCCCTCCAGATGGAGCACCACTGAAACTGCCAGAACCACGAGGCCTCTTGGCCTCCCGCTCCTCTCTCTCTCGGCGACGATCCGCCTCAATAGAGCATGCCATATCAATAACCTGCTCAAATGATGATGACAAAACTCTCTCTATGGTCATAAGAATGCGGATAGAGTAGTTGAGGCCATCAATGAACCTCCTGATCCTCTCCCTATTATTAGGGATCATCCATGTAGAATGCCTAGCCAACTGTGTGAATCTAAGCTCATATCGAGTCACAGACATGTCGCCCTGAACCAACCACTCGAACTGGCGACGTAGCTCCTCGCGACGAGACTGAGGTACATATTTCTCTAGAAAGAGAGTAGAGAAGTGCTGCCATGTGAGAGGTGCTGCTCTTGCAGGCCTACGCCTCTCAAACTCTTCCCACCAATCAAATGCGGGACCAGTGAACTGAAAGGTAGTAAATGAAACTCCGCCGGACTCAAGAATACCAGCCGTCCGCAACATCCTCTGACACTTGTCCAAGAAACCCTGGGCATCCTCGCCCCCGACGCTGCCGAAATGGGATGGGCGAAGTCACCAGATCTCTCGAGACGACGCTCGCTCGTCGTCGGGCATAACCTCAACCATATGCTCTGGAGCTGGAGCTGGTGCAGTCGGAGGAATAACCGGTGCAACCACCGAGCGGGGACCGCCTCCGGCGTCCGAAGTCCCTGAACAACCGGCTAGGTGTGCGAGCCGCGAGACCACCCCCCGTGCGAGATGTCGGCTGCGGCAGCGGTAGTTGAGACTACCCGAGCCAAACCGGATCACGCGGATAATATCGCGAGCGAGAGTCTCACCGAAGACCGGGGAATAGCAATAGATACGGTCTGGCCCTGAACCGGGGCTGCCGGAGCATCAACCATCGGGGGTCGCTCGCGAGCGGTACAACGGGCGGGTCGGTGGCACCGCCTCGCCTACCCTACCTCGACCTCTGCAGCCGACCGCGCCACGCGCCGCAACGGTGGCAATGGAGGTCGTCCACCTCGTCCCGATGCTCACGTTCTCGCCATCTGCGAGAGAATAGAATATAGAAGTTCAGTTCTCAGAACAACAAGATCGCACGACAAAGTTCAAGAAAAGTGAAGTGTTTCCTAAAGGTTCGCAGCCTCCCGAGGATAAGTACAGGCGTCCCCATACCGATCAACAAGACTCTACCAACCGGCTCAAGATTATGAGGCCTAGTAAACCTAGGCTCTGATACCAACTTGTCACGACCCCAAATCCGGTCGTGATGGCGCCCAGCACATTGCTAAGCCAGCCCGACCAATCAATAACAAGAACGGAGCTAGAAGCTCGTTCTATCCCATTTAAGCATATCAAAATATGAAACAACGGTGATACATATACCAACAGCGGGGAACCCAGTCCCAAAATATACCAACTCCCATAGACCGAAGGGTCAAGAGTCATGAGCCTCTACTGAATATGAGTGTATAAAGGTTCACAAGATACCAAGTGCGGAAAGAAATGTCAATACAAAATCAAAAGACAGTAGGAAGGAATATCGGGTCATGCGGACTCGGCAGCTACCTCGTATATCCCACAAATGTCGCCTCGCACAGCTATCGGATCACTGCTGAGAGGTACCTAGATCTGCACACAAGGTGCAGGGAGTAAAATGAGTACTGCCAGACTCAGTGGTAATAAACAAGGGTAAGACAGCGCAGATAAGAAATCCGCAATAAAGCACTATGTAAAGCTGTAATCAAATACCCTGTCACAGAATCAATATCAACTCTACATGTACCAACAAGTACCAGCAAAACAGTATAACAGCTAGCAGATGTAGCTAAATGCAATGCAATGCATGATATGACCGCTACGGCGCGTAGCCCGATCCAATTTGGGTACCCGTGCTCACTGTGGGGGTTCAAACTCCGGAGGGGCTCCTACAGCCCAAGCACAATATTACTGCGGCGTGCGGTCCGATCCAACATATATAGCGCTACGGCGCACAGCCCGATCCACTACCAGTCAGCTAATATGCAAATACAGCCCCGCAGGCTCAAAAGTAGTTTTGAAAACTCTTTTATCATTTTTCAGTTGGAAAACAGTAATATCAAGTTCCAGAGTTTGGAAATAGCATGATAACCGAAATAGCTGCGGACTGGTAGTAACTAGCATGTCAATATGATAAGACAATGATAACGATCCTCGCGGGATCCAATAACTGGCTCACGGCCCACAAGTATACTCAACCGCCCAAGAAGGGGGTCCAATGGCTCAGAAGTGGCCAATATCACAATATATAGTATGCAACCATCCGAGAAGGAGGTTCGACGGCTCAAGAATAGCCTACTATCATAACACAGTATCTCAACAAGTCGGACTAAGCCATAGTCCCCAATCACAATCGACCCCGCACTCGCAAGAGAGTACGTGTCTCGCCGCTATACAGCGTCACAAAGTGGTATACCGGGGTTTCGAACCCGCTGGTCATCACCCACATCTATTACTCACCTCAATACGGCACGACGACTACTCCGCAATGCCCTTGCCACGAGAATCAAGCTCCGCACGCGTAGAATCTGATTAAATACACTAGAAACACAACAAATTAGGCCAATAGAACGACACTCAATCAATACAACTCAATTTACATCAAAATTCCCAAAGTTGTCAAAACCCGACTTTCGGTACGTTTCTCGAAAAATCACGAAAGTCACATATTCGGAATCCCCATCTCGATACGAGTCTAGGCATATAAAATTTACCAAAATCGGACTCTATTTGCCCACTCAAATCGGTGTTTTTCTTCAATTTAGGCCTAGGGCTCAAACCCACCTTTAATCTTCCATTTACAGGGATTTAACCAAGGATTTCATGTTAAAATGATGTAATTAAGCCACAAAACTTACCTCCAACGAAACCCCGATGATTTCCCAGCAATCTCCCGTCAATTTCTTCTCTTGGAACTCGAAAATGGAGGTTTTGGGTATTAAACCCGCGACTGGTTCTGTTCTGTAATTAAACTCACTGCCAGTCAAATATCTTCATCGTGTTCACGACGCCTCTCACGCGAACGCGATGCCTTAATCAAGTCCTTCATCACGAATGCGACACACCTTCACGCGTCCGCGAAGACCATTCTCCCCCAGCCCGGATTTTTCCTCTACGCGAACGCGACATACCTCACGCGTTCGCAATGCCTTGCGAATTCCTCATACGCGAACGCGGCATCAACCCTCGTGAATGCGATAGTCACCTGATCCCCGCCTACGTGAATGTGGCATAGCCCTCGCGAACGCGAAGGCTAAAAGTTTGCCCAGTGATCTGCAATTTACAGCAGATCATTTCTTGCTTCCAAATGCCGGATGATGGTCCGGATTCACCCCGAGGCCCCCGGGACCCCAACGAAAACCACCAACATACCCCAAAACACGATACGAACTTGTTCCAACCATAAAAACACCACCCTAAACATCAAAATCACCAATTACACACGGATTCAAGCCTAAGTTTCTTCAAAACTTCCGAATTACACATTCCATCAAAAACCCGACCAAACGACGTCCGAATGACCTGAAATTTTGTAGGCACATCCAAAATCACCTAACGGAGCTACTGCAACTGTCGGAATTCCAATCCGACCCCCGGATCAAAATCTCACCTACCGTTCGGATTTCGCCAAAATTCAACCTTAGCCAATTCAAGCCTATTTCTACACCGGGCCTCCAAATTCAATTCTGATTGCTCCCCTAAGTCACAAATCACCTCCCGGAACTAACCGAATCATCAGAATTCAATTCCGATCCCTCTAACCAAATAGTCAACTCCGGGTTGACTCTCCTTATTCAAGTTTCCTTCAAAAAGGCTATATGCCTCATTTTCAATCCAAATCACTCCTAACTCACCCGATAGACTCTAACACTGATATAAAAGCATAAAACATGAAATTACAACATAACGGGATGGTAATTTCTGTGACGACGGACCGGGTCGTCACAGTGAACTAGACAGTCACGACGAAGATGAAGAAAATGGCAATAAAGAGGCCGATTAAAGTAATAATGAATAGTGCTCGGTAGTAATGATAATGACAAATGAAAACCTTTGCATTGTATTCTTAATATTTTATAAGTATTCTGTTGAATCAACAATTTGAAGTGTCAATTAGAGTTAACACTATTGGATATACAATTTTATTTTATTAATATTGCAAGCACACCATTTCAAATACTTGTTCCTACTAAATATAATGCAACAAAAAACTAATTTTATGCCTAAAATTTGTCAATATTGGATGAATTACCACCATGAACTGAACTACCACCACTTCCCAAACTAACTATAGGACATTTACGGTGATCATGTCATGTTTGGGAATAAGACCATATTTACGCACATATATGGTATCACTAACATCCATTTGGTTTCGTGTCAGTGTTCTTTCTTGCACTTGCCTGGGACGCAAGAAATCCTTGTTACAAACCATTCTAAATGATTCCGATGGCCAATAATGCTCAAAATCCACTGGTTAGAAATGGCTGCTATAGGTGTTTACATAGCAATCACACTACATTCTATCAACATACCTCATCGTGGCAAACCAG
The DNA here is from genome assembly GCA_032618575.1 of Nicotiana noctiflora. Lineage (NCBI taxonomy): Eukaryota > Viridiplantae > Streptophyta > Magnoliopsida > Solanales > Solanaceae > Nicotiana > Nicotiana noctiflora. The sequence goes on from JASVEL010006794.1 coordinate 38,273, forward strand.
TATACTGAGAAAACATCATGGCATGTGAGCATGACAAGCGCTAAATTGAGTTTTTACCACATGAACAGAATCATGTAGATTCATTGATGGTGTAGTTATTATTCCCATGTTTTTATGCAAATCGGTGTGAACTTTAAAAATATTTTGGTCGCTATAATATTACGAACATGTATTCCACTCTGACCGGTTCCTAATGCTCAAACTGTTTCATTGGTACCCCTTTTTGACAAGGACAATACAGTACGAAATCTATCAACAAACCTCTCCGCTAGCTGCTTGAATGACATCTGCACCATGGCAGTGATATGCAATCCAGGGGTATACTTCAACAACTTGTTGAAAGACTCATACACACTTATAGTCAAAGTTCCCGATCTTCTGCCACCATCCTTATGAAAGGTCCACTTATCAAACTCATGTTGCATTGACCAATGATGAGCTCCTTCATCTTCCTGCCTAATTAATTCCATTTGCATCATGCATTTACAGTCTAGATGATCCGTTGCAGCCATCCTCATTAAATTATGTAGGCTCTTATTCGGATAAGCTCGCTGGAAGTTGGCATTCAAGTGCCTAACACATTAATAGCGATAGGCGTATGGCTCCTTCCATGCATCCAAAGTACACACAAAACTTAAAATCTCACTGCGCTGATAAGATATTACACAAATACATGTACACTATCTCACAACGTGCTCATTCAAGTGGTTTAAAAACCATGTCCAAGTCTCTTGAATTTCATTGGCATATTCAAGGGAAAATATGCTTCCATTAAAAATTTTTGCAATGTCAATCAACATCTTTATATCATACTTTTCATATATATGTATGTCGTCTATAGAGATTATTGGCTAGGAATGAACAAAATCATCAATAGATGGTTTAAATGTCAGAACACATATCTGAATATGTATTCGGATAAGTTATGACTACGATCATGCTTCCATTCAACAACTTTCCTGAGGTTAATGTGTTTCAAATTAGAGATGTACCTTGTTATAGCTGCAAATGACTTATTCCAATTGCCATAAATAATCTCAAAAGTAGGTTTATGCTCGAGAAATGCCTTTGTTGGTAATGATACACCTATATACATGCGCAACTAATGTTATACACCATTTCACATTGTATCTTATGGATGATTCAATGTGTGAAATCCAGACAAGGGCAATTAAATCAACATTTAAGTTAAAAAAATCCAATTGAATGTGTCCATATCACAAGTGTGCTTGCTAATGTATTTGTGATGACCCAATAGGTCATTTTGAGTTCATGTCCTTAATTTTGTGTTTTTAGCTCTTTTTTAGTATTTTTTATTTTGCGTCCATAGTCTGTGTTTTTTTTCCAAAAACATTTTAGGTGTAAAATTTAAGAAAATATGAATTTTAGCTTTAAAAATAATTTGAGTTGGCTACGGTCAATATTTTGTGTAAATGATCCCAGATATGTATTTTGATGATCCTCGCGTGTCCATATCGAGATTTTGGACTTGGGCGCATGCCCGAAATTGAATTCGGAAGTCCCTAACTTGATTTGACGTAATTTGTTGAAAACTAGTAACTTGTAGGTTTAAAAATTCCCTAGGTTTGACTGTAGGTTGACTTTATTACTATCGCATACGTTCAATTTAATATTTAAACTTGTCTGCCAAATTTGATGCTAAACGGAGTTGATTTGATAGGGTAAAGACGCATGGTTGTGAATTTGGAAGTTCGAGTTTCTTTGAAAATTTCATGCATTTTGATGTCTGATTCGTTGTTCTAGGTATTATTTTGGTGTTTTGATCACGCGAGCAAGTTTGTATAATATTATTACACTTGTGTTCAAACTTAGTTTGGAGCACGAGGGCTTGGGTGAGTTTCGAATAGAGTACAGACCATTTGAACGTAGAAAGAATTGCTCGTTTTGGCTGCTGCTGATATTTGATATCATGTGCTTCGCGATTGCGATGCCTCTTTGTCCTGACCCCAATTTCCCTCTGTAGGATGTCGTGATGATACCTAGTCTTTAAGACTATGTAAGCCTAACAAACATGCGGAATGACTAAAATGATAATTTAAATCTCAAAATATCAACAACTATATAAAATAAAATCTACAGGTCAACATGTACATTTTCCAAAATCTGATGAAATATAAGTCTCAAGCTCTAGATACAGTAATAATCACTCTTATACATCACTATCTATAAAGATGTACGAAATAAGAAAAGAACATGAAAGAAAGGGACTCCGAGGTCTGCGGACGCGGGTATGTGTACCTTGAAGTCTTCAAAGCAAGCAACTCAATGCACTAGTACCGAGGTTGATAGGATGTACCTTGATCTGCACACAAAATATGTGTATAAGCATAGCACGAGCACATCATAATAACACCAGTGAGTGACAAGCCTAACCTTGATAGAGTAGTGACAAGGTCAGGTTTGGAGATAATAAGAAACAAGACAGGAGATATAATGATATAATGATAATGATAGAGAAGTGAAACGATAAAGAATTTACGAAAAGTAACAACACGAAAATCAAGGAAAGTAAATATAGCACGAAAGGAAACAAACATGTTAAGAAAATAACAACCAAACAATACAGCAAATAGAGAGGATCAACAGGGTCACTGCCGAGGTACCGCCACGTAGTCCCAAATCATAAAGTAACTCACAGTCTTTCCTATATCATCGCGAGAGACTTTATATTTGTTTTAAAATTATTTTTTCAAAATAGCACCCTGCGTTTCAGCTCATCTTATAACACCACGTGGCTTCTAGTAGTATCCTCTACTAGCCAAGCATATCAAGCCCACCTTATCTAATTGCATACATTTAAACACCCAGACCTTATGCCACCGCA
>JASVEL010006795.1:0-189789 GCA_032618575.1 Nicotiana noctiflora
AGGACATGTTGCGTGCTTGTGTCATTGATTTCGGTGGTTCGTGGGCTGATTACTTTCCATTGGCGGAGTTTGCTTACAATAATAGCTATCAGTCCAGCATTCAGATGGCACCGTATAAAGCTTTATATGGGAGACGGTGTAGGTCTCCAGTCGGTTGGTTTGAGCCCGGCGAGGCTAGGTTGTTGGGGACAGAGTTAGTCAAAGATGCCTTAGACAAGGTAAAGGTAATTCAGGAGAGACTTCGCACAGCTCAGTCACGTCAGAAGAGTTATGCGGACCGGAAGGTCCGAGATGTGTCTTATTCAGTGGGTGAGAAGGTGTTGCTGAAGGTTTCGCCTATGAAGGGCGTTATGAGGTTTGGAAAGAAAGGAAAGTTGAGCCCAAGGTTCATTGGACCTTTTGAGGTGCTTAGGAAAGTTGGGGAGGTGGCTTATATGCTTGCTTTGCCACCCAGCTTGTCGGGAGTTCACCCGGTGTTCCATGTATCTATGCTCCGGAAGTATGTCGGAGACCCGTCTCATGTGTTGGACTTCAGCACGATACAGCTAGATGAAGATTTGACTTATGATGTGGAACCAGTAGCCATTTTGGGTCGACATGTTCGTAAGCTGAGATCCAAGGACATAGCTTCAGTGAAAATGCAGTGGAGAGGTCGTCCCGTGGAGGAAGCAACTTGGGAGACCGAGCAGGAGATGCGGAGCAGATACCCACACTTGTTTGATGCTCCAGGTATGTTTCTTAACCCGCTCGCGGACGAGCGTTTGTTTAAGTTGGGGAGAATGTAACGACCCGGCCCGTCGTTACGGGAATTACCACCCCGTTACCTTGCATTTACATATATTATGCTTTTAAATCAGTATTAGAATATATTGGGTGAGTTAGGAGTGATTTGGATTGAAAATGAAACAAATAGCATGTTTGAAGAAAGCTTGAATATGAGAAGTCAACCAAGAGTTGACTATTGAGTTAGATTGCTCGGAACCGGATTCTGATGATTCGACTAGTTCAAGGGGATCAATTATGACTTAGGAGAGCAATCGGAATTGAATTCGGAGGTCCGGTGTAGTTTTAGGCTTGAATTGGCAAAGGTTGATTTTTGGCGAAAACCGGATAGTAGGTGATATTTTGATCCGGGGGTCGGAATGGAATTCCGACAATTTATGTAGCTTCGTTATGTGAATTTGGATGTGTATGCAAATTTTCAGGTCATTCGGACATCGTTTGATCGGGTTTTGGATTGAATGTTAGTTTTGAAAGTTTTGAAGAAACTTAGGCTTGAATCCGTGAGTAAATGGAGATTTTGATGTTTAGTATGGTGTTTTTATTATTGGAACAAGTTCGTATCATGTTTTGGAGTATGTTGGTGGTTTTTGTTGGGGTCCTGGGGGTCTCGGGATGAATCCGGGGGTCCAAACGGACCATTTTTGGAAGAAATAAGAAGGCTGGTTGCTGTCATAAATGCAGCAGCTTTTTGCTCTCCGCGATCGCGGGGAGGGGGACACGATCGCGTAGGGTTGGGGGCTAGGCCATCGCGATCGCAGGATCAACAGTTGCGATCGCGTAGAGTTAGCCGGGTGGCCATCGCGATCGCATGAGCATCTATGCGATCGCGTAGAAGAGAAATAGGGTCCAGGGAAATTTGTGCTACGCGATCGCAGGAATAGAGACGCGATCGCGTGAAGCCGGATGTTTGAACATCGCGATCGCGTGAAGCGAGTCACGATCGCGTGAGTCTGGATTTTTGAACATCGCGATCGCGTGAGGAGAGTCGCGATCGCGTGAGGCCGAAATTTTTGAACAGCGCGATCGCGTGAGTAGAGTCGCGATCGCGTAGAGCAAATGGGTCTGGCAGAGAATTTAATCACAGAATAGAGGGGTTACGGGTTCATTAACCCAAAACTCAATTTTGAGCCCTAGAGAGAAGAAAACTCGAGGAAATCACCGAGGAATCATCGGGTATTCGTCGGAGGTAAGATTCTTGACTAAAAAAAAACATCATTTTATGGTAGAATTAACATTAATTCATGAAATTGGGTTGAAATCTTGAAGAAATGTGGCCTAAATATTGAAAACGGGATTTTTGGATTTGGAAGGCCATTTGAACTCCGATTTTGATAAATTTTATATGCACGGACTCATGGCGAGATGAGGGTCACGTTTGTACCAATTTCAAAATTTTCCGAGCAGTGGGCCCGGGGTCGGGTTTTACCAACTTGGTGTATTTATGAGAAATTCATGTAAATTGTAATGGGTTATGATTCTTTGACCCGTATTTGATATAATTATTGTGGTTTGACTAGATTCTACGCACGAGGGAGCTAAATTCAAAGGAAAAGGCATCGCGGACGAGTCTACGACCGACTAGATGTGAGTAGTTTGTGTATATGGTAGCCTGAGGGTTCGAAACCCCGGCTTAGCACATTGTGACGCTAGTAGGGCGTGGCTCGCACACCGTGGCAGGTGCGGGATTGATTCTGACAAGGGATTGAGACTTGGTCCATCCCGGATGTAACTAATATGTTGTTAGTGTTGAAAATACACTGTATTTGATATATTTGTGGGCTGTAAGCCATGTTTGGGGCCTTGTGCTGATCTGTAGTGTCCTTAGAGGACAATATTTATGTGATAGCTATAATTGCTTAAATCACTGATCTCAGTCCTGGAAATTGAAATCACATTTTTGAAATGCTAAGTCACCGGCTTTTGCAAATCTAATAAAGTTAAAGTATTTTTCACAAATTATGAATTGAGAACTGGAATTAAGGAAAATAATTGTTTTGTGACTTAATTGCTTATTGTGGACTGAGTATGGGATCGGGCTGCACGCCGCAGTGGTTGATATGAGGATCGGGCTACACGCCGCAGCAGTATTGCGCTTGGGCTGTAGGAGCCCCTCCGGAGTCTGTACACACCCCCAGTGAGCGCCGTCGACGTTAAATTGGATCGGGCTACACGCCGTAGCGGTTATATGCATTGCATTGCATCTATATTTGTTGAATTACTCTGTGGTAGCTGTATTGTATTGTTGCTGCTAGTTCGTAGGAGATTCGGACTGTAGTGTAGCTTCATATTGTGGTATTTTGTGGATTTCTTACTGTTCAGCTACTTATATATATTTGTTACTCACTGAGTACTTAGTACTCACCCCTACTCCCTGCACATTTTGTGTGCAGACTCAGGTACTCAGGAGCAGTAGATAGGCATCTCCAGCATTTGTAGGTGTCACATCGAGTTGCTGAGGTAGCTGCCTACGTTCGCAGAACCTAGCTTCTCCTCTCCTTTCCAGTTGTTATTCTGTATTTTGTATTCGGACTTGAGTATTTCTATACAGTACTCTCTATTCCTATTGGGTTTGTTAGAGGCTCTAGACTTGTGACTCCGGATCTTTGGGAGTGTCAGTATTCTGTTCAGTATTATTATTATTGGAGTTCTTAAACTCATATATTCTTCTTGGGTTGTCCATTTGGGACTGGTATTCGATGTAATCAGAAATTGTTGGTCTGGCTGGCCTAGCTTGATTGTTGGGCGCCATCACGACCCGATTTGGGTCGTGACACTGGAGTTAGTGAAGTTGGCACAAAAAAAAATAAGCGGGTATGTGTGAAAAAATTACAAGGTTCTTAGGTGGTTGCGTTCACTTTCTTGGATTTTTTGCTTTATGTTGTCTGTTTCTTTCTCTCCGATTGCTAGTATTATATTCATTATCATTTTGTTTCTCTTTTAGAACATGAATCTGTTATTATTTTTTTGGTATTCCAATTATTTTAGAGGAGGAAAGAATTTACTTTATTATAAAGGTATAATACTTTTTTTTTCTTGTGACTTCTTGTGCAGCATTCTTGAAGAAAGTGATGTCAATTACTGCCAGTGAAAAGCTTGACTTGTGGAGAGTTGGTTTTATGAGATTTATTTTAGAAGTTGAGGAAAATTAATTCGAATTAGGAGCGATCTTAAAGTACTTACACATTGAAATTACTATCTTTTATGATTTAGTTAGATTTGGATTTTACGTGAAAACAAATCATTTAGTTTGACATTATCTATCTTGTACTAAGTACGTTTTACATTGCTATTTTGTTCTTTGGTTACCGTGCTAAAAGATATTTGCTTTACATTTATTTCATGTTTGTTAAAAACGTTGACATTTGTGAATGTAAATGTGTTCATAATGAAACTAAACAGAACATTATTATTTACATTCTAAAAAATATGATAGCGACATTAATTTAAATGTCAAAATATTAATCTGACATTTTGCTATGTTGTCAAAAGATGACACTAATTATTTTTAATGACATTCACATAAAGTGAAAATGACATTTTATATATGTTATGAATTTTCTTATTGACATTTACTAAACTGTCGATATTTCAATATGTTATTTTGTGAACATCATATGTAAATGTCGTATTTTTTAGTAACATTAATCTAATAGTTGAAAATTTTAAGTGACATTTCCTACATGTTGTAAACCAAATGTCGTAATATTCTTACCGATTTTTACCTAAATATCGTAAATTAAATGTCATAAATTTCTAATTGACATTTTACCTATATGTTGCAAAGTAAGTGTCGCAAATTTCTTATCGATATTTACCTAAATATCGTAAAATAAGTGTCATAATTTCTTATTGACATTTATCTAAATGTCATAAAGTAAGTGTCATAATTTTTTACCGACATTTACCTAAATGTCGGAAAATTACCGACATTGAAATTAACGATATTTGACGCAAATGTTTATTAAATGTCGGTAAACAAATTTGTGACATTTAAACTACATAATACGACATTTATTAAATGTCATCATATCTCCGATTTCGTGTAGTGCTAATTGGTGTACAATTCTAATTACAGAAGTAAATCCCATGACTGATACAACTAATCGCCCTTCATTCGATCCGCTCCGAGATTCGCCATGATCTTCGACCGGTTATGAATATTTTACCTTTCCGTTATTGCGTTGCCCTCGAAGTTGATCATATCTGGTCTTGGTTGTCGGGGACCTCGATCTCGATGGGTACCTTGATCTCCAAACGTTGTACCTTGTCTTCGTGTTCAGGCCTGGTCCATTACGAGGCTGACCCTCGATGTAGTTCTCTAATATTGAAATAATGGCAAAATTGGACGAACCCGATTTTACCCGTATACACATGGTAATTGGTAATCCGAGGAAGATATTAAGCTCTAAGAGGTGTCATATGCGACTGCCATGGACGTTGGATCATATAACTTGGACAATGCAAACACCATCCAATCAGAATTTAAGGCGCTTTAATTTTCTTCTGAAAGATCCATTCAAACTGTATTTTAAACACATGATTGTGGAATTGCAAACATAATTCGTTATGGAGTTACAGTCGATGACACTTTCCCATACTTAAAAGCTTCTCCCTTTCTATCATAAATGTTTTGCTTCCCTTCAATTGTATTACACATAGTATATATCATAAGAACGCGTTCAAGAAAAGAGAATATATAGAAGCTCTACATATATAAGTAAGTGGAAATTTAATTTTCAATTCAATTTGAGCAAAACATATTTTCCAAAATGATTGTGCAAATCTGTTCATTCGTCGGTATTGCTATTTTCTCACTAATACCTTACTCACTTCTTACTACATAAAAAGATACAGCAATTGTCACTTTGGCTAAGATTGAATTATGGCAAATGAAGTATCTTATCCTTGTTATATATATGTCAACTTAGATTTTAGTTGTTTGTGATGGATTATAACAAGCAGCGGAAGCAATCCCAGTATCAAAATCACATGTAATCAAGAAAACTAGCATAAACAGAATTTACCTCTTGAAGCATGAACATATCTCTTCTACCACGTGAGCCTTCAGTTCCATAACTTCTCACTGAAATCTCCATCAACCGCTCAAAATAGACAGACACGCACAGATTGATGTCTAAAACCAAGCAATCCATCACACCCACGGTGAATCAAGTAGTATACACCATTCAATCTTGAAAGGACACAACCGATGCGCCATTCACCGAGCAACACCTAATACGGACTTTCCTTAGAAACCAGGAAGCAAGGCATACAGAGTAACATATGGAAAACTATTGTCAACATCACACTGTTACGGCGTGCAACCCGATCCAGATAACATACCCGTGGTGGCGTGCGACCCGATCCACACATATATCTCACATATGGAGGTGCACATCGAACCAAATTTGCTCATTATATGAAAATACCGAGCATCACTCGTAAGCATACTGAGTGCATAATGATATCTACTTATAGCTTTGTAAGCTACAAAACTCAACTTCCACTATGAATGTCGATAGTACCGCACTATATGTTCCCACACTCCGAAATTCATAACGTCTCACAGCACAAAAGAAGCAACACATAGACCTCCCTAGATCACTAGCAGCTTAAATAATGATTGAATCAACTTATCCTTCATCAATACAATTCAGGGCCAACCAAGCCAACACAATCTAAACACGTATCCAATTAGCTTACCGACACACTCATTACCAAGAAGCCTGAAGCTGCTCCTTCCACTACTATAACTCATGCTAGAGCCATACAATATGGTGCCCGACACCAAATCAATACCGAAATCCACAATCTTGCCTGGCAACATGCCCGACCATAAGGAACGCATCCAAAAAAGTCCCTCAATAATGGAACTAAAGCAATGGTAGAAACCTCTATACTGACATCCGTCACAAAGGCCCAATTAAAGAAAACAATCCTTCCCAGCTGTCCGCTGATCTTTGAAATACCAACCACTCTACTATTACATAATCCGTTGCACATCGCCATGCCACCTGTGGCATTTCCCAACATAGCCCATAGCACAATAGTGTAGAATAACCCACATTGAGACACTCATTCTACAACTCAACATCATATAAAAATCTAACATACCAACAAAGAAAGATCCACTCGGGCCTCTATTCCCAATAGCCGCTAATGGTACCAATACACACTATCCACAACTGCTACATAGCCTGAACATGAGAACTCTTAGTCTCCAGCTCCACATAGCACACAAATTACTATACCCGATCCCAAATTCTGCAGTATAAATACATATTACACCTCGAGTACCCAATCATTCCACGAAAAATATTATAAAATTCTCCTGTGCTATCATGTACACTCACATATCAATAGTAGATCTAGCAAGAAACACTGCCATACTATCGAAATATTATCAGTTTACATCATCTTTCCCTTTTTTCGGTACATTAACTCTCATTAAATCACTTCCGATTAGCAGTACCATCTCCTTGATTACCTGAGGCTACCCGTTGCCTAAGAATTTTATGAACTTCTTTTTGGAATTGAACCGTAACTCATCTAGACGAGACCTTCCGTCAATACCATCTAGAAGAAGAATCATTACATATTTCATGATTCGCATACCCATCTCCAAACCACGGTAAAAGTTAATAAAAACTTTCTCCCAGTACCATTGCACAAGCTAAACTACCATGACTGAATCCTTCTAACCGAACCAAGCTAAGCAAGTTGTCAGAACTCAAGAGCCCTGCTGCACCATACCAGTAAAAGACCATTACCCCGAACACATACGACGAATTAATCATATCCTTATTATACCGATTTATTCTACTATCAAGCTATCCCATCTATCTAATTTCTCTTTTTATTCATCATTCACTTGATATTTCTCCCTCGCTGTAGCATAATAATGCCTTATTCCTAGCTTACCACATGAGACTCGCACATAAGACCTCACTGTCTTAGACCCATGGACACTGAATACTCTCTCAATCATTTCTGGAAATACCACCTTTTAGAGTACTTTACTCAAAGAACTTCCTGCGAGTATAAGTCCGTTACCTTTACTTTCCAGATACTGATACATAGAATCCCATAATTAACATAAAATACCACAAGTCTTGATCTTTTATAATGAAAACACGGTCTTTGGCCACATACACAACCTTAAGACACTTGTTTATTACATCCAAAATCCTGAACACAATAAAACCATTTTCGAGAGTCATTTACTTCTTATTCAAATTGTAATTAACCTAATCAAAAGAACATAGCCACCCGTGCCTCATAGCACCGTAGCAGTTCAGAACATGATCTCGCACTAATACAAACAACCATCTTCCTTATTTGTACACTGAGCATTCTTTATCAACAACAGCTCAAGACATCCTAGTATTTTCTCACACCTACGAAGCACCATGTAACCTTCATCAAAATTTTGCTTCACTCGTGCCATCCCCAACTTAATTTCTGCAACCCGAACTGATTCTCCAGCATACCTAAAAAAGGAACCAACATAGTATATAACCGTGCAATCAGCTAATCAACAACAACCTCCCCAACTTGGCTCGAATCCATACATCAAAGCACCCTTAACATTTCATAACACTTTTACTATAATGATGCTGTAATAACATAGTGAGAATAAGCTCCCATCGGTTATAAGTGGTGAAACACAGATATTCTAACCTACATATATGGACCATACCACACTAGAACACTCCGCATGAGATAATCCACATGCTTCGCCTCAGTTTAGTATTTTAGCACACCTTCCACCATCATACATATAACATAACCATTTAGTCTTCCTGAGTCTGAATTCATATCACCACATGCAATGCACTTCACTTTCCAACTAGGAGATACAAAAATATTCTTCATGCGCCTATATTCGGGCTACATATTAAACCACAATAGGAAATCAACACTTAACAATTCATCCATTATCCAGCGGACTTTTTCATTACCACCAAGTCATATAGATACATCTCATAGTACTAACATACTCATCACACGAATACCAAACCACCATTTCGGCTAATAGGGACAATACCGAACATATACGTTCAACACACTTGCTTACACAATCAACACCTCGGTGCTCAAGCCATAGGCAAAGATCCGCTCAAGTCCCCAGATTGGACCAACATCTAACTCATAGAGATTATATCTCGCCCCTTGATCGGGGAATCGCCAGCCATCAAGGCACATCTGATACTGAGCGTTAATGTACGCACACAATCCGTGGAAGGTATTTTAAGAGTTATATCTCAAGCTAAATAAAGTACGCACGATAAGAATTCCAAGAAAAAGAAATTTTCCTAAAGGTTCTACAGCCTCTTGAAGATAAATACAGACCTCTTCGTACCGATCCGTGAGACTCTACTATACCTGCTCATGACTCGTGAGACCTAGTAACCTAGGCTCTGATACCAACTTGTCACGACCCAAACCCGCACTAGTCGTGATGAAGCCTCTCGTGAAGACAAGGCCAACCAACTAACCCTATTCACTTCCTTTTAGAATTATTTAAACATAAATGAGTAAAGTGATACAACTTAACATCAATAATAATCAGGATTACAACCCTATACAACCCGACCGGTGTATCACAAGTCACGAGCATATAAGAAGTAGGAACATTACTATAGGGCCAATAATATGTATACAAAATAAAATCGGGAAATTAAAGATGAAGTGCGGTGCCGCGGACGATAGCGGTCACCTAGCTTAGCTACAATTGTAATACATTTAGTCCACTAATAAGCCGCTACTGGGGAATAATACCTACAACTGCACGCGAGGTGCAGGGAGTAAAGTGAGTACTCCAACTCAGTGAGTAATAAGAGTAAATAATAACTGAGCGGTAAGAAATCACGTAGGAACACTCCATTATGCTATATAGGACAGTACAACCTTTTGAGAAAAATAGTAAAACCATGAAAATCCTTTAGAATTATCCAGCTCAGTTAAAAATCTCTTTTAAAAATATTCCTTTTCCAACAGTTAAGCATATGAATACTATATCAGATAGTGCAAGTCCGCACACAAGTCAGACCCTCGGGCGCAACACTCTATTAACAAATAACACTAGGTTATCTGGTACACATCGCAACAAATAGTAACGATGCCAATGATATGAGAGTACTGAATGTCATGCCACATACTACAAATATGAACCAATGCATGAATGCAATGCAATGCAAATGACCGCTGCGTGTGAGCAGCCCGTAAGCAGCCCGATCCATTTGGGTTCTCGCGTTCACTATGTGGGTTCAAACTTCGGAGGGGCTCCTACAGCCCAAGCGCAATATCAATATCAAATTGTTGTGGCATGCAGCCCGATCCATCCTTAGTATAGAAATGCACATGCAACATTGTTGCGGTGCGCAATTCGAACTATGCTCAGTCTAGAAATGCACATAAGCCACTTAGGCAATAGTAAAATAGCAGTTCTCGACTCAAACGTCAGAAAAAAAAATATCATTTAAGTTTTCAAATATTAGAAAAATGACTAAGTTTGCAAATTAATATTTAAAACCTTGGATCGAGATTAAATAATATGCAATGTAATGCAAACAGTGATAACAATCCCTAATGGATTCAAATAATCAGCACGAAGCCCAAAACATGGCAATAAACCCAAGTCATGATAGTATCAAATACGTTTCAGTCAATTACACAGTAACACCAACAATCGGGACGGAAAGTCACAATCCCCAATGGTGCTCTACCCCGTTCTCATACCTGGTGTGTAAGTTAGCACGAACACTAACAGCACAAAGCCCAGAACATGGCAATAAACCCAAGTCATGATGGTATCAAATACGTTTCAGTCAATTACACAGTAACACCAACAATCGGGACGGACAAAGTCACAATCCTCAGTGGTGCTCTACCCCGTGCTCATACCTGGCATGTAAGTCACCTCAATACAACACTATGATGTGCAAATCCGGGGTTTCAAATCCCCAAAATATCATTTAAAGTATTACTCACATCGAATCGGTGGAATCCCTCTCCCGCGATGCCTTTGCCCCTCAAATTGGCCTCCGCGTGCGTCGAATCTAACAAAAATCAGAGTGAATACATTACAATATGGTAAGTAAATAATACCCAATCGGAAAAAATTGAAAAAATAGCAGAAATTTTGAAACTAGTAAAACTCGAGCCCCGGGCCCGCTTCTCGAAAAATTATAAAACTTACATTACCTGATTCCTCGTCTTGCCATGAGTTCATACATACCAAGAACTCCCAAATCTGAGCCCAAATGACCTATCAAAAACTCAAGCCCTAGCTTCATCCTCTTTTGATGAATTTCAACCCATTTTCATGTTAAATCTAATATAATCTCGTGTATTTAGGCCAAGGAACTTACCTCTAGTCGATTCTCAGTTAAAACCCTCGAAAATTCTCACCCAAAGCTCTCCAAGTTCAAAATGGTGGAATCTACCTCTTGCTCGCGGATGAAATATGACATTTAAAACCCTTCTGACCATAGCAAATTCGCTTTTACGTCCACACATCCGCTTCTGTGATTACCGCTCTTGCGGTCTCTTTCTGCTTCTGCGGACTTTTGCTTAAGGGGCATGACCGCTTCTACTGTCAAAAACTCGCACCCGCGATACCACTCCTGCGGTTAAGGTTTCCATTTATGCGGAACTAGACCTGAGCTCGAATTTCGATTTTGCGCCTGCTCATCTGCTTTCGCGATACCACACCTGCGGTCCCTAAACAGCAGGTGCAAAAACACTAGATACCAACAACCTTAGGCAACACACAAGTCCAATTTTCTTCCCCCTGGCCATCCGGAATCACCTAGAGTCCCACGTGACCTCAACCAAAGCACCAACATATCCCAAAACATCATACAAACTTGTTCCAATCATCAAAACACATCAAACAACGCTAAAACCATCAATTCACATTGGATTCAAGCCTAAGTTTCTTCAAAACTTCCAAAATGCGCATTCGATAAAAAGCCCAACCAAACGATGTCTGAATGACCTGAAAATTTACACACATATCCAAAATCACCCAACGAAGCTACTGTAATCTCGGAACTCTATTCCGACCCTCTGATCAAAATCTCACCTATCAACCGGAATTCGCCAAAATTCTAACTTCGTCAATTCAAGCCTTATTCCCCACCAGACCTCCAAAACTAATTCTGATCACGCTCCTAAGTCACAAATCATCCCTCGAAGCTAACCAAATAGCCGGAAATCACATCCGAGCCCCCTAACTCATAAGTTAATTTCCGGTTAACTTTTCCAACTTAAGCTTTCCTTAAAGAGACTAAGTGTTTCATTTCTTATCAAAACCATCCCTAATCAACTCTCATACACCACATACCGATAATAAAATATAAAAAAGCAATAAATGGGGAAAATGAAGCAGCAACACATGAGATGACAGGTCGGGTCGTCACAAAAACTCATACAAAATATCGCCATATTTCACTTAATTACAACCTCCAACTAGAGAATAAAGATTTTTAATCTAAAATCCAAGACTAATAATCACGGAGGCCATGAAAACATAAACTAAAATTTGAATTTTTTTTACGCACCAATATGCCAATTGCTCCAATCATTAGTCATCCAGGATATCAAACAAAGGATTTCACTTTCTTACAAAATAATTATATCATTACATAATATCAATTATACCTTGTAAGACCTAGTGAATAAAATTCTACACCTCTATTATTGAATTTAATCAATAATATATCTAATTACTAATAGCCAATGTATAAACTTATTATATCACCAGTATTTAATCATGGAGACCATGGGGAGTCACCACACCACCGTTAAATTAAAAATAAAATAAAATTATCAAAAAATAATTTTCAGAAAATAGTAAAACTTCCAAAACACAGTCCAAACGACCTCAAAACGTCAAAACACACATGATTCACTGCGAAATCCGTGAGTTTTTCTCACCACGTCATTTCTGATGGACCTACCAAATTTTAGTACAATCGGAGTTCGTCGAGTTCACTGACCTCCGAAAATACCGGTTATTCGGTCAAAATCAGGTTTTGCACTTTTATAAGGTTTACCAAGAATTTAGATAATCTTAATCAAATATCAATAAAAAAATCTCATGAATTACAAGAATAATCCAAAATTTTGCACAGTTAATTCACAAATAACAGTGTAGTTTTCTAGAAAACCACATATATGTGTATTCAAAAAACCACAAAAACACGATATTCTTGTTTCATGAAATATTTAGTTATCTAATTAGATGTGAGTGGGCTCTGATACCAACTGATGGATTATAATAAGCAACGAAAGCAATTCCGGTATCAATCATATGTAATCTAGACAACTAGTATAAACAGGATTTCACGGGTTACCTCTTGAAACGTGAACATATCTCTTCTACCACGTGAGCCTTCAGTTCCATAACTTCTCAATAGAATCTCCATCAACCACACAATCGTGATCCTCGAATGTTCCACGGTCTTCTATGAGTGTTATCCAAATAATACTGGAAATAGCAATTTCATGTGGGCAAAATTTCTAGGAAAACTTGGCTGAAAATTTCAGCCACCATCACTACTCCCTCTATGTGGAAAACTTTATGTATTTATAGCACAAGTTTTAAGGGTTAAAAACCTTTTCCAAAACCTGTTAGGTTTTCCTTTCCACCAGAAAAAGAATTCTTTTATTTTCTATTATTTAGGCACAACAGGGACCACCGAATTTAATTAGCAAGGCTCCAATTATGGAATTAATTTCTAATTTTTGAAATTAAAATCTACAATAATTAATTACGAATTATTCGACTAAAAATTTGTAATTTCACTCGTTATTCCATTTCGAAATTTATCCATTAAATCTTATTTAACTCCCCATGTTAAGGTTCAGATACCAATTAATTAAATTAAATTACTGACGATTTAATTTATTGATTATTTTCTTTAGACTTTCGCTTAACGTATTTCATATTTCGGATACAAAATCCACCGGCCGGGTTTACACATGAAAACGTATAAGCTTTCATAAAGGTGTATTATTAATCTCTAAACCGAGACATGGATTCCATCAACTAACTATTACTTCGCCAATGTACATTGTTATTATCCAATTTACCAGGCATATTGATCCACGAAAGAATCTCGCCTTTTAATAAATCAAAAAAATAATAATATACCAGCAAATAATAATTATATCAAGATTAAGAGTATAAGTACATTTAATGGCTAGAGAGTTTATTTTATTAAGTTAGTATAAAATACGTATCTCTACCTGGTCCGTTCAGTACATACAAAATGTACTAGCAGAAGAAGTTGGAATTGAACCATTCCTATAATCAAGATAAATTATATTTAGTCTTGTGCTATAATCATTCCTAATGATTTGTCAATTCCATTATTAGATTGTGAACTCTAACTTTACTTATAAGAACCGATAATTTAATCTTTCGTGTATAAGCTAAACTCTATATACTAAATCATCTACTATATAAGCAAAGGACACAGACTAATATATGATCTATTTCAAACTTTATTAAAACTGAATAAGCAATTGTTTCATAATAAATACTATACCTAAACCAAACCCATAGTTAATAGTATATATCCCAAACAGTTTTGTGCAGAAGAAAAGAAGTTTTCTGTTGGATCTTTACTTATGTACATTTCTTGTCAGAATTCAGGAATATGAAGATGCAATAGTGCTCGAGACTCGCAACGCAGGGAATATAGAAGCATGGGATCTGGTTAGAAGATGTAAAGAGGAAAACTACACATATAAGATGAGGTTTTGTTTTTCTTTTTCTATGGATGGTATACGAAGCTAACTCTAGATGATATTTTGCAGCAAAAAGGAGTCTTTCAGATGTTGGTGTTGCATGTCGGTCCAATGTTTCTGTGAATATATCCTATGCCTGTAAATCAAATGTTGCACCTTCATTTCCTGTATTAATTATAAGTTTCCAGACATTTCAGCTCTATTTGTTAATACACAACAAGAAATCATAAACATAAGGAACATTGCCTTGCAATGTTTTTCTTTCATCAACATTGTCTAGTAAATGTCAAAACATAGCTCAATGCAATATACCTTAGTAGCAAGTGGAATTTCTAACGGGTGTCCATATATAATTACTCGGCTCACTGGGTGGAGGTGTCTGACCTCCGGTCCTTCAACAGACTATTGATGTATAACTTTTTCTCGCAACATTTGCGGTCGTTACAGCAAACGTTGATTTATGTGTCCTATTTGACTCAAAAGTTATCATACACTTTATGAATGCAAAACAATATACATAAGTTACGGGTAAATCATAGCAAATCGTAATAATCCATGAACCATGTAGATAAAACGATAATAAACATTCAAAATTAGGAGAAGAAGTAGTGACGATTTTTATTGATTATATTAATTTGGTCTGCCTCTCCATGAAGAGGTTCAGAACCTTACACTAGTATCCTATCTTCCTATGAGATGGGTATTCCTCGTTTGTTCTCTCTCTCTTTCTCGAGAATAGTGATGAAGAAGAAGCCCTTTTGGGATTCATTCTTCTAGTATTTATAGTTGTGAGCTCCATGAGTAGGAAGTGAGTGGCCGTGACCATACTGAGATTTCGTCCCCATGGGGAGGCGGGTAGGTCGTACCTTTGCCCACCTTACCGAATGAGAATAGAATCATGTTATAAGCTAGTGGTCATGCTTCTTATCAATTATGAATTAGTTCAAGATACGATTATCTTCATTAATTGTTGTGGGGTCAGATTCTGACCCATACAGTTAGTCCCTCCGTTTATCGGGGTCGTTCTTCGGCCGAACTCGATGAACAGACTTTGTCGATTATGATCAGAAAAAAATTAAATACGGGAGGGGCGGCCATTTCTCAGGCCGAGACCGCGTTCTTTTTGGCGATGGCCTGAATCTTGTAGAATTTTCGGCGTCATATCATCATGTTATCGAGTTCTCGTGTGATCAGGACAGGGCACCTCTTCTTGGTGAAGACATATGATATTTTCAGCGCAATTCGAGCGAGATCGAACTTAGTCACATTCTGGTCCTTGCGTTTGTTTGGGTTTGTAATTGTCATCGATTACAGGGGACGGACTGAACGCATCTTTATATATTTAGAAAGCGTTTGGAAGGTGTTTGCAACATTGAAGAATGTTTTATGCTAAGTGACTTCATTTTCCTCGTAACACTTGGCTATTTACAGCTGAAACTCGATACGTAGCTATTTGCAGCTGAATCTTGATACATGGCTATTTGCAGCTAAATTTTTATCAACTTTTGCTTGATACACGTATCTTTTTCTCTGCACGAACCCGCATCTGTTTTCCTGTACGAACCCACATCTGTTTTTCTGCGAACCCGCATCTGTTTTTCTGCACGAGGCTATGTATAGTGTATAGTCCCTTAAGTGTTTGAGCGTTGAAGAATGAAGACTTGAGCACTTGTTTAGTCCTCACAATTCGGTCCTTTTCCTAAAACAGAAAATATACGGGACTCGGAGGTACAGTTTTAGATGAATACTGCCTACCTCACATGTATTTCCATCAGATTAATATAACCATAGGCACAGGATTTAAGAATATTCCATTTTGCCATGCAGGTTCTGACTCATCATTTGGCATGGGTTAGGGTTTTTGCCTAGCATCTAAAATTATTAGTAAAACTTTAATAATTTAAAAGAAAAAGAATTTAACATGAAGATACCTGACCATGTCCACTTCCTTAAAAGTAATATCTTTTTAAATGGACATCATCCTAATGTGAAGGTAGAATTTTGCCATCCATAGTCTCTAGCTCATACGCTCCTTTCCCTGCATAGTTACGGATTCTATATGGTCCTTCCCACGTAGGACTTAGCTTTCCTGAATTAGCAGCCTTCGTAGATTGAAACACCTTTTTGAGCACAAAGTCCCCAGTTTTGAAGAACCCGAGACGTGCTTTCCGGTTATAGTATCGTTCAATCACTTTTTTTGAGCCGCCATCCTTATCAATGCTGCTTCTCTCCTTCCTTCAATCAAATCAAAATTAACCCGTAACTCGTCATTGTTTGAGTCCTCTGTTGTTTGAACATATCTTATACTCGGTTCTCCTATTTCTACTGGAATCAGAGCTTCTGCACCATAAACCATCAAATATGGTGTTTCGCCCGTACTTGTCTTCGTAGTTGTTCGATAAGCCCATAACACAGCTGGTAGAACTTCAGGCCAGTTGCCTTTTTGAATCTTACAACCTTTTCTTTAAGTTGTTGATGATTATCTTGTTTGTAGATTCCACTTGTCCATTACCCACTGGATGATATAGTGTTGATGTTATTCTTTTGATTTGCTAACTTTGAAAGAATTTTGTGATTTGTGCTCCTATAAACTGCGGACCATTATTGCACACAATTTCCTTTGGTATCCCAAAGCGGCATATTATATTTCTCCAAAGGAAGTCTATAACTTATTTTCTCGTACCTGTTTAAATGCCCCTGCTTCTACCCATTTAGTGAAATAATCTGTAAGCACGAGTAGAAACTTTACCTGTCATTTTGCCTGAGATAATGGACCCACGATATCCATCCCCCATTTCATGAAGGGCCATGGAGCTTTGACCGAGTGTAGTAATTCAGCTGGCTATGCATATTGTTTCCATACCTCTGACATTTGTCACGTTTAGACACGAAGTCGTTTGCTCCTCATCCATTTTAGGCCAATAATATCTAGCCCGTATTAATGTTTTTACCAATGATCTACCT
This sequence comes from Nicotiana noctiflora, assembly GCA_032618575.1. Classification (NCBI taxonomy): domain Eukaryota; kingdom Viridiplantae; phylum Streptophyta; class Magnoliopsida; order Solanales; family Solanaceae; genus Nicotiana; species Nicotiana noctiflora. The sequence continues at coordinate 17,509 of JASVEL010006795.1, forward strand.
CCCGCATGATTTCCATAGTGTCCTTCATGTATTTCCCTCATTACATACTCCATCTGTGAAGGTCCGAGACACCCTTCTAAATGACCTCCAAACATTTTTCGATAAAGATTTCCTTGATGTAAACAATAACGGTTAGCTTTCTTATGTAATGCACGAGCCTTTGTTTTGTCATTAGGGATGGTTTTATACTGCAAAAAAGCAATAATTTCGTTCCTTCAATCCCAAGTTAAATGATTAAAATTTACCTCATTCTTATCAAGTTCGAGAATGGAATGAAATAAGTGTACAATCGAAGCATTTGCATTGTTTGCAACATCTTCCACAGATGCAAGGTTGGACAAAGCATCAGCTTCAGCATTTTCATATCTTGGGATCTGCGTTAGATTCCAAGTTTCGAATTGTCTTACCAAATCTCGTACCTACGAGGTATTCCTGCATTCTGGTTTCCCTGGCTACATACATCCCCAGTATTTGATTTACTACTAGCTGATAATCACTTTTGATTATAATTTGCTGGATGTCGAGTTCAAGTGCCAATTCCAAACCTGTAATCACAGCTTCATACTCTGCTTCATTATTAGTTATAGGGTGACATTTTATAGCCTGCCTAATTGTTTCACCCGTAGGTGGTATAAGAACAATTTCTAAGCATGCCTCATTTACATAAGATGAACCATCAATAAATAATGTCCAAATCCCCGGATTTGCACCATTGAAAACTTGTAACTCTTTTTCTGCCACTAAATGCATTTCTTGACTAAAATCAGCTACAAAATCGGCGAGTACTTGGGATTTGATAGCACTTATAGGTTGATAAATTATTTCATATTCACTTAATTCTATAGCCCATTTTGCTAATCTACCTGACAGTTCATGTTTATGCAAAATATTTCGTAATGGAAAAGTTGTAACTACAATAATAGGATGATACTGAAAATAAGGCCTTAATTTCCAAGATGCCATGATTAAAGCTAATGCTAAATTTTCCAGTTGCGGATACCTTGTTTCAGCATCTAGCAAAGTCTTACTTACATAATACATAGGAGATTGTTTACCTTGGTCCTCACAAACTAAAACAGCACTTACCGCTACTTCTGAAACTGCCAAGTAAATGAGTAGCTTTTCGCCTTCTTTTGGTTTTGCCAATAGAGGGGGATTTGACAAATAGATTTTCAAATCCTTAAGAGCTCGTTGGCAATCTTCACTCCACTCGAAATAATCCTATTTCTTAATTGCCGAGAAAAATTTGAAGCATTTTTCTGAAGATTTAGAATTTAAATCTCCCTAGGGTCGTGATTCTTCCAGTCAAACTTTGAACCTCCTTTTTATTTGTAAGGATATCGATTATTTCTTCGGTTGCTTTAATCTGAGAAGGATTTACCTCAATACCACAGTTAGAAACAAGAAAACCCAAAAATTTACCTGAGGCTACTCCAAATGCTCATTTTTCTGGGTTGAGTTTCATATTGTATTTACGCAAAATTTTAAATGTAGCAGATAAATGAGAAATATGATCAGTGGAATGCTAAGTTTTGACAAGCATATCATCTATATATACCTCCATAGTTTTTCCTAAATGTTCTTGAAACATTTTAGTGACTAACCTTTGATAGGTTGCTCCAGTATTTTTTAGACCAAAGGGCATTACTTTATAACAGTAAGTCCCCCTGGTCTGTGATGAAAGAAGTTTTTTCTTCACCACTAGGGTGCATTTTAATTTGGCTGTACCCCGAATATGCATCTAAAAACTTAAAAGTTCATGACCCGCATTTGCATCTATCATTTGATCTATATGGGGTAAAGGAAAAGAGTCTTTCAGGAAAGCTTTATTTATATTTGTATATTCCACACAAACTCGTCACTTACCATTCTTCTTAGCTACGACCACCGTGTTGGCTAACCAATCAGGATATTTTACTTTGCGGATTGACCCAATTTCTAGTAATTTTTGAACCTCATCTTGGATTACTTGATTCTTGAAAGCTCCTTGCTTTCTTTTCTTCTGCTTGATTGGAACAAAAGACGGATCCACGTTGAGTTTATGAGTCATTACCTCCGGTGGTATACCTGTCATATCACCATGGGACCAAGCAAAATAGTCCATATTATTTTTTAAAAATTCAATTAACATACCTCACATGTCTGGCTTTAGATTAACCCCTATGTAAACTTTTCTTTTAGGCGATTGCTCAAATAGTACTACTGCTTCGAGCTCCTCTATTGTCATTTTGATGTTTTCGTTTCCTTCGGGCTCCTGAATTACATCAGGTTTCGAGTCTAAGTCCGTTTTTTCAGTTGAAGTTTGATTGCTGACACCTCCAATTGTTCCCTGTAATTGCTATTTTTCTTTACCTATGGTACTCATATCTGACACAACGTTGATACTCCTGACTGTTTGTTGATCCCCTCGAATTTGACATATACCCTAGGGTGATGGAAACTTGATAACTTGATGCAAAGTTGATGGGACATCGTCCATATCATGGATCCATGGTCTCCCCATAATTATGTTGTTGGCCATTTCCATCTCAACTACCTGAAATTTAGTTTCTTTAGTAACACCTGCAGCATAAGTTGTTAGAATTACTTCACCTTTCGTTATCACGCTTGAAATGTCGAAGCCTAACAACGTATGTGCTTTGGGTATCATTTTATCTCCAGCTTGCATTTCCCGCAGCACCCTTAGTAAAATGATGTTGACAGAACTTCTTGGATCAATTAAAACTCGTTTTACATTAGTGTCGTGTACAAGTAAGGATATAACTAGTGCATCATTGTGAGGAGTAATTATTCCTTCCGTATCTGCATCATCAAAACTCATGCTTTCATGCTCTAAGGTTTGGAGTACTCGCTTCCCGTGTGTAATCCCCATTTTAGAAATCCTATTTGAAGTGGTGTATGTTACTCTGTAGATATCCTCTCCTCCATTGATGACATTCACTGTTCTTTTTGGTGATGGTGGTTTTGGTGGTTCTTGCCTGTTTTTCATGTAAACCTGCTTTCCTTTCACTAAATAACTCAGTGAGATAACCTGTTACAATAGATGGTCTACTTTACTCTATAGAAATCTGCATTCTGAAGTCTTATGCTCGTGATCATTATGAAACTCGCACCAATGATCTGGAATGCATTTGTTTGGATTTGAACGCATCTCCTTCAGCCACCGTACCTTATCTCCCATGCTTCACAAAATAGCTACGAGCTCGGAAGTGGTGACATTGAAATTGTACCCACCAAAACCTTGCCTTCAAACTTCCATCATCATCACGTGGCTCCTGCCTGTTTCTATCATTTCTAAATCTTAAGAAAGAACCGGATTCCCTGTTTCTCGATTTTTGATCATATCGTTGATTTTCTTGTTTTGTTCGTGAATCTTTTCCCGCAGGGCCCAAATATGGATCGTATTTATTCTTACATGATCATTTTTCAGCTTCGGACCTTCTGAATCTGCTCCTTTCCTCATGATGATGTTGAGGCACGATGTCTTCTTCAATTCTAAGTTTTGTATTGTACCCGTTGTAAACATTATTCCAAGCGGATGCAGGACATTCACGAAGGATTTCTTTAAGTTTTCTCGTGGCTTCTGAACTTTTGTCGTTCAAATTACTTGCAAAAGCTATTATAGGCCAATTATCCGGTACCCAAGGTAAAGTCATTAGTTCATGTTGAAACCTATCAATGAAATCTCTGAGTAACTCCGTGTCTGTTTGTTTAATCTTGAAGATGTCCTCCATTCTTTTTCAACCTTTTGTGCTCCTGAGTGCGCTTTTATGAAAGAAACTGCAAGCTCAGCAAAAGGATTAATAGAATTTTCAGGTAAGAGAGAATACCAGGTTAGCGAACCCTTTGTGAGTGTTTCTCCAAATTGTTTTACCAATACGGACAAAATTTCTTGCTTGGTTAAATCATTCCCATTGACACCTTTAGTAAATGCCATCACATGATCTTGTGGGTCGATTGTACCGTTATATTTTGAAATATCAGGCATTTTAAACTTCTTGGGAATAGGAAGAGGAGTTGCACTTGGTTTCCAAGGTTGCTGAGAATATTTATCCAAATTTATCCCTTTGATTATTGGAGGAACACCGGGTATTTTCTCAATCCGCTCGCTTCGCTCCTTGAGCTGTGCCTGCAAGGTTAGTACCAAATTTTGTAAATAAGATTTATTTGCATTACCTGTATCCATTTCTCGTGGTTCACTAGGGGATCCTTCGTTTGTGTTATCAAGGCTAGAACGAGGATTCTCCAGTGTATTGTTATTAGGGGAAGGAGTGAGTAGAGCAGCAGTGTCACGACCCCAAATCCGGCCGTGAGGGCTCCCAACACACTGCTAGGCCAGCCTAACCAATTAACAACAATCACGGAGCCATAAGCTCACTTTATCCAATTTAAGAATAACAGAATAATTTAGCAGTGATAGATATATTAAAAACAGGGAACCAAGTCCCAACACGTGTCAACTCCCATAGACCGAAGGTTCAAGAGTCATGAGCCTCTACAGAGTATACAAAGTGTAAATAGTGAATATAACTGTGCACAAGTGTGGGATAATCAGAACAAAAATACAGGCAAACTGGAGAATCAGGTCCTGCGAACGCTGGCAGCTACCTCGACTGTCCAAAAGCACTCCCGAGACGCAATAGAATCAGCTCCACTGTGATGTACCTGGATCTGCACACAAGGTGCAGGGAGTCGGGTGTGAGTACTTCCAACTCAGTAGTAATAAAAATAAATAATGCTGAAGGGAAGAAAATCCACGATAGGCACTATCTCATGCTACACAATACAAAACTATCTTTTTATTCCTTACAAGCATATGTGAGTAGATTATTTAGAAATCTCAATTTTAGCTACTTTCTTTGATAATAATATACCAATACCTGGATACAATCTCAAGCAGTGCAAGTCCGCACTCAATTTAGCCCCTCGGGCTCAGCACTCCTTATCAATTTACACCAGGAGATCTGGTCAATAAGGCAACAAATGCATGTGTGCCGGTAATGTATGAGTGCTGAATGTTATGCCACGTAGTACACATAAACCAATGTATGTATGCCATGCCCCGGTCGTGATGGCGCCCAACACATTGCTAGGCAAGCCCGACCATCTTATCCAATTAAACCAGCCAAGTATAATTAATACTGATTAATCGGCGTGATTAGCTTGTTTTCATAACAAATCAAGAAGTGTAGAACTGAAATACAAGAACACAGCCCCAACCAAATCGTGGTGTCACAAGTCCGAGCCTCTACAAATGAGATCTACTACAAAATCAAGTCTAACCAGAATGGAGACAACAAAATGATAAAAAGAAAGAGGCTCTGCGGACCCTGGCAGCTACTTCGTAGTCTCCGACAATAGTAGATAATGAACAGCAGCTACAATATCTCAACCGCTCTCGGGCACCTATGGATCTGCACAAAAAGTGCAGGGGAGTGGGGTGAGTATATTTCAACTCGGTGAGTAACAATAATAAACAATAACTGAAAATAAGAATTTCTGTACTATCACTAAACAGTTCTAAGGAAACCCCCACAGGTAAGTCATCACTACAGGAGTACTCCGATCACCAGTCAAAACCTATCTCATCTAGGTCCCACACCGACCACATCCTCGCTCGTACCACTACGGTATACAGCCATCTCAATATATGGAGACATATACATCTGTCTATAACATATAAATATTTCAGTATATATATGAATATGAATAAGAATAATGCTGCGGCGCGCAGCCCGCTCCAATACATATACCGCTGCCGCGCGCAGCCGCCCGCTCCATTTAACGTCGACGGCGCTCACTGGGGGTGTATGCAGATTTCGGAGGGGCTCCCTAGGCCCAAGCACTATCATACCGCGGCGTGCAGCCCGATCCACACATGTATTACTGCGACGTGCAGTCCGATCCAATATATATATGTATATATATTTATACTGCTGCGGCGCGCAGCCCGATCCCATAATATACACCAGTGCTCACTGAGAATGTGTGCAGACTCAGACTCCGAAGGGGCTCCTACAGCCCAAGCGCAATAATACCGCGGCGTGCAATCCGTCCCACATGTATATTACATGTATATTACATGTATATTACTGCGGCGTGCAGTCCGATCCAATATATATACTGCTGCGGCGTGCAGCCCGATCCAACATAGGTATATATATATATAATACCTCATAATGGGTCCTCGATTCTATCCCAGTCAGTATATACTTGGCCTCCTAGGCCCAATATAATATATCACAGTGGGTCCTTGACCCTGTCTCAGTCAATATAGACTTGGCCTTTTAGGCCCAATATAATATATCACAGTGGGTCCTTGACCCTGTCTCAGTCAATATAGACTTGGCCTTTCATGCCCAATATAACATCTCATAGTGGGTCTTTGACCTTGTCTCACTCAATATAGACTTGGCCTTTCAGGCCCAATATAACATCTCATAGTGGGTCTTTGACCCTGTCTCATCTCAATCGGTATAGACTTGGCCTTTCAGGCCCGCTCAGCTAGAACAGGGAATTCCACCCTAGATAATCTCTGTCAATGTACACATCTAGTACGGGCTCATATTATACTATACAGCTAGAGCTATTGCTGAGTGTATGTTTCCAACACGATATAAGGGTCACCTAGCTCTATAGGTTCACTAATGCTCTACAGATCGGCACAAGGCCCCAAACATGGCTATCAGCCCAATTGCAGAGTTATAAACTTATTATCAGTCATAACACACAGTATACTATTAGTCGGGAAGGACTAAGTCCGAACCCCCAATCACAATGTCACCACGCCCGTCATAGAACGCGTGTTTCATCTCAATATAGCACTGTGAAGTGCTAGTACGGGGTTTCAAACCCTCAGTACATTATTTACTACTACCACTCACCTCGAACCGGTAGAAGCTTCATGCTCGTGACGCCTTAGCTCCTCGAACCGGCATCCACGCACGTCAAACTAGCCAAAATCAGTACAAATATATCAAAATAGGCTAATGGAACATAACCCAATCGAAAGAACTCGAAAAATATCAAAAATCACGAAATTGACAAAACCCGAGCCCCGGGCCCATATCTTGAAAAATTCTGAAATTCACATTTTCGGAATCCTCATCTCGCCACGAGTCCGTACATACCAAGAACTCCCAATTCAAACCACAAATGGTCCTTCAAATCCTAAATTTAAGATTTTTGCTCCAAGCCCTATTTTCTTGATTTTTAGCTATAGATTCATGAATTCCATGGATGATTCTTGTATAAAAACATGTATTTAACTCATAAAACTTACCTCCAACGATTCCCCGTCGAAATCCCTTCAATTCCCGTCCAAAAGCTCTCAAGAACGGCCAAAAATAGTGGAAAAATGGGTTGTTTTCGCGACTGAAATGTTTTTAACATTCTGTCCGGTACTGTAGCTAACACTATGCGATCGCATCAGAGCATTGCGATCGCATAGAACAAACTCTCCGGGCACTGTAGCTAACACTATGCGATTGCATAGAACAAACTCTCCGGGCACTGTAGCTAACACTATGCGATTGCATAGAACAAAATCTCCGGGTACTGTAGCTAACACTATGCGATCGCATCAGAGCATTGCGATCGCATAGAACAAAATTTCTCTCCAATTTTTCTGCTGCATTTTTCAACTCAAAAATTCCCGTTAGCCATCCGAAATCACCCCGAGGCCCCCGGGACCTCAATCAAAGCCACGAGTATATCACATTACCTCATTCAAACTTGCTCATAACATAAAAACACCATCCTAAACATCAAAATCACCAATTACACACTAATTCAAGCCTAAGTTTCTTCAAAATTTCCGAATTGCTCATTCAATCAAAAACCCGACCAAACGACGTCCGAATGACCTAAAAATCTGCAGGCATATCCAAAATCACCTAACGGAGCTACTGCAACTGTCGGAATTCCATTCCGACTCCCGGATCAAAATCTCACCTACCGTTCGGATTTCGCCAAAATTCAACCTTAGCCAATTCAAGCTTAAAACTACACCGGACCTCCAAATTCAATTCTGATTGCTCTCCTAAGTCATAAATGATCCCCTGAAACTAGTCAAATCATCAGAATCTGATTCCGAGCACTCTAACTCAATAGTCAACTCTAGGTTGACTTTCCATATTCAAACTTCCTTCAAATATGCTATTTGCTTCATTTTCAATTCAATTCATTCCTAACTCATCCGATAGGTTCTAACACCGATATAAAAGCATAAGATATGTAAATGCAACATAACGGGGTGGTAATTTCCGTAACGACGGGCCGGGTCGTTACATTCTCCCCAACTTAAACAAACGCTCGTCCTCGAGCGGACTCAAAGTTGTACTAGAAGCCACCCAATAGCCGAATGACCTTACCAAGCATATATCCGGGTGATCATACGTCACCCTCCGAAAACACCACATGGTCAAAATTTCACAGACCATCTGAACCATAAATCACATTGTACTTTCTGAAATCATATGCCAAATGCTAATCCCATGCCTATACTCAGGATACACACGATCCAACTGTAATAGTCCATACTCGCCACCTCGGTGAGATAATATGATGTGTCAAACAACCCAATCACTCGAAACAATAATCCCTAATCACAACAATTTCCCACGATAACCAAATACCAACTGAAAAACCTTTTTCATTAGATAGAGTCTTATTCCAACACCTTCATATCCCGCCAACGGCAACCGCACACGCGATATATCGAACCCATCTCTCAGGTCAACCATTCATGAATCCATTTCCCTTTTAATTGATACTACAACAAAATTCGGAGCCAAATCTCGGTATTGCCTTTCTAACTAGCTCAAATCACATATACTCACACTCATTATTGGCTTCGACGATCATTTCGAGTATAACACACCGCACTGGTGATATGACACCTCAGCACCAGCCTAAGCCACGATGAGCACAACATGAGCTCCAATAGAAACATCTAAACATACTCAAATTATGACAACCGACTCCAACAACAGGGCTGTAATTCAATTCCTTTGTACCATCATAATATATAACCGAGATCCCATCTCACATCATAGGAATGGAGTGCACGACTCATTCTTGAAAGGTCATCACATCATGTGGCCTTGCCACGATTCGTGATTCTACCCCAACATTATTACTCATGAAACACCTCAAGCCACTAAGCTCTAAATGGTTAGCCACGCACAGATCTAGGTCTTGAACCCAAGCAATCAACCTCACCCGTGGTGATACGATAGATATACGCTATCAAATCCCTGAAAAGACACAACCGATGTGCTATTCCCCGAGCGAAACCAATACGGACTATTCCTCGGAAGCCAGGAACTATTGTATACAAGGTAAGATATAGGAAACTATATTTTCCACATCACACTGTTGCGGCGCGCAACCCGTTCCAATAGCATACCTGTGGCGGCGTGCCACCCGATCCAGATACCATACATGTGGCGGCGTGCCACCCGATCCATGCATAAATCTAGCAAAAGGGAATGCACATCGACTCAAGTTACTCATTGCAACAAACATGTATATATAGCCTCGAGCTCGGTCACATGAAACTCATCCGACAAAGTCCCTCAATACCGGAACCGAATCAATGGTAGATACCTCTACACTGACATCCGCCACGAAGGCCCAACTTACAAAGCAATACCTACCAGCCGTCCGCTGGCCCTAGGGTACATCTACCCTGCTGGAGCACGATCTGATGCGCTCTGCCACGCAGTTGTGACATTTCTCTGATATAGTCCATATCACATTAGTCTAGACAACCTGACTTATGACAACCAACCTGCAATCATATATCATTATTCAAATTCGTCATATCAAGTGACGAGATAGCCACTAGGGCTTCCAATTTCCGATAACCGCTACACTGTGCTGATACACACGATATACCACCGCTGCGTAGCCGGGTTACGAGAACTTCTAGTCTCCAACACATACATAACACAGGAATCACTATGCCCGATTCCGTACTTCACCGTGCGATTACATAACGCACCTCAAGCGTCCATTCATACCACGAAAGCCATTCAGAAATTTCACTATGCCATCAACGACTCAATTATATTAGTCGATCCAACAAGAGAATACCACCATACCACTGGATATTATCAGTTTACATTACCTTGTCCCTTTGCACCATATACCCTGCCAAATTACTAGAATAGCAGTACCATTTTCTTAAATCACCTGCAGTTGTCCGCGCTGCTCAATAATTTTATTGACTTCCCATATATTATGAACTGATCTCAAAACCTAGAATATACCATTATCAACTTTCCATAACACATCGTGTATACCATATCACACTAAGACAACATGGAAATTCATATCCCTTTCCTCCGCCTCAACATCGGCGCACTCAACTAGTCAAGGACTTTCGTGATCCCATATAGAAGAAAACTCATTACACATTCCACGCTTCGCATACCGATAGGAATATACTCTTCTTCAAACCATGATAAAACACATCACAAACTATTTCTTCCCATTCATTGCATAAGTTTAACTGCCAGGACTGAGTCCTTATACCTATATCAAGTTACACAACTGCTAGCACTCAAGAGCTTTGCTGCAATGCCTGCAAGACTCATTACTTCAACCACATACCAGTAATCAATCGTATTCCTTTTTATACTATTCTGGTTTATTAACAAGTTGTTCCATTTACCCAGTTTCCTTTCTGATTCATCATTAATTTCATATCAGTCTATATTGTAGTACGACAATGCCTCAACCCCTTTTTACCTCACAAGACTCGTACACAAGACCACACGGTCTAAGACCCATAGGCCACTGAATACTCTCTCAATGTTTCCCAGAAGTACCACATTCTACCACACTTTATTTTGATGAACTTTCCCGCAATTTTTAAATTGTTATCATTACTTCCCAATACGGATACGTAGAATCCCATCCTTCACATGATATAACACAAGCCTTGATTTTCTCTAACGAAACCGCCATATTTAGCCACATACACAAATCTTAAGGCACCTGACTGTTACAAGCAAAATCTTGAACACTGCAAAACCATTCTCGGGCATCATTCACCCTTATTCTGCTGTAATTTAACTGTCCTATTGAGTAGAACCACTCGTATTTTGTTAGAACTCTGACATCGCAGAAAATGATTACTTACAGATACAATGAGCCATCTTTCCTTTCTATACACCGAACATTCTCTACCAACAGTAGTTCAAAACATCCTAGTATTTCTTCAAATCTACGAAGCACCATAAGCCTTTATCAAAATTTCCCAACATACCTAGAGACAGAGCCAACACAACACACGACAGTGCAATCAGATAATCAATAACAACCTCCCCAACTTAGCTCGAAGCCATTCATCAAAGCACTTTCAACCACTCATATCATTATTACTCAAATGATGCCACAAAGTTCTAGTTAGATTAAACTCAAGTCATTTACAAGCTTCGGCGGAAATTCGAATCATCAGAAATATTAACCCTTTTGCAATTCTTGCATTCATTCACACACAACAGTTACGCCCCCTCTTTAGGTGGCAAAATCTTTTCTAAGTCCCGAATTTTCCAAAAATTTCGGTAGAGTTTCCTTTGTAAATTGGCCTATCCACCTGCCAGAGAATCACCAAACCATTCTAACAATACACCCACAACTCAACAAGATGTCACAATGTATTTCAACAACATAAATCTCAATACTACATGAATTATATCATCATAATTTATACTTGAACCTGCGATGTACCTGCTCGAATCATAACACATATCAAAATCACTTTAGTCTTCCTGAGTTTAAACTCGTTCCGCTACACATAAGGCACTTTACCATCCAATTACGAGATATGATAATTATTTCTCACGCCCATAGCTAAGGCTACATATAAAATCACAATAAGAACTGAATACCTTACAGCTCTCCCATTATCAAACTGCCATTTGCATAATAAGGATCAGTACCGATCGTATGAACTTCATAATACCGGCTCACGGAATTAGTACCTTGGTGCTCAAGCCATAGACAATGATCTGGCCTCGAGTCCTCCCGACTGGCCCAACATGAACTCACGGAGATTATATCTCGCCCCTCGATCGGGGAATTGCAAGCCATAAGACAATTATATTACTGAGCGCTCGATGCGTACACAGACGTGCGGAAGGAATTTCAAAAATGTATCTCAAGCTGAATCAAGTACGCACGATAAGAATTCCAAGAAATGTGAAGTGTTTCCTAACGGTTCGCAGCCTCCCGAGGATAAGTACAGGCGTCCCCGTACCGATCCACGAGACTCTACCAACCGGCTCATGACTCGCGAGACCTATTAACCTAGGCTCTGATACCAACTTGTCACGACCCCAAACCCCGGTCGTGATGGCGCCCAACACATTGCTAGGCAAGCCCGACCATCTTATCCAATTAAACCAGCCAAGTATAATTAATACTGATTAATCGGCGTGATTAGCCTGTTTTCATAACAAATCAAGAAGTGTAGAACTGAAATACAAGAACACAGCCCCAACCAAATCGTGGTGTCACAAGTCCGAGCCTCTACAAATGAGATCTACTACAAAATCAAGTCTAACCAGAATGGAGACAACAAAATGATAAAAAGAAAGAGGTCAGGTGCTACGGACGTCGGCAGCTACCTCGAAGTCTCCACAGAATGGGGATAATAAAGCGGTTGCGATAGCTCAACTGCCCTCCTGAACCTGTATATCTGCACAAAAAGTGCAGGGGAGTGGGGTGAGTATATTTCAACTGAGTGAGTAACAATAATAAACAATAACTGAAAATAAGAACTCCTGTACTATCACTAAACAGTTCTAAGGCAACCCCTACAGGTCAATCATCACTATAATGAGTACTCTGATCTCCAGTCCACATCTATCTCATCTAGGTCCCACACTGACCACATCCTCGCTCGTACCACTACGGTATACAGCCATCTCAATATATGGAGACATATACATCTGTCTATAACATATAAATATTTCAGTATATATATGAATATGAATAAGTATAATGCTGCGGCGCGCAGCCCGCTCCAATACATATACCGCTGCGGCGCGCAGCCCGCTCCATTTAACGTCGACGGCGCTCACTGGGGGTGTATACAGACTTCGGAGGGGCTCCCTAGGCCCAAGCACTATAATACCGCGGCGTGCAGCACGATCCACACAAATATTACTGCGGCGTGCAGTCCGATCCAATATATATATGTATATATCTCTATACTGCTGCGGCGTGCAGCCCGATCCCATAATATACACCAGTGCTCACTGAGAATGTGTGCAGACTCAGACTCCGAAGGGGCTCCTACAGCCCAAGCGCAATAATACTGCGGCCTGCAGTCCGTCCCACATGTATATTACATGTATATTACTGCGGCGTGCAGTCCGATCCAATATATATACTGCTGCGGCGTGCAGCCCGATCCAACATAGGTATATATATATATAATACCTCATAATGGGTCCTCGATTCTATCCCAGTCAGTATATACTTGGCCTCCCAGGCCCAATATAATATATCACAGTGGGTCCTTGACCCTATTCCAGTCAGTATATACTTGGCCTCTCAGGCCCAATATAATATATCACAGTGGGTCCTTGACCCTGTCTCGATCAATATAGACTTGGCCTTTCAGGCCCAATATAACATCTCATAGTGGGTCCTTGACCCTATCTCATCTCAATCGGTATAGACTTGGCCTTTCAGGCCCACTCAGCTAGAACAGGGGGTCTTTGACCCTGTCTCATCTCAATCGGTATAGACTTGGCCTTTCAGGCCCGCTCAGCTTGAACAGGGAATTCCACCCTAGATAATCTCTCTCAATGTACACATCTAGTACGGGCTCATATTATACTATACAGCTAGAGCTATGGCTGAGTGTATGTTTCCAACACAATATAAGGGTCACCTAGCTCTATAGGTTCCCTAATGCTCTACAGATCGGCACAAGGCCCCAAACATGGCTATCAGCCCAATTGCACAGTTATAAACTTATTATCAGTCATAACACACAGTATACTATTAGTCGGGAAGGACTAAGTCCGAACCCCCAATCACAATGTCACCACGCCCGTCAAAGAACGCGTGTTTCATCTCAATATAGCACTGTGAAGTGCTAGTACGAGGTTTCAAACCCTCAGTACATTATTTACTACTACCACTCACCTCGAACCGGTAGAAGCTTCATGCTCGCGACGCCTTAGCTCCTCGAACCGGCATCCACGCACGTCAAACTAGCCAAAATCAGTACAAATATATCAAAATAGGCTAATGGAACATAACCCAATCGAAAGAACTCGAAAAATATCAAAAATCACGAAATTGACAAAATCCGAGCCCCGGGCCCACATCTCGAAAAATTCTGAAATTCACATTTTCGGAATCCTCATCTCGCCACGAGTCCGTACATACCAAGAACTCCCAATTCGGACCACAAATGGTCCTTCAAATCCTAAATTTAAGGTTTTTGCTCCAAGCCCTATTTTCTTGATTTTTAGCTATAGATTCATGAATTCCATGGATGATTCTTGTATAAAAACATGTATTTAACTCATAAAACTTACCTCCAACGATTCCCCGTCGAAATCCCTTAAATTCCTAAAAGCTCTCAAGAACGGCCAAACATGGTGGAAAAATGGTTGTTTTCGCGACTGAAATGTTTTTAACATTCTGTCCGGTACTGTAGCTAACACTATGCGATCGCATCAGAGCATTGCGATCGCATAGAACAAACTCTCCGGGCACTGTAGCTAACACTATGCGATTGCATAGAACAAAATCCTGGGCACTGTAGCTAACACTATGCGATTGCATAGAACAAAATCCTGGGTACTGTAGCTAACACTATGCTATCGCATCAGAGCATTGCGATCGCATAGAACAAAATTTCTCTGCAATTTTTCTGCTGCATTTTTCAACTCAAAAATTCCCGTTAGCCATCCGAAATCACCCCGAGGCCCCCGGGACCTCAATCAAAGCCACCAGTATATCACATTACCTCATTCAAACTTGCTCATAACATAAAAACACCATCCTAAACATCAAAATCACCAATTACACACTAATTCAAGCCTAAGTTTCTTCAAAATTTCCGAATTGCTCATTCAATCAAAAACCCGACCAAACGACGTCCGAATGACCTAAAAATTTGCAGGCATATCCAAAATCACCTAACGGAACTACTGCAACTGTCGAATTCCATTCCGACTCCCGGATCAAAATCTCACCTACCGTTCGGATTTCGCCAAAATTCAACCTTAGCCAATTCAAGCCTAAAACTACACCGGACCTCCAAATTCAATTCCGATTGCTCTCCTAAGTCATAAATGATCCCCCGAAACTAGTCAAATCATCAGAATCTGATTCCGAGCACTCTAACTCAATAGTCAACTCTAGGTTGACTTTCCATATTCAAACTTCCTTCAAATATGCTATTTGCTTCATTTTCAATTCAATTCATTCCTAACTCATCCGATAGGTTCTAACACCGATATAAAAGCATAAGATATGTAAATGCAACATAACGGGGTGGTAATTTCCGTAACGACGGGCCGGGTCGTTACACCAATGTATGTATTCCATGCAATGCATATGACCGCTACGGCATGTAGTCCGATCCAATTTGGGTACCCGTGCTCACTGTGGGGGTTCAGACTCTGGAGGGGCTCCTACAGCCCAAGCACAATATTAATATCACACCTGCTGCGGCGCGCAGCCCGATCCGTATTCCACTGCGGCGTGTAGTCCGATCCATGCATGAGTATGCATATGCTCACATAAAATGTCATGCCCTAACATATGGCCCTCAGCCCCAATCAGTCTAATAAATAATTAAGAAAGCCCTACGGCAACTATATCATATTAGCTCACAGCTAAAGATGTTATTAAGACCTTGTTCAAGTTTTTCCTAACCTTATAAAAATGCTGAATACAAAAAATACCATTTTAAACCTTAAATTTAGAATAAAATATGCACAGTGTTATCAAAATAGTGATACGAATCCCTGAAGGACTCAAATAATTGGCACGAAGCCCAAACATGATAATTAGTCCAATTTATTTCAACAATTAGGTGTTATTATTTATTACGCGGGACGGACCAAGTCACAATCCCCAATGGTGCTTTACCCCACGCCCATTATCCGGCGTGCAAGTCACCTCAACACAGCACTAAGATGTGCAAGTCCGGGGTTTACTAACCCTCAGTACATCATTTACAAGTATTACCCACCTCGAACCGACGAAAGCTCATGCCCGCGACGCCTTAGCTCCTCGAACCAGCATCCACGCACGTCAAAACTAGCACAAATCAGCACAAATATATCAAATAGGCTAATGGAACATAACCCAATCGAAAGAACTCGAAAACTATCAAAAATCACGAAATTTGCATAACCCGAGCCCCGGGCCCCCATGTCAAAAAATTTCGAAACTCATATTTCTAGAACCCTCGTCTCGCCACGAGTCCGTACATATAAAATTTTCCAAAATCGGAGTTCGCTTGGCCTTTCAAAACCCAAATTTTCGTTTTCAATATC
Source organism: Nicotiana noctiflora (assembly GCA_032618575.1). NCBI lineage: Eukaryota > Viridiplantae > Streptophyta > Magnoliopsida > Solanales > Solanaceae > Nicotiana > Nicotiana noctiflora. The sequence continues at coordinate 34,050 of JASVEL010006795.1, forward strand.
TAGGCCACAATCCTTCACAATTTCTACCCAAATTCATGAAGATTGATGTTAATTCTACCATAAAATGATGTTTTTGAGTCAAGAAACTTACCTCCGATGAATACCCGATGATTTCCCAGCATTTTCTCATGATTTCTTCTCTCTAGGGCTCAAAAACGGTGTTTTGGGTATAAGAACCCATAAGCCCTCTGTTATGCAATTAAACTCACTGCTAGACAAATTTGCTCTTCGCGTTCGCGTGAGCTCCCACGCGTTCGCGATGCCCAGCATCATTTTACTCTTCGCGTTCGCGTTACCTATCACGCGTCCGCGATGCACTGATCCATTTTCCCTTCGCGAACGCGACATGCCCCCCACGCGTTCGCGATGCACATTTCTTCAGCAATCCGGAGGTCCTTCTACGCGAACGCGACCTCCATCCACAGGAACGTGATGTTTCACTATTTCCTCTTACGCGATCGCGACTAACCCCATCGCGAATGCGATGCTTCCCGGATTCCTTCTACGCGATCGCGGCCGTCCTCCTTGCGAACGCGATGACCAAAGTGCCCCAGCCTACGCGAACGCGGGCCTTGCCCTCGCGAACACGAAGGCATAGCCTTCTGCACAGTGATCTGCAATTTACAGCAGATTTTGCCAAGTTCAAAATGCCCGGATGATGGTTCGGATTCACACCGAGGCCACCGGCACCCCAACGAAAACCACCAACATACTCCAAAACACGATACGAACTTGTTCCAATCATAAAAACACCATCCTAAACATCAAAATCACCAATTGCACACGGATTCAAGCCTAAGTTTCTTCAAAATTTCCGAATTGCTCATTCCATCAAAAACCCGACTAAACGACGTCCGAATGACCTAAAAATTTACAGACATATCCAAAATCACATAACGAAGCTATAGGAATTGTCGAAATTCCATTCCGACCCCCGGATCAAAATCTCACCTACCGTTCGGATTTTGCCAAAATTCAACCTTAGCCAATTCAAGCCTATTTCTACACCGGGTCTCCAAATTCAATTCTGATTGCTCTCCTAAGTCATAAATGATCCCCCGAAACTAGTTGAATCATTAGAATCTGATTCTGAGCACTCTAACTCGATTGTCAACTCTAGGTTGACTTTCCATATTCAAACTTCCTTCAAACATGTTATTTGCTTCATTTTCAATTCAATTCACTCCTAACTCACCCGATAGGCTCTAACACTGATATAAAAGCATAAAACATATAATTGCAACATGACGGGGTGTTAAATTCCCATAACGACGGGCCGGGTCGTTACAAGCAGGTATCTGGCTAACTAACGCTTGAAGAGCTAGGTTAACCCGTGCATCAGTTATTCTTTGTAGAGCTTGTTCTGGCCCCTCAACATGTTCTGATTTCCCTTGTTCATCAGCATGTGATATTGGTGCAAGAGTATTTTCACGAGATTGGCGTGGAGAAGTTTTAGGAGAAGGAATTACATCAATATTGTGTAAATCCCCTTGATTTTGGTTTTCGACAACATTATTATTGTTGTTGTTGGTGTTTGACATGACGTTAACAATGTGTAGAATGTGAGTTTTGGTAAGAATAGATTATCGAATTTTTGGTAATGGAACCAATTTGTTTAACCAAAATATGATAATTCGGTCAAACTTAGAGTATATGATAAGAAATCGGGTTGCTGATAATCATGAGACCAAAAAGTATAATAGGCTTTCGATAATAAGAATAAACAACAAAGAAAATTGTATTTCAATACGATGTTAGTAATAACTCGTGTCCTTACAGATGATGAGACTTTCTCCTTTTATAGCTGATTCTAGGTAAAGGAGTGATACTTAAGCTTTAATGAGACAATTATGAGTAATAAATGTCATTAAATAAGCCGTTACACAATCATTCCTATTAAATACAATTTTTCTAACGTATCAGGTATTTTAATACTTGAATTTGGACTCTTTTTTGTCTTCAGATCCATGTCTTAAATGCTTTTTAATCTGTTGGCCTTAAATGCTTGAATTGATAGGAGATACGTGTCTAAACTGCTTTCTGTATCTTTTGTCATCAGAATTGCATCCGGCTTCGCTTTAAATAGGTACGAGACTCGTAACTGAATTGTGCCTCGTGCTTAGTTCTTCTTCTCGTGTCTTTCACTTAATTATTGTCCGTTGACCCTTTGACCGATCCACGTGGCATGCCACGTCATAAAACTTTTTTCCAATACAATTCTAATACATACATGTCCCGTGATGCAAAATATTTCAGTTTAATTCTTCAATCAACATAGAAGTGCCAAACACATGCAAATCGAAAAACTCATACATTCATGTCTTTGGATTAAAAGGTATGTCAGAAACAAATTCTATCTCTCATTTGGTTTCCAGGTCGTGCAAGGCCATTGATGCTCAATCCTGAAATATTGAAATCAAACTGAAGCACTTGTTTAAACATAGACACTTGTCTTCTTTCTTGTACTGTACATAGATACTAGTTGGCCGAAGAAACTCAAATTACATATAGTGAAATATCAAAATACATAAAGTTGCTGCCTTGCCATTTTATTACGGTCGATGATATAGTAACCAGAAATTGATGTTGATGCTCAACATGATTGTATTGGGAAAAAGTTTTTTTATGACGTGGCAAGACACGTGGAATGGCCAAAAGGTTATTATTCCGAAAGATAATAAATAAATAAAAGATGCGAGGAGACAAATTAGATGCGGGACGTAATTCAACTATGAGTCTCGTATCTGTTTAGAGCGGGTTGGAATTTAATTTTAAAGACAAAGGATACAAAGAGAAAATAGATACGAGTTCCGTATCAATTCAAGACATTCAAGGGCAACAGATCAAAAAGCATTTAAAGCATGGATCTGGAGGCAGAAAGAAGTCCAAATTCAATCATTAAGTACCTGATACGTTGAATAATTGACATTTAATAAGAATGATTATGTAACGACCTATTTAATGTCATTTATTACTCATAATTATGTCATTAAGGCCTAGGTTTCATTCTTTTATCTAGGGTGAGCTATAAAAGGAGGAAGTTGTACCATTTGTGGACACGATCAACTATTGAAAGCCTACTGAAATACAATTTTTCTTTACTGTTCAGTCTTATTATTGAAAGCCTATTACACTTTTCGGTCTTTTGGTTATCAATAACCCGATTTCTCTATTATTTTCTAGTTTTAATCGAAGTTGCATATTTTGGTTAAACAAATTGGTTCCGTCACCGGGAATCTGATAATCTATTCTTTATAAGCTTACACACTTTACTTGTGGTTAACATCATGTCAAACAACACCACCAACAACAACAACAACGATGTTTTTGAAAACCAGATCCCACATGCTCAATGAGATTGAACAATGATAACATAGTTCCATCCCCTCAAGCCTCTCCACGCCAGTCTCATGAGGGTACTCCTGTACCTATATCACATGCTGACGAACAAGAGCAGTCAGAACACTTTGAAGGGCCAGAACAACCTCTTCAGAGGATAATTGATGCACGAGTTAATCAAGCTCTCCAAACTTTAGTTAGCTGGTTGCCTTCTTCGCCACTCACTCCTACCCCCAATAACAATACACTGGAGAATCCTCGTTCTGGTCTCGATAACACAAACGAAGGATCCCCTAGTGGACTATGAGAAATGGATATATGTAATGCAAATAACTCTTATTTACAAAATATGGTACTAATCATGCAGTCACAACTCAAGGAACAAAGAGAACGGATTGAGCAAATACCGGGAGTTCCTCCAATAATCAAAGGGATTGATGCGGATAAATATTCTCAATAACCTTGGAAGCCAAGTGCAGCTCCTCTTCCTATTCCAAAGAAGTTTAAAATGCCTGATATTTCAAAATATGACGGTACAATCAACACTTGAGATCATTTGATTGCATTTACTACGGGCGTTAAGGGGAATGATTTAACTAAGCAGGAAATTGAGTCTGTATTGGTCAAAAATTTGGAGAGACACTTACAAAGGGAGAACTAACCTAGTATTCTCTTTAACCTGAAAATCTATTAATTCTTTTGCTGAGCTTGCAGATTCTTTTATGAAAGCGCACTCAAGAGCATAAAAGGTTGAAAAAAAATGGAGGACATTTTCAAAATTAAACAATCAGACATGGAGTTACTTAGAGATTTCATTAATAGGTTTCAACGTGAATGAATGACTTTACCTCGGGTACCAGATAATTGGGTTGCAATAGCTTTTGCAAGTAATTTGAACGACAAAAGCTCGGAAGCCACAAGAAAGCTTAAAAAAAGCCTTCGTGAATTTCCTGCAACTACATGGAATGATATTTATAACAGGTATAGCACAAAACTCAGAATTGAAGAATATACCGTACTCCAACATTCCCATGATGAAAGGAGCAGATCCAGGAGGCCCGAAACCAAAAATAGATCAAGTAAGAATAGATACGATCCATATTTGGGCCCTGCAGGAAAATATTCAAGAACAAAACAAGAAAATCAACGATATGATCAAAAATCAAGGAGCAGGAAATCCGGTTCTTTCTCAAGATTTAGAAATGATAGAAACAGGTATGAGCCTTTTGATGAAGATGGAAGTTTGAAGGCAAGATTCGGTTGATACAATTTCAATGTTACCACCTCCGAGCTCGTAGCTGTTTTGCGAGGCATGGGAGATAAGGTACAGTGGCCGAAGGAGATGCATTCAAATCCAAACAAACGCAATCCAAATCATTAGTGTGAATTTCATAATGATCACGGGCATAAGACATCAGAATGCCAATTTTTACAGAGTGAAGTAGATCATCTATTGAAACATGGCTATCTCACTGAGTTATTTAGTGAGAAAGGAAAGCAGGCCTACATGAAAAATAGACAAGAGCCACCAAAACTCCCATCACCCAAGAGAACCGTGAATGTTATAAGCAGGGGAGAAGGTATTTCTGAGGTAGCATATCCAGCTTCCAATAAAGTTTCTAAACTCCTAATCATGCGCGGGAAACGTACACGATAGACGTTAGAAGATGAAGTTATCGCTTATGATGATACAGACATGGAAGGAGTGATCACCACCCATAACGATGCGCTGGTAATATCTTTGCCCGTACATGATATTAAAATAAAAAGAGTTTTGATTGATCCAGGAAGTTCAGCAAATATCATCTCACTAAGGGTGTTGCGTGAGATGCAAAGGGAGGATAAGATGATTCCAAAGATGCATACTTTATCAGGATTCAATAACTCCAGCATAGTAACTAAAAGAGAGGTAAACCTAACAACTTTTGCAGAAGGTATTGAGAAAGATACCAAATTTCAGGTAGTAGATGTGGAAATGGCAAATAATATAATCATGGGAAGACCGTAAATTCATGATATGGGTGCTGTCCCATCAACCCTTCATCAAGTCATAAAATTCCCAACGCCTTGGGGAATACGCCAAATTCAAGGGCAACAACATATATCATGTAGCGTTAATGTTGTGCCAGGTATAGGTAGTGTATACAACATCGAAGGAAATTCGGATCAACATCCAGGTAATCAAGAAAAGTCAGGTTTTAACTCAAAATCTGGTATAATTCAAAAAATTGAGGAGGGAGAAGGTATCGAAATATCAACTAAGGAGTTCGAACCTGTGATATTATTTGAATAGTGGCCTGAACGAAAAATTCACGTGGGAGCCAACATGAGTTCAGACACGAGAGGAAAGTTAAGTAAATTATTAAAAACTAATGAAGATTGTTTTGTTTGGCCCCATGTTGAAATAGTAGGGACAACATCAGATGTCCATCTTGCGTAACCATAAAAAGTAAGAAAGGCAGATTATGTAAAGCAAGAAGAAAATTCAGAAATTGGGTCAACTTGGAAGGACCAAAGGTACGTGAAAAGCTATCCATTTATTATTATCGGAAGCTACTGTAAGCACTCTCTTATCGGAAGCTACAGTAACCACTCTCTTATCTGAAGTTACGATAAGTGCTCTATAAGTTTGAGTAAACATTCTCTTATCTGTGATTTAAGTGATATTCTGTTATATGATGAGACATGATACTCACAACCATAGAAATTAGTTTTAATCATGGCATTTAGGAAATTGAGACTCTATTTCTAAACCCATGAACATGAATCTTATTTGGTGATGATTCGGGAAAACAAAAAGAGAAAAAAATAGTGCAGGTTTATAGATATTTGACATACCTCTTTTTGGACTTTTAGACCCATCATAAAATATCATTTTTCTTTCGACTAACAATGAAGTATAGTATTGGGGATTTTAATAGCTAGGAAAAAGTAAAAGCAATAAAATCCAAGGTTCTTCAAAACTGGGGACTTTGTGCTTGGAAAGATATTTCTTTAAAGGAAGTGGACATGGTCAGGTATCTTCGTGCTAAATTATTTTTCTTTTAATTTGTTAAGGTTTTACTAACAATTTTAGATGCTAGGCAAAAATCCTAACCCGTGCCAAATGATGAGACACAACCTGCACTACAAAATAGAATATTCTAAAATTCTAAGCCTAGGGTTATATCAATCTGATGGAAATACATACGGGTTGGCGGTCTTCATCTAAAATTGTACCTCCGGGTCCCGCATATTTTTCTGTTTCAGGAAAAGGACCAGCATATGAGTAATAACCAAGTGTTCATGGCTTCATTCTTCATTGCTCAAATACTTGGGGGACTATACATCATACATAGCTTCGTGCAGAGAAATAGATGTGGGTTCGTAGAGAAAAAGAGATACGGGAGTTCAAGTAAAAGCGAACCAAATTCAGCTACAAAGTGCCATATATCAAGATTCAGTTGTGAATGCTACGTATACAACATTTTTCAATTTTAGTTTACATAAAATATTTTTCAATGTTGTGAACACTTTCCAAACCCTTTCTAAGTATATAAAGAGATGGTTATGGTTATGTGCTAAAACAAGTTGTAATAAAAGAAAACCTTGTATATTTTATAATAAGAAATCTGTTACACGAAAAATAGTTGCGAGGAAGTTATAGACGTACTACAACACATGTATTATTCTAATATTTGCTCAAGTTCATGAATAAAAACTCATCCAAGTAATTTCATACAAAAAACATGTGTTTCCTATTTCTTTCATCGTATTATACCACCATTATGAAGTTGAGACGTCTCGTTCATTAAGTGTCGATATGCATAAAAGGGCCCTCTCTTTTTTAAACCTCAAGTTGATATTCCATGAGATGGATTATAAAGCATTTTCAAAAACAATAAAAATGCTAAATTATTCTATAAGTCCAAAATAAGAAAATAAGCAAGAATACTATTCGAATGAGTACTTATAAAACTTCTTGACTTAAAAAAGATTCAACAAAAAGTCTATATAAAATAGAAAACCTTTACAAACCCCCCATTAATGTAAACCGGGGACTAATTCCATAAAATTCTTCAAAATTCAATAACTAAAATTCTTAACTTGCTCCTGAAGGAGTGGGTTTTTCTGAAGCTATTGAGATAACTTCCTTGTCTGAAGAAATTATAGGCACTGAGTCAACTTCTAGGGAAGTAGCAACAGATGGGATGCTGGGATTGTTAAGAGAAGCAGGAGTCACGGGAGCCTCGATTTCTGTGGGCTGATCTTCGGGGGCTTGGATTGCAATATTGTCAATGTAAGGCCCCGTAAAGTTTTTGTGCTTGAAACCTAGTAGTTGTGGTGTCATGGTCCGAATAGGGTATTAGGAATGCGTAGAATAAGCTCGCCGCGGTTCGGACCCCTGGTAGTGATTTAAGTTTCAAAAATTCAAAGGATAAGTTTTCAATAAAATGTCGATTCTGTGGTCAGGAGTGCGATCGCAGATCTGCTATACGGACTGCATTCCTACCACAGAGCTTAACAGAATGTTTTCCAAAACTTGTGTTGAAAATGCGGTCAAATATGCGATCGCATAATGGAAATGCGGACCGCAGATCTATCGCATAATTTCTTGAGAAATTTTTAGTGTCAAATCTGCGGTGCATTCTGTGACCACAGAACACGAATGCAGACCGCACTCTTGTCGCATATCGTAATAGAACATGTTCAATTTTTGAGGCAATTATGCGGTCCATTATGCGGACCGCATGTTGATTCTGCGATCGCACATGCGACCGCAGAATTGACTCGGCCCAGATTTTTTATAAAATTTGACCCGACCCCTTCTTTAATAAAACACCCCAACCTTCATTTTTCTTATATCTTCTTAGCAAAAATAGAGAGAGGAAAGAGGGGTTCTAGAGAGAGAAGTCCAATTATCTTCAAAGACCGTTCCAATCGTTTGGTTCGGAAGATCCTAAGGCAAAAATGCATCTTTCCCAAATCTCTAAAAGGTAAAAACCCTAGTCATTTTCCTCTAATTTTTCAATTTTCAAAGGAAAAGAAAGAATTGCATACAATAGCTTTTGGAAATAGAATGTGATACGCATGCATGTTATTGAATTTGAATTTTAGTAAAGAGAATTGGGTAGGAGTAAGAGTCTGCAAAAACGGAAGTTGGAAACTTAGGATAACTTGGGTAGGCTTAAGAAAGAGATTGAAAGAAGTAAAATTCGACTCCAGGTATGTATGGCTAACTTTGATTCTTGTGAAATCGCCCTTATATGTGCAATTCATTTGGCATGTGTTAATTTGAGAGATTGTGTGTAATTCTTTGATTTTGTTGTTAGGTATCCAATTCATTTTAAACTATGTGTGGTATGGTATGGAATATGAACTGAAAGATAAAAAGGGAATTGAATTTGGTAAAAAATTTGAGAATAATTGTTGTGATGGCATATAAGGTTTCTTGTGGGAAGGAAATGAAACACTCAAATTGTGATAAATTGTTGAACACAACAGTATGGGTACTCTCGGATATGGAAACATTGTAACTTGGTTGTGATATTGTGTAGTGATTTGTTTGCTATTTGTGATTGATTGTGATTGAAACTGTACGGTGGGATCGGGTTGCGCACCACAACACGAAGTAATAAGGTGTGGGTTGGGGTGATAAGGGTGGACGAGGTATTAAGGGTGGCCGAGAAAATAAGGATGGAAAGCGATCGAAACCGCCATTGAAGTTGATATAAAATCATTTATGTGAAATTGTGAAAGGAGACAACATGAGAGTTTGCAACATGTGGGGCACTGATTGCCCCTTTGTTTGACTTGATTGTGCTTTTTTGTGTTTGTTGGGTGTTGCCTTCTTGTTGATACTTAAATTGTGCTTGAGTTGAGAATTACTTGAATGAAGTAAATGTGGAAACATGGTTGGATGGCCTTATTAATTCTTGGTGTAATTCATTGGTTTTCTTACTATCGTGATTTACTTTTTAATGGCTTGAGTTTACTTGGGATCAAGCTTGTCCATATATACCAGTACAATTCCAGTGTACTGATGTCCCTTTTGCTGGGGACGCTACATTCATGTTATGATTGTAGGTGGATCAGTAGCAGGCACTTCAGCTCATCGGCAGTAGCATCCTTCATCTTCCACTGCTCGTTTTGATGAGCCCCTTTCTTCCTCGGTGCATTGCGTGGCTCATGCCACTTCTGTTTAGACTTTATTTTGATGTTTGTGTAAGGTATAGCCAGAGCCTTGTTATCGACAAGTATTGTATCATCCCTTGTATCCTAGAGGCTCTGTAGACAGTAAACTGTGGGACTATGGCCTATGTATGTATATATATATGTCGGGCATTGTAAATTGTAAACTTGTTCGCAATGTTAATAGTGTGGTTATGTTTGAAAAATGTGAATTTAGTTATAATTGGTAAGATCTTTGGCTTACAAGTAATAAACAACACAGGGGTAACGCGCGGGTTAGGAAAGGCACCCAGGTCCGCTTGACTGGGGCTACCCGGTCAGGCGCTGGTCATGTCTCCCGAATTGGGGCTTGACAGTCAACTTCAGTAGAAGCAGCTGCATCATTGGGGGGATCATCAGCCACGATGGTATCAACTTTGGGAGAAGGAAAGTCAAATGGTTGTTGAGTCATCTCAATGGTCTTTAAAACCTTGGCTAATTCTGATTGCAAATCAAAATCTTCTTGACTAGCTTCCATTAAAGCATCACCGCGAGAGTTCAAGAAAGCCCAGCTCACCTCCGAATCAAAACTCTCCTCAAGAAGAGCATAGTCCCTTTTCCACAAGGTGATATCATTTTTCAATGTTTTATTTTCATTTAAAGTGGCTTCAAGAGAGGCTCGAGAGTCTTCTAAGGCACGTTCCTTATCAGAGGAAGCTTGCAAATCAGCCTAAGCTTGAGATAAGTTGTGTACTAGCTCTCCCACATATTTTTCTTTCTTGCTTAACAGAACTTTATGTTCTCTAATCTCCTCACTTAACTTAGATAGCTTCTCGGAAAAAGAACATTCCTGGCGCTCTTTTTCCTTCTCCACCTTGCCGAAAGAAGCTTTGACTCCTTCTAATTGAGAAGTTAAAGCTTGTTTATGTTGCTCCAAATTGTTATTGTTCTCTTGTAAATCATTTATCTTTTTTTGAGCATTCTTTAGTTGCTCTTGCCAACTGTTTGCTTTAATATCAGCTTCAAGAATTGCTCAGTCAGCTTCACGAGCTTTCTTTTCCAAAAGTGAAACTCTTCCCGTAAGTTGCGTGCCTATAAGATTAGCCTGTAAAAAAAGGTATATATAAGTAGAAATTAAAGGGAAAATTTCTTTCTTAAAAGGGAGGTGGAAAGGAAAATACCTTCAAAGTACTATGAACTGTGTCGTTCATTAAAGTCAAACAACTATGACTGTCCATTTTCCTTTTCTCTACTTCCCCGATTAAGGGTTCGAGCCAAACGTCCGCCCCACCTGATTTCCTCAAAGGACTTCTGTTAGCTGGAACATCAAGTGTCACGCTCCTCATAGCCATGCTTCTGTTGATGGAACTTTTGTCCAGGTGATTAACAGAAGAAGAGGGAGCTATAGAAGGAGGTACGGTAGAGGAGGTGAAAACAACAAAATATAAAAATGTTGAAACAAGTACGGGGGAAGAGGTTGGTAAGAAAATAGGAATGGAAGTGGTAGCGGGTGTAACACTTGAAGTGATAGGAGAAACAAGAGGAACTGAAACAAAAGTGGAAAGACGGGTTTACTCCAAAACCGGACCAAAATCACCACCCTCAAAACCTTCGCTGAAAAGGCGTTGAGTCGATTCAGGAGTATCATTAGGAACAGTTTCATCATCAGAGATGATAGTAATGAGCTCGGAGGTACGAGCAGGAGAAGCTTCAATATCATCCTTAGAAACTATCACATGCCTCCTAGACCTAGGACGAGCTGTCAAAGAGGTATCATCATCTTCATCAATATCAGAATCTTCTTCAATTGATTTCCTCTTTGTTAAAACATCTTGTGTCCTCCCTAGAGCTAAGGGAGCATTGGAAGAAGCTCTAAGGGTAGTAGCTACTTCAGCTGAGATCCCTCGATTGGAAAATCCTGATAATAAGAAGGATATAAGATTGGATATACAAAAAGAGAAAATTTACTCTATGCAAAAGTAATACTAAATGTGTACCATGAGTTTTAACTCTCCAGCCATGTTTGGAAGATATTGATTTCCAAGTACGTGCTTCCATAGGTACGGCCTTCAAGATAGCATCTACCCAAGCACGGAAGCCAGGGACGAGTTCCACATCTCCCATGGTAGCTATCAACAAGAAAAACAAAAAGGCTTTAAAAATAAAATATCAAAATATCAAAAATAGACACGGTAAGAAATGAAATACTTACCTGTCATGTTCCACTTCTGCGGAAAAGGCATGTTTGATCCACCCACCAAATCAATTGTGGGAACACTTACGAACCGTGTGTACCAGCCATGGTCGTTGATATCCTCAGGGTTTATCAAAACCCTCAAACCTCTCGCAGACAATGAAAAAACTCCATTACGAAAGAGTTTGGGATGGTAGAGGTGAATCGGATGAGGAAAAGTGTGATGACTCGGCCCGTCGTCACTAGAATTACCACCCCGTTATGTTGTAAATGCATGTTTTATGATTTTATATCAGTGTTAGAGTCTATCGGGTGAGTTAGGAGTGAATTGGATTGAAAATGAGGCATATAGCCTTTTTGAAGGAGACTTGAATAAGGAAAGTCAACCCATAGTTGACTATTTAGCTAGAGGGCTCGGAATCGGATTCGATGATTCGGTTAGTTCCGGGAGGTGATTTGTGACTTAGGGGAGCAATCGGAATTGAATTTGGAGGCCCGGTGTAGAAATAGGCTTGAATTGGCTAAGGTTGAATTTTGGCGAAATCCGAACGGTAGGTGAGATTTTGATCCGGGGGTCGAAATGGAATTCCGACAGTTGCAATAGCTCCGTTAGGTGATTTTGGATGTGCCTGCAAAATTTTAGGTCATTCGGACGTCGTTTGGTCGGGTTTTTGATCGAATGTGTAATTCGGAATGTTTTAAGGAATTTAGGCTTGAATTTGATGAGAATTATGGGTTTTGGTGTTATTAGACGTGTTTTGAGGATTGGAACAAGTTCGAATAAGGTATTAAGATGTGTTGGTGTGTTTGGATGAGGTCCCGGGGGCCTCGGGGTGTTTTCGGATGGTTAAACGGGAGAAAAATGTGGAAAATTGCAGACTTGTGTTCTGGTTCTGTGGTTTTCGCTCCTGCGGAAATGGGGGCGCAGGAGCGAGTCCGCAGGAGCGGACAAGAAGGCACAGAGGCGGGATAGACCGCTGGAGCGGAGCCTGGTCCGTAGGAGCGGCTTCGGCCGAGCGATTGGACGATCGCGTGAGCGGTCCCGATGCGCGAGGGAGGTCCGCAGAAGCGGGTGATTGATCGCGGAGGTGAGTCCGCTGAAGCGGACACTTGGTCGCAGAAGCGGATCATTCCGTAGAAGCGACTTATTTCCGCAGAAGCGGATGCGCAGGGGCGGTCCCTTGATCGCTGGTGCGAAAATGGCCAAAAGGGCCTGGGTTCGCAGAAGCGACCAAAAGGTCGCAGAAGCGGTTCTGCAGGGGCGGAATTTTATCCGCAGAAGCGAAAATCGCTGTGAGTTAAGTGTATCAGAAGTTAGAAAAATTTCAGAACATTTCACACATTTGGGTCTCGGCTTTAGAGGCGATTTAGGCGATTTTAAAGAGAAACTCAAGGGAAATCATCAGGTAATCAACTATGGACTTAATCTATGATTAGTATTGGTAATATTATGCAATTATATCATGAAAATGGAGGAATTTGGGGTAATTTATGGAGGATTTAGCCCTAGGCTTGAACTTTAGAAAATCAAGGTTTTGAATGGCCAAATGGAGTCTGAATTTGGTAAAATTGATATGCTTAGACTCGTATTGAGATGAGGGTTCCGAATATGTGACTTTTGTGATTTTTCGACAAGTGTACCGAAAGTCGGGTTTTGACAACTTTGGGAATTTTGATGTAAATTGAGTTATATTGATTGGGTGTCGTCCCATTAGCCTAATTTGTTGTATTTCTACTGTATTTGATCAGATTCTACGCATGCGGAGGTTGATTCTCGTGGCAAGGGCATTGCGGAATAGTCGTCGCTCTGTATTGAGGTGAGTAATAGATGTGGGTGATGACCAGCGGGTTCGAAACCCCGGTATACCACTTTGTGACGCTATATAGCGGCGAGACACGCACACTCTTGAGAGTGCGGGGTCGATCATGAACTGGAGACTATATATATTAGTCCGACCTGTTGATACTATATTATTGGCTATTCTCGAGCCGTTGAACCCCCTTCTTGGGCGGTTGAGTATACTTGTGGGCCGTGAGCCAGTTATTGGATCCCGCGAGGATCGTTATCATTGTCTTATCATATAGACATGCTAGTTTACTACTAGTCCGTAGCTATTTCTGTTTTTTATGCTAATTCCAATCTCTGGAACTTGATATTACTGTTTTCCAACTGAAAAATGATAAAAAGAGTTTTCAAAAAAAACTACTTTTGAGCCTGCGAGGCTGTATCTGCATATTAGCTGACTAGTAGTGGATCGGGCCGCGCGCCGCAGCGAGATATATGTTGGATCGGACTGCACGCCGCAGGAATATCTCTATGAGATGTGCTTGGGCTGTAGGAGCCCCTCCGGAGTCTGAACCCCCACAATGAGCACGGGTACCCAAAATTGGAGTCGGGCTACGCACCGTAGCGGTCTTATCATGCATTGCATTGCATTTAGCTACATCTGCTAGCTGTTATGCTATTTATTGGTATTTGTTGGTACAGGTACAGTGAATATTGATTCTGTGACAGGGTAGCTGATTATAGCTTTACATAGTGCTTTATCGCGGATTTCTTATCTGCGCTGTCTTACCCCTGTTTATTACCACTGAGTCTGGCAGTACTCATTTTACTTCCCGCACCTTGTGTGCAGATCCAGGTACCTCTCAGCAGTAATCCGGTAGCTGTTCGAGGCGACATCTGTAGGATATTCGAGGTAGCTGCAGAGTCCACAGGACCCGATATTCCTTCCTACTGTCTTTTGATTTTGTATTGACATTTCTTTCCGTACTTGGTATCTTGTAAAGCTTTATACATTCATGTTCAGTAGAGGCTCATGACTCTTGACCCTTCGGTCTATGGGAGTTAGTATATTTTGGGACTTGGTCTCCCCGCTGTCGGTATAAGTATTTCTATTGTTTCATATTTTGAAATGCTTAAATGGGTTAAAGAGAGCTTCTAGCTCCGTTGTTAATATTGATTGGTCAAGCTGGCTTAGCGATGTGTTGGGCGCCATCACGACCGAATTTGGGGTAGTGACAAGTTGGTATCAAAGCCTAGGTTTACTAGGCCTCATGAGTCTTGAGCCGGTTAGTAGAGTCTTGTGGATCGGTACGGGGACGCCTGTACTTATCCTCGGGAGGCTGCGAACCTTTAGGAAAACTTCACTTTTCTTGAACTCGGTCGTGCGATCTTGTTGTTCTGAGAACTGAACTTCTATATTCTATTCTCTCGCAGATGGCGAGAACGCGAGCATCGGGACGAGGTGGACGACCTCCATTGCCACCTGTTAGAGGCCGTGGGCGCGGTCGTGCTAGAGGTAGAGGTAGGGCGGCTGAGGCAGTGCCAGCTGACCCGCCCGTTGTACCAGTTCAAGAGCAGCCCCCAGTGGTTGATGCCCCAGCAGCCCCAGTTCAGGGCCAGACTATATCTATTGCTATTCCTGGTCTTCAGGAGACTCTTGCTCAGATATTATCAGTGTGTTCCGGTTTGGCTCAGGTAGTTTCGGCTACCGCTACTGTAGCGACATCTCAGTCCGGGGGTGGTCGGCAGACCCCTACAGCTCGCACACCTGACCCGGTTGTTCAGGGACTTCAGATGCCAGAGGCGGTCCCCGCTCGGGTGGTTGCACCGGTTATTCCTCCAGCTGCACCAGCTCCAGCTCCAGAGCATATGGTTCAGGTTATGCCCGATGACGAGCAGCGTCGTCTTGAGAGATTTGGTAGACTTCAGCCACCCCATTTTAGTGGCGCCGAGGGCGAGGATGCCCAGGGTTTCTTGGATAAGTGTCAGAAGATGCTGCGTACGGCTGGTATTCTTGAGTCCGGCGGAGTTTCATTTACTACATTTCAGTTCACTGGTCCCGCATTTGATTGGTGGGAGGAGTTTGAGAGGCGTAGGCCTGCAAGAGCAGCACCTCTCACATGGCAGCAGTTCTCTACTCTCTTTCTAGAGAAATATGTACCTCGGTCTCGTCGCGAGGAGCTACGTCGCCAGTTCGAGTGGTTGATTCAGGGCGACATGTCTGTGACCCAGTATGAGCTTAGATTCACTCGGTTGGCTAGGCATGCCACATGGATGATCCCCACTGATAGGGAGAGGATCAGGAGGTTCATTGATGGCCTCAACTACTCTATCCGTATTCTTATGACCAGCGAGCGAGTTCTGTCATCATCGTTTGAGCAGGTTGCTGATATGGCACGCTCCATTGAGGCGGATCATTGCCGAGAGAGAGAGGAGTGGGAGGACAAGAGGCCTCGTGGTTCTGGTAGTTTCAGTGGTGCTCCATCTAGAGGGCATTCCCAGCAGAGTAGAGGTCGCTCATCTAGACATTCTCATTCAGGCCGCCCAGAGCAGAGCGGAGGTTCTTATGGTCGTGGTCGACGGGGGTTTCAGCAGGGTCAGTCATCGCTTAGTGCCCTACCAGCCCAGAGTGCAACACCTACTTCTCCAGCACCAGGTGCATGTTATGAGTGTGGTGAGTTTGGCCACATGAGGAGACAGTGCCCTCAACTACGTAGGGGCAAGACTCAGCAGAGGGATCAGCCCTCCTCTTCAGCACCATCTCAGTCTAGTAGAGGTGGAGGTCAGCCTTCTCGTGGTCGCCCCAGGGGCGAGGAGAGATCCGGTGGAGGCCAGGCACGGTTCTATGCACTTCCTGACAGGCGTGATGCAGTTGCTTCCGATGCTGTGATTACAGGTATCATTTCTGTTTGTCACATAGATGCCTCTGTTCTATTTGATCCAGGATCCACATATTCATACGTGTCCTCTTATTTTGCACATCATTTGAGTGTGACTCGTAGTAGTCTTGATTTGCCTGTTCATGTATCCACCCCCGTGGGTGATACGATTATTGTGGATCATGTCTATAGATCCTGTGTTATATCTATTGGGGGTCTGGAGACACAGGAAGATTTGTTATTGTTGGGGATGGTGGACTTTGATGTTATATTGGGTATGGACTGGTTGTCTCCGTATCATGCGATATTGGACTATCATGCTAAGACAGTTACGTTGGCCATTCCTGGTATTTCTCAGATTGAGTGGCGGGGTTCGATTGATTTCGTCCCTAGCCGTGTTATTTCGTTCTTAAAGGCTCAGAAGATGGTTGAAAAGGGGTGTTTATCGTTCTTAGCTTTTGTGAGAGATGTGGGAGCTGAGTCTCCTAGCATTGATTCTGTACCTGTTGTGAGGGACTTCCCAGATGTATTCCCCTCAGACCTACCGGGCATGCCGCCGGACAGGGATATTGATTTTGGCATTGACTTGGTGCGGGCACTCAGCCTATATCCATTCCTCCTTATCGGATGGCACCATGAGTTGAAAGAACTGAAAGAGCAACTTCAAGAGCTTCTGGATAAGGGTTTCATCCGCCCTAGTGTATCTCCGTGGGGTGCGCCGGTATTATTTGTTAAAAAGAAAGATGGTTCCATGCGAATGTGTATTGATTATAGGCAATTGAACAAAGTGACGGTGAAGAACAAGTACCCTCTACCGCGCATAGATGATTTGTTTGATCAGTTACAGGGTGCGAGGGTGTTTTCTAAGATCGATCTTCGTTCGGGCTATCATCAGCTGAAGATCGGGGACTCGGATATTATGAAGACTGCATTCAGGACCCGATATGGTCACTATGAGTTTCTTGTGATGTCTTTTGGGCTGACCAACGCCCCAGCATCATTTATGCATCTGATGAACAGTGTGTTCAGGCCTTATTTGGATTCATTTGTGATTGTGTTCATTGATGACATTCTAGTCTACTCCCATAGTCAGGAGGAGCATGCTCAGCATTTGAGTATTGTGTTGCAGAGATTGAGGGAGGAGAAACTATATGCCAAATTCTCCAAGTGCGAGTTTTGGCTCGAGTCCGTAGCATTTCTGGGACATGTGGTGTCTTGTGATGGTATTCAGGTTGATCAGAAAAAGATAGAGACGGTGCAGAGTTGGCCTAGACCGTCCTCAGCTACAGAGATCAGGAGTTTTCTTGGCTTGGCGGGGTATTATCGCCGGTTTGTTCAGGGATTTTCATCCATTGCTTCTTCATTGACTAAATTGACCCAGAAGGGTGCACCATTCGTGTGGTCGGATGAGTGCGAGGAGAGCTTTCAGAAGCTCAAGACAGCTTTGACCACAACTCCAGTGTTAGTATTGCCATCAACTTCGGGTTCATATACCGTTTATTGTGATGCCTCGAGAGTGGGGATAGGTTGTGTGTTGATGCAGGAAGGTAAGGTGATTGCTTATGCTTCTCGGCAATTGAAGCCACATGAGAAGAACTATCCTGTTCATGACTTGGAGCTAGCCGCCATTGTTCATGCCTTGAAGATTTGGAGGCACTATTTGTACGACGTGTCTTGTGAGGTGTATACCGACCATCGTAGTCTCCAGCACTTGTTCAAACAGAAAGACCTTAATTTGAGACAACGGAGGTGGCTTGAGTTGCTTAAGGATTATGACATCACTATATTATATCATCCGGGAAGGCCAATGTGGTGGCCGATGCTTTGAGCCGGAAGGCGGTCAGTATGGGGAGCTTGGCATATATTCCAGCCGAGGAGAGGCCATTTGCTCATGATGTTCAGGTGCTAGCCAATCGGCTAGTGAGGTTAGATATTTCGGAGCCCAGCAGGGTATTGGCTTGTGTTGTATCTTGGTCATCTCTATATGATCGTATTCGTGAGCGCCAATATGATGATCCACATTTGGCTGTCCTTAGGGACAGAGTTCAGCTTGATGATGCTAGAGATGTCACCATTGATAGTGACGGCGTATTGAGGATGCAGGACCGGATATGTGTGCCCAATGTTGATGGCCTTCATGAGTTGATTCTGGAATAGGCCCATAGCTCGCGGTATTCTATCCATCCAGGAGCCGCTAAGATGTATCAAGATTTGAAACAGTACTATTGGTGGAGAAAGATGAAAATGGACATTGTCAGACATGTAGCACGGTGCCTCAACTGTCAGCAGGTTAAGTACGAGCACCACAGGCCCGGTGGTGTATTTCAGCGCATTGCTATTCCTGAGTGGAAATGGGAGAGGGTCACTATGGACTTTGCTACTGGACTCCCTCGGACGGCGAGGAAGTTTGATTCTGTATGGGTGATTGTGGATAGACTGACCAAGTCAGCTCACTTCATTCCAGTTAGTACTACCTACTCATCGGAGCGATTGACACCGATCTTTATTCGAGAGATTGTTCGGTTGCATGGAGTTCCGGTGTCTATCATATCCGACAGGGGTACTCAATTCACTTCTCAGTTTTGGAGAGCATTTCAGCGAGAGATGGGTACACGGGTTGAGTTGAGTACAACATTTCACCCCCCGACAGACGGACAGTCTGAGCGCACTATTCAGATATTGGAGGATATGTTGCGAGCTTGTGTGATTGATTTTGGTGGTTCGTGGGATGAGTTCCTACCACTTGCCGAGTTTGCCTACAACAACAGTTATCAGTCGAGTATTCAGATGGCCCCGTATGAGGCATTGTATGGCAGGCGGTGTAGATCCCCCGTGGGATGGTTTGAGCCTGGTGAGGTTAGATTGATAGGGACTGAGTTAGTCCAGGATGCTCTGGATAGAGCAAAGTTGATCCAGGAGAGGCTTCGTACAGCACAGTCTCGTCGGAAGAGTTATGCGGACCGTAGAGTTCGAGAGTTGTCTTTCATGGTTGGTGACGAGTATTGTTGAAGATCTCACCTATGAAGGGTGTCATGAGGTTTGGGAAGAAAGGAAAGTTGAGTCCCAGGTACATTGGTCCTTTTGAGATACTTAGGAGAGTTGGAGAGGTGGCATATGAGTTGGCTTTGCCGCCCAGCTTATCCAGCGTTCATCCAGAATTCCATGTGTCTATGCTCCGGAAGTACATTGGAGACTCGTCTCATGTATTGGATTTCAGCACCATTCAGCTTGATGGTGATCTATATGATGTGGAGCCTATTGCCATTTTGGGACGGCAGGTGAGAAAATTGAGGTCTAAGGAGATTGCATAAGTTAAGGTTCAGTGGAGAGGTCGACCCGTGGAGGAGGCCACTTGGGAGGTCGAGCGGGAGATGCGGAGCAGATATCCTCACTTGTTTGAGACTTCAGGTATGTTTCTTGACCCGCTCGAGGACGAGCATTTGCTTAAGAGGGGGAGAATGTGACGACCCGGCCCGTCGTCACGAGAATTACCACCCCGTTATGTTGTAAATGCATGTTTTATGATTTTATATTAGTGTTAGAGTCTATCAGGTGAGTTAGGAGTGAATTGGATTGAAAATGAGGGATATAGCCTTTTTGAAGGAGACTTGAATAAGGAAAGTCAACCCGGAGTTGACTATATAGCTAGAGGGCTCGGAATCGGATTCTGATGATTCAGTTAGTTCCGGGAGGTGATTTGTGACTTAGGGGAGCAATCGGAATTGAATTTGGAGGCCCGGTGTAGAAATAGGCTTGAATTGGCTAAGGTTGAATTTTGGCGAAATCCGAATGGTAGGTGAGATTTTGATCCGGGGGTCAGAATGGAATTCCGACAGTTGCAGTAGCTCCGTTAGATGATTTTGGATGTGCCTGCAAAATTTCAGGTCATTCGGACGTTGTTTGGTCGGGTTTTTGATTGAATGTGTAATTCGGAATGTTTTAAGGAATTTAGGCTTGAATTTGATGAGAACTATGGGTTTTGGTGTTATTAGACGTGTTTTGAGGATTGGAAAAAGTTCGAATAAGGTATTAAGATGTGTTGGTGTGTTTGGATGAGGTCCCGGGGCCTCGGGGTGTTTTCGGATGGTTAAACGGGAGAAAAATGTGGAAAATTGCAGACTTGTGTTCTGGTTCTGTGGTTTTCGCTCCTGCGGAAATGGGGGCGCAGGAGCGAGTCCGCAGGAGCGGACAAGAAGGCGCAGAAGCGGGCTAGACCGCTGAAGCGGGAGCCTGGTCCACAGGAGCGACTTCGCTGAAGCGAGTGGGCGATCGCAGAAGCGGTCCTGAGGCGCGAGGGGGAGGTGCGCAGAAGCGGGTGATTGATCGCGGAGGCGAGTCCGCTGAAGCGGACACTTGGTCGCAGAAGCGGATCATTCCGCAGAAGCGAACTAATTTCCGCAAAAGCGGATGCGCAGGGGCGGTCCTTGGATCGCTGGTGCGGAAATGGCCAAAAGGGCCTGGGTTCGCAGAAGTGCCCAAAAGGTCGTAGAAGCGGTTCCGCAGGGGCGGAATTTTATCCGCAGAAGCAAAAATCGCTGTGAGTTAAGTGTATCAGAAGTTAGAAAAATTTCAGAAACATTTCACACATTTGGGTCTCGGCTTTAGAGGCGATTTGGGCGATTTTGAAGAGAAACTCAAGGGAAATCATCAGGTAATCAACTATGGACTTAATCTATGATTAGTATTGGTAATATTATGCAATTATATCATGAAAATGGAGGAATTTGGGGTAATTTATGGAGGATTTAGCCCTAGGCTTGAACTTTAGAAAATCAAGGTTTTGAATGGCCAAATGGAGTCCGAATTTGGTAAAATTGATATGCTTAGACTCGTATTGAGATGAGGGTTCCGAATATGTGACTTTCGTGATTTTTCGACAAGCGTAGCGAAAGTCGGGTTTTGACAACTTTGGAAATTTTGATGTAAATTGAGTTATATTGTTTGGGTGTCGTCCCATTGGCCTAATTTGTTGTATTTCTACTGTATTTGATCAGATTCTACGCGTGCAGAGCTTGATTCTCGTGGCAAGGGCATTGCGGAATAGTCGTCGCGCTGTATTGAGGTGAGTAATAGATGTGGGTGATGACCAGCGGGTTCGAAACCCCGTTATTCCACTTTGTGACGCTGTATAGCGGCGAGACACGCACACTCTTGAGAGTGCGGGGTCGATCATGAACTGGAGACTATATATATTAGTCCGACCTGTTGATACTGTATTATTGGCTATTCTCGAGCCGTTGAATCCCTTCTTGGGCGGTTGAGTATACTTGTGGGCCGTGAGCCACTTATTGGATCCCGCGAGGATCGTTATCATTGTCTTATCATATAGACATGCTAGTTTACTACTAGTCCGCAGCTATTTCTGTTATTATGCTAATTCCAATCTCTGGAACTTGATATTACTGTTTTCCAACTAAAAATGATAAAAGAGTTTTCAAAAAAAACTACTTTTGAGCCTGCGAGGCTGTATCTGCATATTAGCTGACTAGTAGTGGATCGGCTGCGCGCCGCAGCGAGATATATGTTGGATCGGACTGCACGCCGCAGAATATCTCTATGAGATGTGCTTGGGCTGTAGGAGCCCCTCCGGAGTCCGAACCCCCACAGTGAGCACGGGTACCCAAAATTGGAGTCGGGCCTACGCGTCGTAGCGGTCATATCATGCATTGCATTGCATTTAGCTACATCTACTAGTCTGTTATGCTATTTATTGGTAATTGTTGGTACAGTACAGTGAATATTGATTCTGTGACGGGTAGCCGATTATAGCTTTACATAGTGCTTTATCGTGGAATTCTTATCTCGCGCTGTCTTACCCTTGTTTATTACCACCGAGTCCGGCAAGTACTCATTTTACTCCCCGCACCTTGTGTGCGGATCCGCATACCTCTCACAGCGGTGATCCGATAGGCCGTGCGAGGCGACATCCGTGGGATATACGAGGTAGCCGCGAGTCCGCAGGACCCGATATTCCTTCCTATCGTCTTTTGATTTTGTATTGACATTTCTTTCCGCACTTGGTATCTTGTAATCCTTTATACACTCATGTTCAGTAGAGGCTCATGACTCTTGACCCTTCGGTCTATGGGAGTTAGTATATTTTGGGACTTGGTCTCCCCGCTGTCGGTATAAGTATTACTATTGTTTCATATTTTGAAATGCTTAAATGGGTTAAAGAGAGCTTCTAGCTCCGTTGTTAATATTGATTGGTCAGGCTGGCTTAGCAATGTGCTGGGCGCCATCACGACCGGATTTGGGGTAGTGACAAAAAGTAAAATCCACATCCGCTCTGGTCGATATGAACCTTAAGCATGCCACTACTCTCCATACCAGGGGACCAGTTTGAGCTAAACAGATTTTAACGAAACGGAAAAATTCAAGAATGACTGGGTCACTGGCAGGGGTAAATCCTACAGTGAAAGGATAAGTAAAAACACAAGAAAAACCAGCTCTATAAGAAGAAATTCTCTGGTTAGGGTTGAGTATAACTATGGGAGTACTATCTTTCCAACGACAATCTTTTCGAACAATTGGGATCAGCGGTTCAGTAATTAAAGAAGGGTATTTATCAACTTTTTCCAATTTAAGCATTTTCTCACAAAGAGTTTCTTTGTCATGCTCAAAAGATAGATCTAACGGTACAATTTCTTCTACCGTTGGTTCCTGAAGATGTTTAGCAGGTTCTTTTCCTTTAGAAGAAGATTTGTTAGATAAAGATCCTCTAGAAGAGGTACCAGAAATAGAAGGGATGGTAGAACCAGATATGCCACCCCGTGTTGATCTTGTACCACGAGGGACACTTACTCCACCTCTTCTATGTCTTGCGGGAGCATTGGGAAAACTATCGAGTATGGGAACTCTTTTTGGGGTAGGATGTGAAGATGCCATTGTTCAATAAATTTTTGCAGAAGAAAAACAGAAGGAAGAAGTGAGGAGTCACTTGATGAAAAAGATAACTAAAGAAGAAGAAATCGAAAGAGTATATGGAAAGCAACTGGTGAACTAAGAAAAGTAATGATGAAATGCCTATAATAAAGGTAACTATCACTTCGTGAATAGTGAAGAAAAAAGTTGCAGAACCGCAGAACTAGTGAAGAAGTGACACGTATGTGATGCATTAAATGGAAGGGACAGTTGAAACGTCAACACTGACATAACATTTATTGTGACAAAAATTTCCTATTTAATGAGAATCCACTTCCCAAATATTTAAATGATAAATAAATGGAAAGTGGGGGGACTATGTGTATTGGAAAAAGTTTTTTTAATGACGTGGCAAGACACGTGGAATGGTCAAAAGGTTATTATTCCGAAAGATAGTAAATAAATAAAAGATGCGAGGAGACAAATTAGACACGGGACGTAATTCAACTACGATTCCCGTACCTGTTTAGAGCGGGTTGGAATGTAATTCTAAAGACAAAGGATAAAATAGCAAATAGATATGAGTTCCGTATCAATTCAAGACATTCAAGGGTGACGGATCAAAAAGCATTTAAAGCATGGATCTGGAGGCAGAAAGAAGTCCAAATTCAATCATTAAGTACCTGATACGTTGAAGAATTGACATTTAATAAGAATGATTGTGTAATGACCTATTTAATGTCATTTATTACTCATAATTATGTCATTAAAGCCTAGGTTTCATTCTTCTATCTAGGATGAGCTATAAAAGAAGGAAGTTGTACCATTTGTGAACACGATCAACTATTGAAAGCCTACTCAAATACAATTTTCTTTACTGTTCAGTCTTATTATTGAATGTCTATTACACTTTTCGGTCTCTTGCACTACAACATTTTAGGCCTACAACCACCCATGAGAAGTGTGGCCTAAAATGACAAGAAGTGTAGCATTTGGGCAAAGGCAACACTTTATGGCTTTAGGCAACGCTTTTTTGGGGGTGGCCTAAAGTACCGTAACCTTTGACTATTGGCCACGCTTTGTAGATGTTGCCTTAGAAGCCACACTTTAAAAGTGTGGCCAATACGGTACAAAGGCCACACTTATATTTTCTGATATAGCCACGCGTTTGTGACATAAGGCTACACCTATAAAGTGTCATTGTTGTCACGTTATAGGCTATGCTTAGAAAGTGTGGCTTCTATAGCAACATTTATCATTAACAATGCCAGATTAACATTCCCTATGGCCACACTTTTTAAGTGTGGCCATTTTGTCTACACTACAAAATTATTTTACAAAATCCTTATATTAGCCACCATTTTGTGGTTAAAAAACTATATTTGTTTGCATCAAGTTCTCTCTCTCTCACACACACACACACACACACACACACACACACACACACACACACACATATATATATATATATATATATATATATATATATATGAAGCATTAATTTAAATGATAAGTAATAGAATAAAAATAATTCAAATAAATTTCAACAAAAGTGTTCGAGAAGTTCGCTAGCAAAGACCTCTACAAAATCAAATGTACTCATATTTAGTGTCAACAAAAATAAACAACTTGTTCAAAAGGTCTTGACCATTCACTTTAATGATTCAAATTGATTTGTGGCCACCATTTTCAATTGCTTGACCTGTATTTTCCTACACATTCAAAATGAAAAAATTAGGAAGAAATACTTATAATGAGAACAAGGATCAAATAAAAGCCTGAAAATACTTTCACTTCTTCAGAATAAGTTGAACTTATATGCAGTTAGTAAGTGGTAAAAGAATTAATTAATAAAAGATTACTCTGGTCACATGTAACGAGTTATTATCTAAGTAGCCCCAGGAAATTGAGGTCACGTGGCCACTTCCTTTATATATGAAGACAATGTTTTCTTTATTTTAATTTCACAATATCACTAGTCATGTCTGTTTATTATCGTTTCTACAGCTAGCGTCACATCTTTTGGTGTCTTTCATGTGATGTATCTCTGAATCAAAATGAACAACATGTTGCATAACAAGAGTCCTTAGAATGGTAGAGAAGAGGTGAAGTTCAATAAATGACAGCGGAAACTCACAGTTTATTTTACCAAAGAAGACAGATAAAACAACTAAAAGAAAACCTAATCTATAGTGCAGTGAAATCCTTCAAAAAGGGGCGACAGGGTCACTTAAATTGCAATTGTAAGAGAAAAGACGAGCTCATGCTCTGTATCATGGCTACACAGATGTGCACCAAGTACTTACAAAACTGCTAGAATCCTAATAACACTGTGAATAACATTCTAACACTCGCGGATATGCGCCAAACTCCTACCATAAATGATACAGTCCTACGAACACGAAAATGATTTTGACCTCCCACATAAGAACGTATACCTCTATAGGCAAGCATGCTTAAACTTGTTAATTCATTTCACATCGAACATCAAACTTTGAGGTCACTTCTTTAGTGCCTAAAAATCTTAAGAAGCATATTTGCTATATAATAAAGGGTTGCCCGGTGTACAAAGCTCCCCCAATGCGTGGGTTCCGGGTAAGGGCCGGACCACAAAGGTCTAGTGTACGCAACCTTAGTCTATATTTTTGCAAGAGGCTGTTTTCACAATTCGAATTCGTAACCTCCTAGTCACATGGCAACAACTTTAATAGTTACCGACATAATTTATTGAAGACGAGAGAAAATTCAGACTAGCATAACAAAATAAGAGACGCGAGAAGTAAAGATCGGCAAATGTAGTAATTGGGGAACTGGATTAAGAATATACAGAGAACTACTTTTAACCATGTAACCTTTTCAAGATTCCGTCCTTCGACTTATGATGGTTTATATCAAATTTTCAAGTCTTAATTTTTTATCCAGTTTCATTAACAATCCTCAGAATATCACTAAGTTTTCACATCCATGTTTCAGAGACATGTATCTCCTCAGAATATTGAATTGTACCTAGTGCAAGTTTATCTCCACAAGATATTAGCAACAACCAAATGTTTCTACACCATTTACTTCTCATGACGATATGCTTATATGTCATAATATTTACATCCTGAACAAGTAGACAACAACAATAACAAACCCAGTATATTCTCAACAGGTGGGATCTGGGGAGGGTAGTGTGTACGTGCAGTCATTACCCCTACCTAATGAAGGTAGAAATCATGTACAAGTAAACATTGCCAAAAAATAGCACTATAAAAAATACAAAAAACTAGGCATAGAGACCATTATATTGACCTTTTAATAAAAAATATTATTAAGAAATCATTATGCATGAACTTGAAATATTTATAGATAACAGTGTTCCAAAATGATCTCCGTAAAGAAACAAAATACCTATGGAGATACCAATAAACAACTTGCAAATATTTTTATCTATAGTATACTTTCAAACATTATGACTCCTAGAATCTTAGTCATGGCAATAGATTTTGTTTTCTATTGGGTAGAATCTTAGTCATGCCAATAGATTTCTCTATTATTTTCTAGTTTTAATCGAAATTGCATATTTTGGTTAAACAAGGATAGGTTATATTATATATCTAGGATTGACTACATCATAAGAAAACTTATGTATTAGCAATTGAAAAACATAATCGCATGCACTGAAGTAATTTCCCAAAATGATTATTTGTTCACTTCTGACAAAAGGCACAATCAGTTAAACTAATACTGCTACATA
Source organism: Nicotiana noctiflora (assembly GCA_032618575.1). Classification (NCBI taxonomy): domain Eukaryota; kingdom Viridiplantae; phylum Streptophyta; class Magnoliopsida; order Solanales; family Solanaceae; genus Nicotiana; species Nicotiana noctiflora. Next base: position 61,001 of record JASVEL010006795.1, read on the forward strand.
CAAAAATACAGAAATTTTAATGAAGAACCAACTCAAATTTTAGTACTACTAGAAAAGAGCCTATAGAAGAATGTATTATACATATACAGGTTAGCATTAATATTAGCTGTGTTTGGCTCCAACATCTAGTTAGCTGGTCCTTTGCAGCACACCCTTAGCTTGTCGTTGTTGATTCTCATCGTCCATCTGGACAACACTCAGAAGTTGCTCGTCATCCTTTGCATTATAATCTTCCCATAAGTCTGGACAACACTCAGATACATCTTCTAACATCCGATTTAGCTCATCTGAGTCCATTAAATCCCATGTATCCAAGCCAAGCACATCTTGATCAGAGCTAATCAAATTCAATTGAGACATATCATCCACTTTTGAATGTTCCACATGCGCTGAATTGCTGCACTTATCAGGCACCGACTGGTCAAAATTATTGGGCATGGCTTCAACAGAATGTAGCCCACAAGTATAAGTCACCTCTGGTTCTAGTACTGCTGCTAATGGATCAACAATATCTGCTGCTACATCATGAATCTCGGATTCACCATCCCACTGATACAAGTAATCAGGAACTTCAGCTGGTTCGGCCGCTAATGGTTCAAAAACACTATTATTCATCACCATTGGTTCTTGAAAAGCCATCGTTTCAGAGTGTTCCGAATTCTTGCACATATTATAATAATCATTAGAAGCCAAAAAGCCATCAACAAAACTCGTTACCACATCAATTCCATCGGAAATATTATTCAATGTCGTGATTGTGGATGTTTCGTCGGATGAACTGTTAACGTGCTTCAGCTTCTTGATGGCGCAGAGAACATAATCTCTACGGTCTTCGTTGAACTTGTGTAGAATAACCTTAGAAAGTTGGTACTCCTTCATCAGCCAATGTCCATCTTTCTCATCTTCAGGGTAAAACTTTTTGTTCTTGTAAGACAAACACGTCTTGGATCCTATATTAACCACTGAAGATGTATTTTTGTAGTGAACTGGTTTGTCCTTGGCTTCCTGTTTCCAAGTTCCCTTGTTTCCGACAGAGCGATGATACCTGGTGTTGCTCTTCTTCTTCAACTTTGTGATGAAATAGCGATAATTGGTGCTGTCATCATCATCACCACAGGGTACTCCGTTGTCGTAAATCTCCCAAGGTTCTTGTTTGCCATAGACATCAACGTTAGTGGTAATAAATCCAGCATCGCGCATCTCTTGTCCAGCGACGAATCTCAATAGGAACGTAAGTCCTTCTGAATCGGTGGGACGAAAGCGGAAACCATCTTGACCTAGCTGCTCCATGAATCTCAAACGCAACTTTGTTCTGAACGCAACTTCAAGAGAGTGAATGAGGTTTGAGAGTATTAACCTTGCTGTATTTATAGGAGTCTCAAGTCGCTAGGTTTAGGAAATTATTACTTAGGCAATAATTAAGTATTTAATTACTTATGGAAACTTTTCTTTATGTAAAACAAAGAAAAGTAACTGACTATTACTTAGGCAACAGTAGGTAGCGTTAAATATTTCTTATACCCAAAGTAACTAACTTATGGAAACTTTTCTTTTTCCAATCATATATATATATATATATTGATTTTTACCTACCTATACCATATATGAAACCTTATTACCCTAAATGTGCACAGTTTGTTAATTAACCCAAGTCCACGTTTTACTTAAAAATTTTGTACAATTCGATTATTAGGCATTAAAAGGGCAGAATATTCCCCAAAAACGGGATAAAATTAAGGAGAGAATCTTTGTGTTAATTGATTCTACATTAAATTCAATTTTTAAAAGAGAGAAAGGAGATTTCTCATCTACGTATTTTTCTCTAGACACTACAAGAAATTAAGGATACGACGACAGTTATTTAGTGACTATTGAAATAAATGTCGGAAAATTTTCTTTTTATTGACATTTATTAGAAAATGTCATAAAAACTATGACATTTAATATTAATTGTCGTATAAATAATGACATTTGATAGTAAATATCGTAAAAAAATGACATTTGATAGAAAATATCATTAAAACGATGACATTTGATACAAAACGTCGTCAACATAATGACATTTTTTAAGAAATGTCATAAAAAGTACTACATTTGCTACAAAATGTCATAAAATTTAGACATTTGATACAAAATGTCATTAAAAGGATGACATATGGTATAAAATGTCATTAAAACAATGACATACGACACTTTAAGAAATGTTGTAAAACTTTTGATACAAGAAGCTATCACACCCTTTATATTTAATATTTAATATTTTAAAAAATTGTCATAATTACCTATAATATAGACGATTTTATTTCTTGCTACATATATAATAATTTAAAAGGCACGTCCAAGACTAGCTCCCGGGCGACTCATTTGCACAATGTCTTGAGCCGGCTCAAGTGTAAGGCTTAATTTGTGAGGCTTGCATGTACCCCAAACATAAGATATGCACCCTACACATCTATTGCTCGGCGCTCGGGCCCGCTCAACAAGTACTAGGTAAATTATCTGTTAAATTTTATTATTAATAGTGTTGACTCTCAAAATACATTAACCAATAAATGATCTTAACTCAAAAAGGGAGTCATAATATTGTACATTTACTAAGTGAGCATGAGGGTTAATGTTATTTGAACATTTTCTCTGAATATATATATTGCAATTCTCGTTGTCTATTTAAGATAAACAAATGCTTTATTCCTTTGCTGTGACGACCCAAAGGGTCATCACTTGTTTTATTAATCATTTCGAGCTTTTGAGGTCTTGAAAACCTCATTTATAGTTGCCTCAATTTGCGTGCACGGTCCGGGCACAAAGCTGGAAAATTTTTATGTTGAAATATGTGAAATATGTGAAAAAGTTGAAGAATTTTGATATTAATATTGATATGGTTGACTTTGGTCAACATTTTTGGTAAACGGACCCGGATCCGTGATTTGACTGTCTCAGAAAATCCGTAGAAAAATATGGAACTTGGGCATATGCCCGGAATTGAAATCCGAGGTCTAGAACCCCGGTAAAAGAATTTTTCTGTTAAATTGTTTTCTCAAAATGTTTAAGGAAAATGAAACTGAATTTTGATTAAAAAGTACTGGTATCGGGCTCGTATTTTGGTTCCGACGCCCGGTACAGGTCATATATATTGGTTAAGCGCTTCCTGTAAAAAAACGGACGTCGTTTGACGTGTTTCGGCCTTAAATTGGAAATTTTGGAAATTATGAAATTTTAAAGAATTCTTGAGTTTTAAGGCTCAATTCATTGATTTTGATGCTATTTTAGCGATTTGATCGCGCGAGCAAGTTCGTATGATGTTTTTGAGTTAGTGTGCATATTTGGTTTGGAGCCCCGAGGGCTCGGGAGTGTTTCGGAGGTGGTTCGGGGTGTTTTTGGACTTAGGAAACTAGTAGATTTTCTGCAATTTTTACACATACATTTTACTCTACGCGATCGCGGCCTTGTACACGCGATCGCACTGCCTTGTCAAATTACTCAACGCGATCGCAGCCGTCTGCACGCGATCGCGTAACTTCCTGTCCTTCTTCAACGCGATCGCAGCCATCTGCACGCGATCGCGTAGCCTTCCGTTCTCCTTCAACGCGATCGCGACCCTGTTCACGCGATCGCGTAGTACAAATAAGCCACCCCAGCGAAATTCTTTTATGCGATCGCAGCATTGACCACGCGATCGCATAGTGTTGAATATTTGCCTTCCGTGATCGCGACCCAGTTCACGCGATCGCGTAGAACAAAATCGCTGCCCAGTGAATTTAATCCCAAAACAGAACAGAAACGGGATAAAAATCCCATTTCTGTTCAACTCTCTTCTCCACAGCTCCTTGGACAATTTTTGAGCGATTCTTCATCAAACTTCTTGGGTAAGTGATTCTTAACTCGTTTTCTTCATTTTCCATCAATATTATTTGAATTCCTAAGCCTAATTAGGTGTAAATGGGTAGAAAAATTGAGAATTTAGTATAGTAAGGGTTTTCAAAGAATTTGCGATCTAGAACTCGTTTTGGAGTCGAACTTAAGAATAAATTGTATATTTGAACTCATGGAGGATGGGGTGAACTTATTTTGGTTCGAAACTTGAGTTTCGATTATGTGGGCCCGGGGTCGATTTTTACTATTTCGGGCAGAATGTTGTAAAAACCATATTTAGCAATATGAACTAGTTTGTTAAGTAGAATTGATGATATTAAATCAATTGTGTATAGATACGATTGGATTGGAGTCAAATTCAAAAGGGAAAGGCATTGCTACGGATTGAATCGTTCGTAAACTTTCGAGGTAAATGTTTGTTCTATCCTAGTTCGAAGGAATAGGAATTTAGTTATGAATAAATTATTGATTAAGAGTTATTGGTGTTATACCGGTAATGGAGATAAATTGTTGAAATTATTATCAATTATTGGTTTAAAACCGGTAATTATAAATATTGTTGATGCAAAGATTATTGGCTAAATGCCGGTAATATATATATTTATGAATTGGGATCGTGTGGCGCGCCGACCACATATATATATATTTATGGATTGGGATCGTGTGGCGCGCCGACCACTTATATAATAAGAAATGGGATCGTGTGGCACGCCGACCACAAAATGATTTAAAACTTGGCATTGGCCATAGTTGCCGGTAGCCTATTGATATAGTTGGGAGCGGGTGGTACACCTACCACAAGATGTAGTTACTGTGTGTAACGACCCGGCCGGTCTTTTTAGAAAATTATGCCCCAATCCCCAATTTAACCGTTCCCCTAAGTTCATTTTTGCTATTGTGGTTTGCCGGGAGAGTCGGTTCTGAAATTTGGAGCATTTTGGGACACTTAGTCCCTAAATGAGAGCTTTAAAGCTAGAAAATGGTTCGTAGCCGGAACAGTGTTAAGACGATCTCAGAACAGAAATCTGATGGTTCCATTAGCTCCGTTGGGTGATTTCGGGGTTGGGAGCGCGTTCGGATTGTATTTTGGAGGTCCGTAGCTCAATTAGGCTTGAAATGCCGAAGGTTGAAATTTTTGGCAAATCCGAACGATAGGTGAGATTTTGATCCGGAGGTCGGAATGGAATTCGACAATTTCTGTAGCTTCGTTATGTGAATTTGGATATGTCCGCAAAGTTTCAGGTCATTCGGACGTCGTTTGGTCGGGTTTTAGATCGAATGTGCAATTCGGAAAGTTTTAAGAAATTTAGGCTTGAATTCGATGTGAATTATGGGTTTTGATGTTGTTAGACGTGTTTTGAGGATTGGAGCAAGTTCGAATAAGGTATTAAGATGTGTTGGTATGTTTGGATGAGGTCCCGGGGGCCTCGGGGTGTTTTCGGATGGTTAAACGGGAGAAAATTATGGAAAAATTGCAGGTTGGGATCCTGCTTCTGTTGTTTCCGCTCCCGCGGAATTTTGGACGCAGGAGCGAGTCCGCAGAAGCGGACGAGATGCGCAGGAGCGGCTGGTCACGCAGAAGCGGACGCCATTCCGCTGAAGCGAGGTCGCTGGTGCGAGCCAGTGATCGCAGAAGCGGACGGGGAGAAAATGGGCATGGTCCGCAGAAGCGGACATTCGACCGCTTGGGCGAGACCGCAGAAGCGGACAATGGTGCGCAGAGGCGGATGTTTCCGCAGAAGCGGATATTTCTTCGCAGAAGCGGGCCCGCTTAAGCGGCCCTTTGCTCGCAGAAGCGGAAATGGCCGGCTAGGCCTGGAACCGCTGAAGCGACCCTTTGGTCGCGGATACGGGTGCATAGGAGCGGAAAATATTCCGCAGAAGCGAAAATCGCTGTAAGTAAGTGTATCCGAAGTTAGAAAAATTTCAGAACATTTCACACATTTTGGGTCTCGGCTTTAGAGGCGATTTGGGCGATTTTGAAGAGAAATTCAAGGGAAATCATCAGGTAATCATCTATGGACTTAAACTATGATTAGTATTGGTAATATTATGCAATTATATCATGAAAATGGAGGAATTTGGGGTAAATTATGGAAGATTTAACCCTAGGCTTGAACTTTAGAAAATCAAGGTTTTGAATGGGCAAATGGAGTCCGAATTTGGTAAAATTGATATGCTTAGACTCGTATTGAGACGAGGGTTCCGAATATATAACTTTCGTGATTTTTCGATAAGCGTACCGAAAGTCGAGTTTTGGCAACTTGTGAGTTTTGGTGAATTTTGAGTTATTTTGATTGGGTAATGCCTAATTGGCCTATTTTGATGTGATTCTATTGATTTTTATCAGATACTACACTTGTGGAGGCCGACATTCGTGGCAAGAGGGTTATTTCTTAGCGGTTTTGTACCGGAATTGAGGTAAGTGGCTTGTCTAACCTCGTGTGGGGGAAATTTTCACCCCTAGGATATTATGTGATAGTTTAAATGCCTTGTAAGCGAGGTGACGGGCGTGTATATGCGCTGGTTGTTGAACACATACTTTATTCAAAATGTTCGATGAGCGATATCTCTGTCTTTGGCTGTTAATTTGATATTTTACCCGGTAGTGGTTAGAAGAGCATGTTTAGGTAGTACTTAACTGTTTAGTTGCCTAATTGCCTTATTTGAACTCCTTGTTAAATTATTGGCACTAATTTTTTTTTCGGTGAAGTTATAGTTAAGCATAATTATTCTCTCTGTGGATTTCCTTTATTGGCTGTGCTTGTGGACTGCGGGTTCGATTCCCGGAGACCCAGGGCTGTGGGTTCGATTCCCAGAGACCCGGCGTGATATTGGTAGGGACTACGGGTTCGATTCCCGAGATCCTGAGGTATTGGTAGGGACTACGGGTTCGATTCCCGAGATCCCGAGTTATTGGTAGGGACTACGGGTTCGATTCCCGAGATCCCGAGTTATTGGTAGGGACTCTACGGGTTCGATTCCCGAGATCCTGAGTTATTGGTAGGGACTACGGGTTCGATTCCCGAGATCCCGAGTTATTGGTAGGGACTACGGGTTCGATTCCCGAGATCCCGAGTTATTGGTAGGGACTACGGGTTCGATTCCCGAGATCCCGAGTTATTGGTAGGGACTACGGGTTCGATTCCCGGAGATCCTGAGTTATTGATTATTTATTGAGACATGGGCTACGGGTTCGATTCCCGGAGACCCAGAGGTACTGTCAATGGGACTGTGGGTTCGATTCCCACAGGTCCTGGACTGGTTTTATTGAGTTGACTATTTGTTGTTAGCTTAATTGTAGACGATTGCAGTAATCATTTATTGTTGTTAATTTCGGAAATTATTATCATTTAAACTTCTTATTATTGTTATTATCATTATATTATTGTTTCTCAGTAGGGCCCTGACCTTCCTCGTCACTACTCCATCGAGGTTAGGCTTGGCACTTACCGAGTACCGCCGTGGTGTACTCATGCTACTCTTCTGCACACTTTTGTTGTGCAGATCCAGGTACATCAGGACAGGCTCACACCAGGTGATTCAGCAGCGCTTTGGGAGACCTCGAGGTATGATCTGCTATGTCCGCGGATCCGTAGGCCTTCCTTCTATTCTAGTGCTAGTAGATGTCTTTCCCTTCATCCCGTTGTTAGATACTTCTTTCACATAGAGCCACAGTTGTATTTCCCCCTTTTAGTCTGTGTTACCGTGGGGTTCCGGATCTTGGTAGTGTTTCATTCATTGTGTGATGGATGTATGTGCCAAGCGGCACGGATTACATCCCCTTTCATATTATTTTTCCGCTATTTATTATTGAATGTTCATAATTTGTATTTTCCGCAATGTGCTTGGCTTACCTAGTCGTGGGGATCGGGTGCCATCACGACATGTTCACGATTGGTGAACTAGGGTCATGACAAGTTGGTATCAGAGCTCTAGGTTCTTAGGAGTCACGGGACACAGACCGGTTACTTAGATTCTCGCTGATCGATACAGAGACGTCTGTATTTATCTACGAGGGGCTATGTAACTGTTTAGGAAACTCTTCAATTCTTTGAATTCCTTATCGTGCGCCATTTATTCAGTTGGAGCCTATATCATATGTTCTTTTGCATCCACTCGTGTATTGAAATTGCGCACTCGGTATCAAGTATGCGCCGTCGGTTCGTGACGCTACAGAGAGATCTCAAGGGAGTCAAGAATTTACTCATCTATTGTTACCGCGTGTCGTCCATATCGATAATGCAAGAGAATTGAGAGATCTTCAATTGTGCACATGGGGGTGCACTAGGTTCTGGCATTCGGTTGATAGTACGGTCGTGAGAAGGTTTACTTAACTGCCAAATCATCACAACAATGGTAGAATCACAAGGTGGATGTAGATCTAAAGATAGTTGGTGGTAATAAAGACTATATGGTTCATATGAGATATCTATTTAGCGAAGGATTCAGCCAGCAGAGATACTGGGGAAATGAGTTTTACTGTCTTAAGAAGGATTTGTACCAAACCAATGTCTTGGGCTGTCTTATGATGAAGACGTACATAGGATAAAGGCTATTGTCGTGGATTAGCAAAATGTATCTTTAAGGCTTCGCGCTAAGTGAAAGGATTTCACTATCAACGATCTAATTATGGGTCATGTGTCATATCAGATTTGGCCTGCGATGTATTTAGGTGCTATTCAAAACGTTCTTGAAAACTTGCGGATGAGCAAGAGTGGAGGCTCGTATGGTATGATGTTGGGACTTTTGATGTCCCTGTGTCCTTAATAAATTCTACATTTTATTATCAGTAGGGAAATATTCGACAAAGGCTACATGGTGCTTCGTAAGCGTGTGAGAATCATAGTACGTTTTAAGATGTCGTTAGTAGAGAATGCTGGATGCATGAAAGCCAGAATATGGTGGTTATATTTCGTTGGATCAAGTGAGTTGCAGTTGAATAATAGTAAATGACTTGAGAGAATGGTTCTAATGTGTTCGAGAGTCGTGTAATAGTGGCTTTGAGCTAGTGGGAGAGTCTCACCGCTTATGATTTGGGTCGCATGGCTAATTACCTGCGTGAATTCTGGATACTAGCGTATTAATGGGTTATTGCAGCCACGGGAAAAGGACCATGTGTGGCAATTTGAGTATATGTATTGTTGAATGCATGTTATGTTTAGCCTTACTGGCTCATGTTCAAACTTGAGGGAAAATTCATGATTTATGCCTTGTATAGGTGCAGACTTCGCGGGAAGTGATTCCGCTGGGTGCTTTATCGAGAGGGTATTCATATGTTATAAAGAAATTCAGTAGAGTTGGTTGCGTACTGGGGCAAGTTAGAACCGGATGGTTCTCAATAGCGGTCCTAGTGAATTCAAGAGGTAAAGTGTGGTGCTTGATAATTCTGAGTCTATAAGTACAGTTAAGGCTCAAGCTTTTGAAGCAACTTATGAAGAAAGGCACAAAACGATCTATGATGTTTTGACTTGTGGTGTAGTATTTGAGAGTCATGAAATGGTCGTCGTTCTTGAGATAGCATGGCCTCATGATTTAAGGTCACTCGGGGTAAGTGCGGTTGAAATAAGTTAGGTATTGAAGGAAGATATTAACATTTCTAAGGTAATCAAGGATAACCTGGAAGGAAGTAGATTGATCAGCCATAGTTGAGTTGGCGTATTGGTGTCAATGATCGGTTCATGCAACGAGTTATGCATGTGATTTGTGGCGGTGCATTTGAGACTTATCGGCCGCAGTGATTGATGTCATTCTGAAGTATTCGTCTGTTAGGGTCCTGTTATGAGTAGGCAGACCTCGGAAAGGGTTATGGTGGCTTGGACCACTACTTAGATATTGGCATATTCGATGGCTATGAGAATTCGCCGTATGTTGTTATAGCTCTCCTGCAGTGAGCTAAATGGAAAGTATTATGTGATGAAGTATTAGTCTATCGTCAGTTCTAGAGCTATGATGGAAATTGCGTCTATCGTATATCGGCACGTGAGGTGCAGTGAGTAGTATGAAAATTGAAATAAGGACCAAGGTCACAGTTTGGTCAATGAATGTGATATGAAGAGCTCGGATGAGCAGGAAAGGAGTTTCAGTGTTTTAAGTAAGATGGTATTAACATCAGGTATCATTTGAGGTCGGTGTCCTGTGAGAAAGGCTTTGCATCCCGGTTAGGGACTCCTGATCACTTTTCAGTGTTAGTGCAGCCGGTGGGTTGAATGTGCATGCCCGTTTAATTATTCGGAAGATGGTGGGAGCTTGTCCCACAAGAAGATTGTATAGGTGTGACTTGCATTCACTTGATTGGTTAGAAATTTAAACCAAGTATGAGGATTTTGGTGATATCGTTCAATTGAGAAGTTATGCCTGGAGGGCACTCTGCTTATTGGGTTATAGACCTGTGAAATACTATTGACTTATCTTGGCACGACCAGGATAGACTTAAGGTCGGTGGATAGATTTAAATGTGGAAGTGAGCCTTGCGTCAGGCCAGTTATGTTTCTTCCAGCAATGCGCCCTTTATGAAGGGATAGTCGCGGTCTTATTTTGCGGTTGGTTAATTCATGTAAGATATATTGTGCCGTATGAGTGTGAGACGGCTTGGTAAGTTCCTTATGTGTTGGGGTTCCGCTCAGCGGTGATGTTATAGGAGCATGATGGCTCTTGAGACTCAGATCTTATATCGCACCTCAGTTGTGCTTGAGTTGTAGCCTATAGCGCTATATGTTTCATTGTGTCCGATATCATGCACCTTAGTGTGCTTATGATCGATAGTCAGTATTTTGATGTGACGAGCTATTCAGCTCGACATATGACTCCTTGTGTGAATTTTATATCGTTGGGGTCGGATGGCACGCCGCCATGGTTATATTGTTGGGATCGGGTGGCACACCGCCATGGTTATATTATTGGGATCGGGTGGCACGCCGCCATGGTTATATTGTTGGGATCGGGTGGCACGCCGCCATGGTTATATTGTTGGGATCGGGTGGCACGCCGCCATGGGCATATTGTTGGGATCGGGTTGCACGCCGCAACAATGTGGTGTCTATTTCGTTGTCTATAATTGCTTTTATGTGTTATGTTTCCTATTTTCTGAGGAGGCCCATGTTTATGTGAGAGATGAATAATTCTCTCTAGTGTTCGCCTTCCTTTGTATCACGTACGTATTAGTGGATTACTAGCACATTGTATCATCTTGTGGGACTTTTGATTTTGTCCGATGTGGCTTATCGCTTGAGCAGTTCGTACTGGGTGAGACGAGATTATGTGATTTGGGGTTAGTGCAAATTGATTATATGAAGTATATTATAGAGAAAATGATCATCCTCTGGTTTAGGACAAGGTAATGGATCTTGTCAGGAGTATGGACCCAATGATTTGTTGATTCAGTAGTTGGTTATGGATATCAACACATTTCTTCCATCGTGTCAGTATTGTAAAAGTTGGAACTAGACCTATGTAGATCATGAGGTGTGATGGGAGCATCTGATTCATTGAATTTTTGGCTAATTTGATCATAAAATATTATCGTGGTCTTGTGGATTTAGTGTTGCAAGGTAAGAATCCAGCAATGTTATGCAGTCATGTTTGAGCACGGCGTTTGAGGAATATCGAGTGATCTCTTGATGAAAATAAGCCTGACATAGAATTCCGGATGTTGGAATTAGGCTCTAAGACTTAATTGTTTGAACAAGAGGGAATATCTTCAGATTATATCAGGCTAATGTGCTCAACTGAGTCCTAGATTTATTGGACCTTTTGAGATTTTGAGGCGTATTGGGGAGGTTGCTTATGAGTTGGCCTTACCTCCCAGCCTAGCCGAAATCCATCCCGTATTTCATGTCTCTATGCTCCGGAGGTACCATGGTGACCCGTCGCATGTGTTGGATTTCACTTATGTTCAGCTAGACGAGGATCAGTCTTATGTTGAGGAGCCAGTAACCATTCTAGGCAGGCAAGTCAGGAAGCTAATGTCAAAGAACATCGCTTTAGTAAAGGTTCAGTGGCGGGGCCAGCCGGTCGAGAAAGCGACCTGGGAGACCGAGCAGGATATGCGCAGCCAGTACCCTTATCTTTTCACTACTCCACGTATGTTTTTCTATGCTCGTTCGAGGACGAACGAATCTTTTAAGGGTGGGAAGATGTAACGACCCGGCCGGTCGTTTTAGAAAATTATGCCCCAATCCCCAATTTAACCGTTTCCCTAAGTTCATTTCTGCTATTGTGGTTTGTCGGGAGAGTCGGTTCTGAAAGTTGGAGCATTTTGGGACACTTAGTCCCTAAACGAGAGCTTTAAAGCTAGAAAATGGTTCGTAGCCGGAACAGTGTTAAGACGATCTCAGAACAGAAATCCGATGGTTCCATTAGCTCCGTTGGGTGATTTCGGGGTTGGGAGCGCGTTCGGATTGTATTTTGGAGGTCCGTAGCTCAATTAGGCTTGAAATGCCGAAGGTTGAAATTTTTGGCGAATCCGAACGATAGGTGAGATTTTGATCCGGAGGTCGGAATGGAATTCCGACAATTTCTGTAGCTTCGTTATGTGAATTTGGATATGTCCGCAAAGTTTCAGGTCATTCGGACGTCGTTTGGTCGGGTTTTAGATCGAATGTGCAATTCGGAAAGTTTTAAGAAATTTAGGCTTGAATTCGATGTGAATTATGGGTTTTGATGTTGTTAGACGTGTTTTGAGGATTGGAGCAAGTTCGAATAAGGTATTAAGATGTGTTGGTATGTTTGGATGAGGTCCCGGGAGCCTCGGGGTGATTTCGGATGGTTAAACGGGAGAAATTGTGGAAGAATTGCAGGTTGGGATCCTGCTTCTGTTGTTTCCGCTCCTGCGGAATTTTCGACGCAGGAGCGAGTCCGCAGAAGCGGACGAGGTGCGCAGGAGCGGCTGTTTACGCAGAAGCGGAAGTCTTTCCGCTGAAGCGGCATCGCTGGTGCGAGCCAGTGATCGCAGAAGCGAAGGGGAGAAAATGGGCATGGTCCGCAGAAGCGGACATTCGACCGCTTGGGCGAGACCGCAGAAGCGGATAAGGGTGCGCAGAGGCGGATGTTTCCGCAGAAACGGAATCTTCTTCGCAGAAGCGGGCCCGCTTAAGCGGCCCTTTGCTCGCAGAAGCGGAAATGGCCGGCCAGGCCTGGAACCGCTGAAGCGACCCTTTGGTCGCGGATACGAGTGCATAGGAGCGGAAAATATTCCGCAGAAGCGAAAATCGCTGTAAGTAAGTGTATCAGAAGTTAGAAAAATTTCAGAACATTTCACACATTTTGGGTCTCGGCTTTAGAGGCGATTTGGGCGATTTGGAAGAGAAATTCAAGGGAAATCATCAGGTAATCATCTATGGACTTAAACTATGATTAGTATTGGTAATATTATGCAATTATATCATGAAAATGGAGGAATTTGGGGTAAATTATGGAAGATTTAACCCTAGGCTTGAACTTTAGAAAATCAAGGTTTTGAATGGGCAAATGGAGTCCGAATTTGGTAAAATTGATATGCTTAGACTCGTATTGAGACGAGGGTTCCAAATATATAACTTTCGTGATTTTTCGATAAGCGTACCGAAAGTCGGGTTTTGGCAACTTGTGAGTTTTGGTGAATTTTGAGTTATTTTGATTGGGTAATGCCTAATTGGCCTATTTTGATGTGATTCTATTGATTTTTATCAGATACTACACTTGTGGAGGCCGACATTCGCGGCAAGAGGGTTATTTCTTAGCGGTTTTGTACCGGAATTGAGGTAAGTGGCTTGTCTAACCTCGTGTGGGGGAAATTTTCACCCCTAGGATATTATGTGATAGTTTAAATGCCTTGTACGCGAGGTGACGGGCGTGTACATGCGATGGTTGTTGAACACATACTTTATTCAAAATGTTCGATGAGCGATATCTCTGTCTTTGGCTGTTAATTTGATATTTTACCCGGTAGTGGTTAGAAGAGCATGTTTAGGTAGTACTTAACTGTTTAGTTGCCTAATTGCCTTATTTGAACTCCTTGTTAAATTATTGGCACTAATTTCTTTTTCGGTGAAGTTATAGTTAAGCATAATTATTCTCTCTGTGGATTTCCTTTATTGGTTGTGCTTGTGGACTGCGGGTTCGATTCCCGGAGACCCAGGGCTGTGGGTTCGATTCCCAGAGACCCGGCGTGATATTGGTAGGGACTACGGGTTCGATTCCCGAGATCCTGAGTTATTGGTAGGGACTACGGGTTCGATTCCCGAGATCCTGAGTTATTGGTAGGGACTACGGGTTCGATTCCCGAGATCCCGAGTTATTGGTAGGGACTACGGGTTCGATTCCCGAGATCCTGAGTTATTGGTAGGGACTACGGGTTCGATTCCCGAGATCCTGAGTTATTGGTAGGGACTACGGGTTCGATTCCCGAGATCCTTGAGTTATTGGTAGGGACTACGGGTTCGATTCCCGAGATCCCGAGTTATTGGTAGGGACTACGGGTTCGATTCCCGAGATCCTGAGTTATTGGTAGGGACTACGGGTTCGATTCCCGGAGATCCCGAGTTATTGATTATTTATTGAGACATGGGCTGCGGGTTCGATTCCCGGAGACCCAGAGGTACTGTCAATGGGACTGTGGGTTCGATTCCCACAGGTCCTGGACGAGTTTTATTGAGTTGACTATTTGTTGTTAGCTTAATTGTAGACGATTGCAGTAATCATTTATTGTTGTTAATTTCGGAAATTATTATCATTTAAACTCCTTATTATTGTTATTATCATTATATTATTTGTTTCTCAGTAGGGCCCTGACCTTCCTCGTCACTACTCCATCGAGGTTAGGCTTGGCACTTACCGAGTACCGCCGTGGTGTACTCATGCTACTCTTCTGCACACTTTTGTTGTGCAGATCCAGGTACATCAGGACAGGCTCACACCAGGTGATTCAGCAGCATTTTGGGAGACCTCGAGGTATGATCTGCTACGTCCGCGGATCCGTAGGCCTTCCTTCTATTCTAGTGCTAGTAGATGTCTTTCCCTTCATCCCGTTGTTAGATACTTCTTTCACATAGAGCCACAGTTGTATTTCCCCCTTTTAGTCTGTGTTACCGTGGGGTTCATGATCTTGGTAGTGTTTCATTCATTGTGTGATGGATGTATGTGCCAAGCGGCACGGATTACATATCTTTTATGCTATTTTCCGCCGTTTCTTATTTAAGTATTTATAACTTGTACATTCCGTAACGTGTTAAGGCTTACCTAGTCGTGGGGACTTGGTGCCATCACGACATGTTCACGATTGGTGAACTAGGGTCGTGACACTGTGATAGTTGGGAGCGGGTGGTACGCCTACCACGAGATATGAAATGAGAAAGGAATTGAGACATGAAAGTAAGATTTATTCTGTTGATTATATTATTCTGGATATCACGAGTTATTGACTATTATTTCAGAGCAAAGTCTTTCCTTATAAATATTTTGTATATATATATATATATATATGTATTGTAACTGTACAGGTTTTGTTCTATTTGTATATATTTTAATTGTACAGGTTTATGTGAGTGTCTGGTCCTAGCCTCGTCACTAGTTCACCGGGATAGGCCAGTCACTTACCACCACATGGGGTCGGTTGTGATGATACTACACTCTGCGTTCTTTTTGCGCTACAGATTACGGACAACAGCAACGGCAGTAGCGATTTGTGGATTTCCGACTACTGAGACTACGAGGTAGCCTTGCAGGCGTCCGCAGGACCCGTTGTCTCTTCTATCTATGCTTTTCATTCTGTTATCTCATGTAATCGAGATAAACAGATTGTATTTTCTTTCAGACAATTATGTGTATTATTCTTAGAAGTTCGTGAGTATTGTGACATCAGTCTTGGGTAGTGTATCATGTTTGGGTTTTCTTTATCATACTTGACTAAGTCTTCCGCTAATTTTGATTATTCCGCTGTAATTTATATATTTTTAATAATAAGTCTTAATAAGAATTTGTTAATTAATGGAGGTGTAATTAATATTTGGCTTGCCTAGCTTCCATTTAGTAGGCGCCATCATGACCCCCGATGGTGGGAAATCCGGGACGTGACAAGTTGGTATCAGAGCACTAGGTTGCACAGGTCTCACAACTCACGAACAACCTTAGTAGAGTTTGAAGGATCGGTACGGAGACGTCTGTATTTATCCTCCAGAGGCTACGGAGTTAGGAAAATATTCCCTTTATTCTTTCCAGTCGTGTGACTTGATCTTTTAAATGTTAATTGAACTTCTACTCTGTTCTTCCGCAGATGGTAAGGACACGTGCATCCTCATCTACTGACCAGCAGCCCGAGGTCCCAGCAGCGGCAGCTCCCGCTAGGGGTAGAGGCCGAGGTCGAGGTCGTCCTAGAGGACAAGGTAGGGGCAGAGCTCAGCCCCGAGCAACAGCACGAGTGGCAGAACCTCAGGTTCATATCGAGGAGGAAGTTCCAGCCCCAGCAGCTCCAGTAGGCCCAGCTCAGGTCCCAGGAGGAGCTTTATTTTCACCGGATCTTCAGGATGCTTTGGTCCGGATAGCAGGTTTTATGGATCATATCACCAGAGCAGGTTTATTACCGGTAGCACCAGCCACTTCTCAGGCTGGAGGAGGTAATCAGACTCCCGCTACGCGCACTCCGGAGCCAGTAATTCCCCAGGCTCAGGATCCTGTGATTCAGCCAGTTGAGGCAGCTCGGCCTATTATTGCGATTCCGTCTAATGATGGTGCAGCCACGTCTGCTGACGCGTTGTGGAGATTGGACAGGTTTACCAAGCTGTTCACTACCACATTCAGTGGCACTCCTTCAGAGGATCCACAGGATTTCCTATACAGCTTCCACGAAGTTCTCCGTACTATGGGTATTGTGGAGACTAATGGTGTGGACTTTGCTACTTTTCGGTTATCTGGTTCCGCCAAGACTTGGTGGAGAGATTATTGTCTATCCAGGCCAGCGGGATCGTCATCTTTGACTTGGGAGCAGTTTGCGGAATTATTCTTGGAGAAGTTCCTTCCAGCAACTCAGCGGGAGGTTATGCGCAGACAATTTGAGCGTCTTCATCAGGGTTCTATGTCTGTCACACAGTACGAGACTAGGTTCGTGGACCTGGCTCGTCATGCTATTATCATACTTCCCACAGATCGGGAGAGGGTGAGGAGGTTTATTGATGGCTTGAATCAGCCAATTCGCCTATAGATGGCTATGGGGGCAGGAACTGAAATCACTTTTCAGGAGGCGGCTAATGCAGCCCGTCGGATCGAGATGGCTCTGTCACAGGGAGCGAGACATGGATCAGATAAGAGATCTCGTAATTCGGGTAGATTCAGTGGTACCTCGTCTGGAGATAGAGATTTTTATGATAGAGGCCATCCTCCTAGGCCTTATCAGTCAGCTCTTCAGGTTTCTCATGATGCTTCAGGTGATCGTAATTCTCAGCCACGCTACTCTGATCAGCAGCCTATCAGTGCACCACCACTTCGCTATTTTCAGCAGTCGAGGGCTTGTTTTACGTGCGGTGATCTTAGGCACATTGCAAAGTATTGCCCTCGAGCTTCTGACAGATCTCACCAGCAGGGTTCTCGTGCCATGATTCAGGCCCCAGTTCCCTCACAGCCTGCCCAGCCAGCTAGAGGCGGGGGTAGAGGGCATAGAGGTGGAGGTAGAGGTCATAGAGGTGGAGCTCAGACCGATAGAGGTAAAGACTAGCCAGCAGCCGATCGTCCTAGAGATATTGCTCAGGGTGGTGGGGCACAGCCCCGATGTTATGCACTTCCCGCCAGACCAGAGGCTGAGTCTTCTGATGCCGTCATTATAGGTATTATTTTGGTTTGTGATAGAAAGGCATCAGCATTATTTGACCCTGGGTCTACATATTCATATGTGTCTTCCTATTTTGCACCATACTTGATTCAGCCCAGTGATCCATTGAGTGTTCCTGTTCATGTGTCTACACCAGTAGGCCACTCTATTGTGGTTGATCGAGTTCATCGGTAATGTATTATAGTAATTGAGGGTCTCGAGACCCGTGCTGATTTATTACTCCTAAATATGGTGGACTTTGATATTATACTAGGCATGGACTGGCTATCTCCGTATCATGCTATTTTAGATTGCCATGCCAAGACTGTGACTTTAGCCCTGCCGAATTCGCCTCGTATAGAGTGGAAAGGAATTTCAGGTCATACTAGCCGTAATGTTATTTCTTATGTTAAGGCTCAGCGTATGGTTGGAAAGGGATGCTTGGCTTATTTGGCCTATGTCCGTGATTCTAGTGCCGAGGTTCCTTCTATTGACTCGGTGCCTGTGGTTCGCGAATTTCCTGAAGTATTTCCTTCAGACTTGCCAGGTATGCCGCCCGATAGGGACATTGATTTTTGCATTGATTTGGCTCCGGGCACTCAGCCCATTTCCATTCCCCCATACCGTATGGCTCCGCCAGAGTTAAAAGAATTGAAGGAACAATTGCAGGATTTACTTGAAAAGGGTTTCATTAGACCCAGTGTTTCGCCGTGGGGTGCACCCGTATTATTTGTAAAGAAGAAAGATGGTTCGATGAGAATGTGCATTGACTATCGACATTTAAACAAGGTGACTATCAAAAATAAATATCCACTTCCGCGAATTGACGATTTATTTGACCAGCTTCAGGGTGTCAAGGTATTTTTAAAGATAGATTTGAGATCTAGCTATCATCAGCTGAAGATTAGGGCATCTGATGTCCCTAAGACAACGTTCCGCACTCGGTATGGACATTATGAATTTCTGGTCATGTCTTTTGGGTTGACAAATGCTCCAGCAGCTTTTATGGAATTAATGAATCGGGTGTTCCGACCTTATTTAGACTTGTTTGTAATAGTCTTCATTGATGACATATTAATATATTCCCGCAATCAGGAGGAACATGCGCGACATCTCAGAGTGGCCTTACAGACTTTGAGAGATAGCCAGCTATATGCAAAATTTTCAAAGTGTGAATTTTGGCTAAGTTCAGTTGCATTCCTGGGTCACATTGTGACGGCAGCAGGTATTCAGGTTGATCCGAAGAAAATTGAGGCAGTCAAGAACTGGCCTAGACCGACATCAGCCACAGATATTCGGAGTTTCTTGGGGTTAGCGGGTTATTATCGCCGATTCATAGAAGGATTTTCGTCTATTGCAACCCCACTGACCAGATTGACCCAAAAGGGTGTACAATTTGAATGGTCCGATGAATGTGAGGCGAGCTTTCAAAAGCTCAAGACAACTTTGACCACAGCACCGATATTGGTTTTACCCACAGGTACAGGAACTTATACTGTTTATTGTGATGCTTCCCGTATTGGGCTTGGTGTAGTGTTAATGCAGGATGGCAAGGTTATTGCCTATGCTTCGAGGCAGTTGAAGATTCATGAGAAGAATTATCTAGTGCATGATCTAGAATTGGCGGTAATTATTCACGCATTGAAGATCTGGAGGCATTATTTGTATGGTGTAGCATGTGAAGTATACAACAATCATAAGAGTCTTCAGTATTTGTTTAAGCAGAAAGAGTTGAATATGAGGCAGAGAAGGTAGCTAGAGTTGCTAAAAGACTATGATGTTACTATTTTATATCACCCAGGTAAGAGGCCAATGTGGTGGCCGATGCATTGAGTAGAAAGTATGCCAGCATGGGTAGTCTTGCATATATTCCGGTCAATCAGAGACCATTAGCTATAGATGTCCAGGCCTTAGCCAACCGGTTCGTGAGATTAGACATTTCTGAGCCTAGCAGAGTGTTAGCCTGCACGGTCGATCGTTCTTCTTTATTAGAGCGTATCCGTGAGAGGCAATTTGATGATCCTCATTTGCGTGAGTTGAGAGATACAGTACAGCGGGGAGGTGCCACACAGGTAAATCTAGATGATGACGGGGTATTGAAATTGCAGGGTCGAGTTTGTGTGCCCAATGTCGAAGGGATTCGAGAGTTAATCTTAGCGGAGGCCCACAGTTCGCGGTATTCTATTCACCCAGGCGCCGCGAAGATGTACCAGGACTTACGGCAGAACTATTGGTGGCACAAAATGAAGAAAGATATCGTTGCGTATGTCGCTCGGTGTCTAAATTGTCAGCATGTGAAATATGAGCACCAGAGACCTGGTGGTGTATTCCAGAGGATTGAAATTCCCGAGTGGCAATGGGAGCGGATCACTATGGATTTCGTTACTGGACTTCCTTTGACTCGGAGGAAATTTGATGCTATTTGGGTCATTGTTGATAGGTTGACCAAGTCAGCACACTTTATTCCAGTATCTGTCTCCTACTCGTCGGAGAGGTTAGCGGAGGTTTACATTAGGGAGATTGTTCGTCTCCATGGAGTGCCAGTATCTATTATCTCTGATCGGGGTACGCAGTTTACCTCGCGGTTCTGGAGAGCGGTCCAGCAGGAGTTAGGCACCCAGGTTCAGCTGAGTACAGCATTTCATCCTCAGACGGATGGCCAGTCCGAGAGGACTATTCAGATTCTAGAGGACATGCTTCGAGCCTGTGTTATTGATTTCGGAGGCTCGTGGGACCAGTTTCTACCATTAGCAGAGTTCGCCTACAATAACAGCTACCAATCTAGCATCCAGATGGCTCCGTATGAGGCGTTGTATGGTAGGCGATGTCGATCACCAGCTGGATGGTTTGAACCGGGAGAGGCTCGGTTGTTGGGTACAGACTTAGTTCAGGAGGCCTTGGATAAGGTCAAGACTATTCAGGAGAGATTGCGTTCAGCTCAGTCCAGGCATAAGACTTATGCGGATCGTAAGGTTCGAGATGTAGATTTCATGGTTGGTGAACGAGTATTGCTCCGAGTGTCGCCTATGAAGGGCGTGATGAGGTTCGGGAAGAAGGGCAAGCTCAGCCCTAGGTATATTAGTCCATTTGAGATTCTAGACAGAGTGGGAGGGGTGGCTTACAGATTAGCTTTGCCGCCTAGCTTATCAGCCGTGCATCCAGTTTTTCACGTATCTATGCTTCGGAGATACCACGGCGATCCCACACATGTGTTAGACTTCAGTACTGTCCAATTGGACAATGATCTATCTTACGAGGAGGAGCCGGTAGCCATTCTAGACCGACAGGTTCGACAGCTGAGGTCGAAGAGTTATCCTTCTGTGCGTGTTCAGTGGAGAGGTCAGCCTCCTGAGGCATCGACCTGGGAGTCCGAGTCTGATATGCGAAGCCGCTACCCACATTTGTTTCCTGACTCACGTACTTCTTTCTTTTGTGTGTTCGAGGACGAACGGTTGTTTTAGAGGTGGAGATTGTGACGACCCAAAGGGTCATCACTTGTTTTATTAATCATTTCGAGCTTTTGAGGTCTTGAAAACCTCATTTATAGTTGCCTCGATTTGCGTGCACAATCCGGGCACAAAGATGCTGGAAAATTTTTATGTTGAAATATGTGAAATATGTGAAAAAGTTGAAGAATTTTGATATTAATATTGATATGGTTGACTTTGGTCAACATTTTTGGTAAACGGACCCGGATCCGTGATTTGACTGTCTCAGGAAAATCCGTAGAAAAATATGGAACTTGGGCATATGCTCGGAATTGAAATCCGAGGTCTAGAACCCCGGTAAAAGAATTTTTCTGTTAAATTGTTTTCTGAAAATGTTTAAGGAAAATGAAACTGAATTTTGATTAAAAAGTACCGGTATCGAGCTCGTATTTTGGTTCCGACGCCCGGTACAGGTCATATATATTGGTTAAGCGCTTCCTGTAAAGTTTGGTTGAAAACGGACGTCGTTTGACGTGTTTCGGCCTTAAATTGGAAATTTTGGAAATTATGAAATTTTAAAGAATTCTTGAGTTTTAAGGCTCAATTCATTGATTTTGATGTTATTTTAGCGATTTGATCGCGCGAGCAAGTTCGTATGATGTTTTTGAGTTAGTGTGCATATTTGGTTTGGAGCCCCGAGGGCTCGGGAGTGTTTCGGAGGTGGTTCGGGGTGTTTTTGGACTTAGGAAACTGGCAGATTTTCTGCAATTTTTACACAGACATTTTACTCTACGCGATCGCGGCCTTGTACACGCGATCGCACCGCCTTGTCAAATTACTCAACGCGATCGCAGCTGTCTGCACGCGATCGCGAAGTTTTCTGTCCTTCTTCAACGCGATCGCAGCCGTCTGCACGCGATCGCGTAGTACAAATAAGCCACCCCAGCGAAATTCTTCTACGCGATCGCAGCATTGACCACGCGATCGCGTAGTGTTGAATATTTGCCTTCCGCGATCGTGACCCAGTTCACGCGATCGCGTAGAACAAAATCGCTGCCCAGTGAATTTAATCCCAAAACAGAACAGAAATGGGATAAAAATTCCATTTCTGTTCAACTCTCTTCTCCACACCTCCTTGGACGATTTTTGAGCGATTCTTCATCAAACTTCTTGGGTAAGTGATTCTTAACTCGTTTTCTTCATTTTCCATCAATATTATTTGAATTCCTAAGCCTAATTAGGTGTAAATGGGTAGAAAAATTGAGAATTTTGTATAGTAAGGGTTTTCAAAGAATTTGCGATCTAGAACTCGTTTTGGAGTCGAACTTAAGAACAAATTGTATATTTGAACTCATGGAGGATTGGGTGAACTTATTTTGGTTCGAAACTTGAGTTTCGATTATGTGGGCTCGGGGTCGATTTTTACTATTCCGGGCAGAATGTTGTAAAAACCATATTTAGCAATATGAACTAGTTTGTTAAGTAGAATTGATGATATTAAATCAATCGTGTATAGATACGATTGGATTGGAGTCAAATTCAAAAGGAAAAGGCATTGCTACGGATTGAATCGTTCGTAAACTTTCGAGGTAAGCGTTTGTTCTATCCTAGTTCGAAGGAATAGGAATTTAGTTATGAATAAATTGTTGATTAAGAGTTATTGGTGTTATACCGATAATGGAGATAAATTGTTGAAATTATTATCAATTATTGGTTTAAAACCGGTAATTATAAATATTGTTGATGCAAAGATTATTGGCTAAATGCCGGTAATATATATATTTATGAATTGGGATCGTGTGGCGCGCCGACCACTTATATATATATTTATGGATTGGGATCGTGTGGCGCGCCGACCACTTATATAATAAGAAATGGGATCGTGTGGCACGCCGACCACAAAATGATTTAAAACTTGGCATTGGCCATAGTTGCCGGTAGCCTATTGATATAGTTGGGAGCGGGTGGTACGCCTACCACAAGATGTAGTTACCGTGATAGTTGGGAGCGGGTGGTACGCCTACCACGAGATATGAAATGAGAAAGGAATTGAGACATGAAAGTAAGATTTATTCTGTTGATTATATTATTCTGGATATCACGAGTTATTGACTATTATTTCAGAGCAAAGTCTTTCCTTATAAATATTTTGTATATATATATATATATATATATATATATATATATATATATATATATATATATATATATATATATATATATATATATGTCACTAGTTCGCTGGGATAGGCCAGGCACTTACCAGCACATGGGGTGGGTTGTGCTGATACTACACTCTGCGCTCTTTTTGCGCAGATACAGGTTACGGACAGCAGCAGCGGCAGTAGCGACTTGTGGATTTTCCGACTACTGAGACTACGAGGTAGCCTTGCAGGCGTCTGCAGGACCCGTTGTCTCTTCTATCTATGCTTTTCATTCCGTTATCTCATGTAATCGAGATAAACAACTTGTATTTTCTTTCAGACAATTATGTGTATTATTCTTAGAAGTTCGTGAGTATTGTGTCACCAGTCTTGGGTAGTGTATCATGTTTGGGTTTTCTTTATCTTACTTGACTAAGTCTTCCGCTAATTTTGATTATTTCGCTGTAATTTATATGTTTTTAATAATAAGTCTTAATAAGAATTTGTTAATTAATGGAGGTGTAATTAATATTTGGCTTGCCTAGCTTCCATTTAGTAGGCGCCATCATGACCCCCGATGGTGGGAAATCCGGGTCGTAACATTTGCATATTTGTATCTATGTGATTGCGTATTAATCTTTGAACTGTATGTAATAAATATAAACATCAATTTTTTGGTGTATTGCTCTCTAAGTATTTTGGTGATGAAGATAATATTTGTTTCTATTCAAATATTTTGTCCTATTTAGGTTTTTTTTTATGAAGAAACTTTGATCAATTTATTAATTATTATAACTTATGATTATATGATTATCGTAAAATAAATTATATTTATCATAAAAATTATCTTATCTAAGAACAATTATATTTAGAGTAAAATGACAAATAGAATATTTGTATTTGAATCGATCTGGAATTTAAACTTTTGAAAAAATTATGCCCTTATAAGCGTAAATAGTTTTGAGGTTATTTAAGTTATTTTAACAGAAAAGAGCTTACCAATACTTTTTAATTGTTAATTTCGGACAATCAATCTTATAAATTAGAAAAATTTATTTTATTCAAATAAGGAAAGAGTTAATGGTCAAAATTGCAGTTAATTTTAAAGTCTTAAATATTAGAGAAAATAATTAATTGACTATTTAGTACAATGTGAACTCTAATTTTAAAGGGTAAAAAGGCGAGCGACATTTTGCTAAGGGCCTTCATGCTTTTAATATATATATATATATATATATATATATATATATATATATATATATATATATATATATATATATATATATATATATATATATATGTGTGTGTGTGTGTGTGTGTGTGTGTGTATACATATATATTAAAAGTTTTAAATCGGAATTTTTTTTATTTCTTGAAATAAAAAAAATTAAAGATTCATGAGGCTTGCCCCTCCCCCGATATTCAGTGAAATGCCCACGTCATATGCCTCGCCTTTTAAGAAAAAATTTCGATTTAAAATTTTTAATTAAAATATCAATGTTTAGTCAAGATAAATATTATTATTACTATTACTTGTTTTATGTTGGATTTAAAGATGCAATATTTTTAAAAAACCAAAATATACATGAAACATAACCAACATTTATTGACTACAATTTAGAAAGCTAATCTTTATATATATTTATATATATATAAAGCCAGGAATAGAAAAAGTGATGCGGCACCTCTTATAATTCAAGATAGTCCTTTGTTTT
Source organism: Nicotiana noctiflora (assembly GCA_032618575.1). Taxonomy (NCBI): domain Eukaryota; kingdom Viridiplantae; phylum Streptophyta; class Magnoliopsida; order Solanales; family Solanaceae; genus Nicotiana; species Nicotiana noctiflora. Next base: position 85,938 of record JASVEL010006795.1, read on the forward strand.
TTTTCTTCTCTAGAGCCAATGAGTATATTTATCTTTTTTCTATTTTTTTTTTTTTTGCTTTTTCTTACTTATTTATCATTTATTCTATTAATTAAGTTAATGGAAAGTACAAAAGTCATGTTCTAACGTGTTATTTGGTTTCTCTTCGCCATAAATCGTTTTGTTTCCAAACAATTGCAAAAGTAACTTAATATTATGTCTTCCGTTACATATTATTATGGCAAATGTGAAACTTATCTTCTTTTTAATTTTATTTATTTATTATTAATTTATTTCATATTATAATTATATTTTAATGAGTATCACACATCAGTTATAATATTCTGGACATTACTAAATGTTGACGGGAAAGGAAAAGATAATCTGAATTCTCGTTTGGATTTACAAGAGATGGGGATTCGAAAGGCTTTGCACCCTAAAAAAAAAGCTAATGGTAAATACTATCTACCTCTGGCATGTTTCACTTTGAGCAATGCACAAAACGATGTTCTCTAACTTTTTATAGGAGTAGAAGTCATTCAGAAGGTTCAATTGCAGAGGGATATTGGATAGAAGAGTGCATGACATTCTGCTCAAGATTTTTACATGATGTGGAGACAAAGTTAAATCGACCTTTAAGAAATTATGGTTTGTATAATGAGATTCCAAATCAAGATGGCCGTCAGTCAACTAAAATTGATGGGTTTACGCTTGATGATATTACTCATGCCCAAGCACACAGATATGTTTTATTTAATTCTGCTACCATAACGCCATACCGCGAGTAAGTATTCAATAATATTCTGCTTTATAATTAATTATTAAGTAATATAAATTTTTTGTTTAATTCTTTTATTAAGTTTTTAAGTGTTTTACTTTTGCAGTGAGCATATAATAGAAATCAAGAAGCAAAATCCTCGTCTATCGAGACATGATGTGGATAAGATTCACAATGAAAAATTTCACATGTGGTTTAGAAAACATGTAATTGTGAACCAGCTAGAATACTTTTACACACACATACACTATATATTATAGTATCAATTTTTAATTAGTTTTGCTTATTTATAGGTCGAGAAGATACATATGGCAGGTAAACAAATACCCGAAGAAATCCAAAATCTTGCTATTGGCCCATCAAAGCAAGCAAAAAGAATGAACGGATATATAAGTAATGGAGTTAGATACTTAACAAAGTCTCGTGATGCAAAGCTCAAAACACAAAATAGTGGAGTTATGGTAAAGGCTGCCACTCAGAGCTATGCAAGCGCAAGAGACAGAAATCCCATATTAGCTGAAGTCACCTTTTATGGAATTCTCACGGACATAATTGAGTTGTATTATACCACAAGCCTCAAGTTTATACTATTTAGACGCGAATGGGTGGACAACAACAAAGGGCTTATTGTGAAAGATGATTATAGATTTACTCTTATTAATTTTTCTCAGCTACTCTACAAAAGGCAGCACCTATCAAATGAACCTTTCATCTTTGCTTCTCAAGCTCAACAGGTGTTTTATGTCCATCATCCAATGGCAAAAGAATGACAGATTGTAGTTGAAATTAAACCAAGAGGTTTTTATAATTTGGGTGAAAATAAACCAGCAAATGAGCAAATGGAATAGCACATGGAATTGTGGCCCGAACAACAACTGGATGATACTATATTTAAAAATGAAAAGGATATTAAATGGGTTAGAGAGGGTGTGCCGGGAATAGAAATCGACCAACTTACTTTGGAAAGTAATGAAACATATGATGAAGAAGGCGACATATCTTAGTTACTCTTATTTTTTTGTCACTATTTTAGTAAAGATTGTTATTAAACATAGATCATCGAGTTGGGAATTTCTTATTGTGCGTTTTATTTGTTTATATCTCATATGCGTATGTGTCCTTTTGTTTGGTTTTGCTAGTTTGATATTAATATATACGTCTGGATAGTAGAAAATATTTTTTAATTTTGCAGGAACATAGTTTTTGAGCAACTTTGTTGTGATGGCAAGAAAAAGACAGAGAAATTCTAGTCAAGAAATGCTTTTGCCTGATTTTTCGGAGCAACAAGAAGAACAAATGGGAGGTGCGGTGATGCCTCAACCACCTCAAAACTGGCCACAAAATGAAAGACAAGCTATCCGATCTGATAAATCAAGAAATAATTCACATGAAGTAGAAAATTCCCAAGGTACTTATTCTGTATAATATCTTATCTTTATTGAATAGTTTCACTTTGTGTGTTTGGGCACTTTTTCCCAAGCAACCAAGTAGACCTAAATATAAAATATCAAGCAAATCCACCAATAGTATTTGTACCTTAACAGCCTATTACAATACCTACCTATATTGCTATAATATGTTTTCCCAAAAATATATATGCTTCATTTACGATAGTTTTTCCTCTGTCACTCTTTTATTCTAATCCCTTGGTACTATTGGAGTGTTTATATATGAATCTTAAAAGAAGGAAAAAAAGGAATTAATTGAGTTTTACTAGTTATGGATGACTCTCTTTTTTATATTCGGTTATTGCAGACTCTAGTGCTAATGAAGAGCAATCTAAGTGACCTATGGGTCCTACTATGATGCACTCAGGATGGGGAAAAGATGGTGGCATTTTACATGTTGAGTTGAATAATCTTAGTCAATCTATTGGACCTGATGCAGCTAGATTGAGCTCAAAACTTGGAGTTATAGCACGAAATGGCATTTTAGCTCCTTTAAATCATAAAGATTGGAGGCTTGTGCCTAAGCTGTACAAGGATAGGATATGGGCTCAAATTAAGGTGCTTAGAAAATTAAATAAAAATGTTATATACTAAGATGCTTATTGATTTTATATTTTTAAACATGTGTTATAGGAAAATATTGATGCAACTGAGGATATGTTGATGATATCGGTTGGATCTAAATGGAAAGAATGGAAGCATGAAGCAAAAATGATTGGTTATGAGCCATACAACAACGATATCGAGTGCTTAGCTAAACGTCTAGACAGGATAGAAGAAGACCAATGGCATGCATTAGTTCATTATTGGAGCTCTAATGAAGCAAAGGTATTATTCGAGCATCAAACAACTTCTCTTGCGAATAATGATCTCTCCAACTCTTGCCCTTAGCACATACTATTAGCACATTCCTTTTGCGGATCATACTTTTTCCTTTAAAGATTTTTATGATTTTCCTCTCTAGTGGAGTAGGACCTTCTTAAATATGTTAGGAGAGGATATAGAGTGAACGATTTCCATGCTGGTTTCACTGATTTTGAAATTAGAAAGACATGACTACTTCATTATCTGAAAAAAAGAGCCTGGATTTGGAGATTTAAAAACATCAAGGGAGAATGCGTGCTGCATTATCCGGCTTTACCTTACTCTTGCTCCAAAGAAGTGTTAGTTTGTTGTAATGCTGGTTCTGCTGTTTAAGTTGGGCTATAGCCTGGGGTGTTCCAGGAAACTTTGTTCACCTCTCTTTCTTTCTCTCTTCTGAAGTGAGGTTTCCCTTGGTTGCTGATTTTTCCAATAAGCAAGCAAAACTATTATTGAATGGTTAATTCAAGTGCACAGAAAGATACCTGGACTTCAATTTGCTAGACACTAAAGGAACCTAATAAGTCCATAATTCTATCTGTTAGAAAAGAGAACAATATAGAAGAAGAGGTTATATTCTAAGAGAAGAAGAAGAGGAAGGAAAGAACACTTTGTATTTTGGGAGAGGAGTTGTTTTCATTCAACTTGATACAAATGGCACTACAAGAGGGCTTATTTATAGGTGTTAATGGAGCACCCTAGAACCATTTTAGATAAATATTATCACCTAGAATACAAAATATTATTCTAGAGTTTCTACAAGATAAGATTTATCTCCTAGGAATTAAAAAAAGAATTCTAGACATTGCACATGCTAGATTATCCAAGACAATTCTAGAACAAGTACCATCTAGATAATTCTAAATTATTATTATCGTTGTTATTATTATTATTAACACTCCTCCTTAATTTTGAATTATCTTCTGCACCCCAAGACTTGATCTCAATCTTCGAAAGTCTTCAAACTTGAGCGGCTTTGTGAAGATATCGGCAACTTGATCATGAGTCTTCACATATATGAGCTCCACTTCTTTATTAGCAATCCTCTCCCGGATAAAGTGATACATTGTATCAATATGCTTGCTTCGTTCATGGTACACCGGATTATTAGCAAGTTCTTGAGCAGATTTGTTGTCAATATAAATCTCTGTGGCTTCATCTTGTGGCAAATTGAGCTCCTTCGATAATCTCCTTAGCCAAGCTTTCTTGAGAGATAAATATGCCTTCCTCCATTTGCTTCACTTCTAAACCCAAGTAGTATGACATGAGACCTATGTCCGTCATCTCGAACTCATGGGACATTGCCTTCTTAAATTCTTCAAACAAACTTTTAATTTATTTCCCGTGAAAATAAGATCATCAATATAAAGACAAACAAGTAATATATCTCCGTTAGAATATTTGATATAAAGAGAATATTCACTAGGGCAACGAACAAATCCATTTTCTTGAAAATATTTGTCAATGCGGCTGTTCCATGCCCGTGGTGCCTACTTCAATCCATATAATGCTCTTTTCTACCTCAAAACTTTATCTTCATGACCTTTGATGACGAAGCCCAATGGTTGCTCAATATAGACTTTTTCTTCAAGATAGCTATTCAAGAAAGCCGACTTGACATCCAACTGATAGATCTTCCACTTCATTTGTGCCGCCAAAGAAATAAGCAAGCGAATCGTCTCCATGTGGGCAACGGGTGCATAAACTTCCTCATAGTCCACTCCATGCCTTTGCTTGTATCCTTTAGCCACAAGTCTTGCTTTGTATCTCTCGACCTCTCATTGTGCATTTTTCTTTGCCTTGTAGACCCATTTCAATCCAATTGCTTGATGTCCTCTGGGAAGAGTTGTTAGCTCACATGTGTTGTTCTTCTCTATTGCCTTGATCTCCTCTTCCATAGCCTGTCTCCACCGTTTGTCCCTGGCAGCTTCTTCAAAGTTCACTGGTTCACTTTCAACAAAGAGACAAACTAAATTACTATAATCAAAGTTAGTAATTCTTTCAGTATTCTCAAGAAGATCCACCAAAGTTCTCGTTTTCTCTGGCCTTTCTCCATTTTCTGTAGATGAAGGAGATGCAACATTAGTTGGAGAAGGCGGTGGAGTTGGATCTTGCACAGGTGCAGCATGCTCTTGTTCTTCTTCATCTTCAAAATATGGAAGAAAATCATATGTCCTTTCTTCTTGAGCTTCCCAATTCCAAGTTGTTTCTTCATCAAATTCAACATCGCGGCTCACCACCACTTTGCCATTCGTTGGGTTGTACAACTTGTACCCTTTTGAGCTTGTGTCATAGCCAATGAACATATGATTGACACTTCGATCATCAAGTTTGGCTCTCCCTTGTTGTGGCACATGAGCATAGGCTATGCTCCCAAAAATTCTCAAGTGATTGACACTTGGCTTTCTTCCATTCCATGCTTCTTGATGAGTTTGATCTTTCACATTCTTCGTAGGAGACCTGTTACTCAAATAAACAGCACAAGAAAAAGCCTCGGCCTAAAATTCCTTGGGCATATTTTTAGCTTTTAACATGCATCTAGCAATGTTAAGAATGGTTCTATTTTTCCGTTCTGCAACTCCATTTTGTTGCGGTGAATAAGGTACCGTTAGATGGCGGACTCTGTAACGACCCAACCGGTCGTTTTGAGCTACGGCGCATCATTCAGCAGTTTGAGGCCATGAGCAACTTCATCTCAGGTATATTGACTTGTGTGTATGGTCAGAATTAAAATTCAAGAAGTTTGGAGTCAAATTTAAATGAAAATTCTCATTTCCGAAGCTTAAAATTGAAGATATGAACTAGGATTGAAATTTTGAGTATACGACCTAGGAATTATGATCTAAAGGTTCCAACAGGTTCATATGATGATTTCGGACTTGGGCGTATGCCCGGATCGGGGTTTGGATAACCCGGGAGCGTTTTGGCGCATATTATGGAAGATAGCATTTTAGAAGAAATTGCATCAGTTTGGCTTAAAATGCATTTTAGTGTTATTGATGTCCGTTTGGGATTCCGAGACTGGGAGTAGCTCCGTATGGTTATTCTGGATTTGGGGGCGCGATCGGAAGTGAATTCGGAGGTCCGTAGGTCATTTTGGAGTCGTTTGGCTACAGATAGAAAATTGAAGGTTTTTGAGAAAATTTGACCGGAAGTGGAAATTTTGATATCGAACTCGAAATGCAAATCTTATGGTTCGGATAGCTTCGTTAGGTGATTTGGGACTTAGGAGTGTGTCCGGAATATTTTTGTGATGACCGGTGTAGAATTAAGCTTGAATTGGAAAAGTTAGTATTTTGGCGAATTCCGGTTGATAGGTGAAATTTTGATCCGACGGTCGGAATGGAATTCTGAAAATTTCTGTAGCTCTGTTATGTCATTTTGGACTTGTGTGCAAAATTTGAAGTCAATCGGACTTGATTTGATATGTTTCGGCATCGGAAATAGAAGTTGGAAACTTCAAAGTTCATCAAGCTTGGATTGAAGGTTAATTCATAATTTTTGCATTGTTTGATGTGATTTGAGGCCTCGAGCGAGTCCATAATGTGTTTTGGGACTGGTTGGTGTTATTGGTCGGGGTCTCGGGGTCTCGGATGTGTTTCGGATGCCCAACGGGTCATTTTTGGAAGATTTTTGCCGTTTTGAGCATAAATGTAATGATCCAAAGGTCTAATTTTAGTTCTAGAGATCCAAATTTGATTTCGAGACTTCGAGAATTTAAATCATGAATTATAGGACTGATCTGGAAATTTTGGTTTAATTTCATCGAGTTGCGATTGGGTTTTTGACGCGAAATGTGAGTTAATTGTTTAACGAGCGAAATTGATGTTTGACTGAGCAAATGAGATCCAAATTCAGTTTTGTTTGAACCACTGGATCCGTATCGCAATTACAGAGCCATTGGAAAAAAAATCGTCGAATTGCGAGTTCGTATGATGGAGTTAAGACCATTTTGGTGCAAAATGGCTGTGCTGCTATTCTTTTGAAAAAGCTGCAGCATTTTATGAATAGTGAACATTAACTGCGCGTGAAAAGTAACCGCGCGGGTGAACAGTGAACAGTATCCCACGTGCATGAATAGTATCCGCGCATGAACAGTACCGACGAAAACTCTGGGCAGTATATCCGCCATTTTGGGTTATTTTCCTCCATTGTTTTGAACAACTTGAGAGCTTTTGGACAGAAATTGAGGGGGAATCGCTGGGATATCATCGGGAAATCATCGGGTGTAAGTTTCTTGGCCTTAATTCGTTATTTTATCGTGAAATCCGTGATTATTTCACTATTAATGGAGGATTAATGGAGGGTTTTAGCCCTAGGCCTAAATTATAGAAAATCATTGATTTGAATGGGCAAACGGAGTCCGATTTTGATAAATTTTATATGCACAGACTCGTGTTGAGATAAGGAACCCGAATATATGACTTTCGTAATTTTTCGAGAAGTGTACCGAAAGTCGGGTTTTGGCAACTTGTGGGTTTTGGTGTATTTTGAATTGTTTCGATTGGGTAATGCCCAATTGGCCTATTTTGATGTAATTCTATTGATTTTTATCGGATACTACACCTGTGGAGGTCGATATTCGTGGCAAGAGAGTTGTCTCTTAGTGGTTTTGTACCGGAGTCGAGGTAAGTGGCTTATCTAACCTCGTGTGGGGGAACTTTCACCCCTAGGATATTATGTGATAATTTAAATGCCTTGTACGCGAGGTGACGAGCGTGTACATGCGCTGGTTGTTGTAACACACACTTTACTTGAATCGTCAAATTCGTGATATTCCTGTCCTTAGTTGATTAATTTATGATATTTACCTGGCATTCGTTAGGGAAGCATGATTAGATGGGATTTATCTGTCTAATTGCCAAATTGTCTTACTTGAACTTCTTGATAATTGTTGGCACTAGGTTTCGGTGAAGTTGTAGTTAAGCATATTATGTTTTCTCTGTGCGTTTTCTTTATTTGTTGTGTTGATGGACTGCGAGTTCAATTCCCGGAGATCCAAGGGCTGCGGGTTCGATTCTCGGAGACCCGGAGTTTATTGATATATTATTGAGATATGGACTGCGGGTTCGATTCCCGAAGATCCTGAGTTATTGGTAGGGACTGCGGGTTTGATTCTCGGAGATCCCGAGTTATTGGTAGGGACTGCGGGTTCGATTCCCGGAGATCCCGAGTTATTGGTAGGGACTGCGGGTTCGATTCCCGGAGATCCCGAGTTATTGATATATTATTGAGATATGGACTGCGGGTTCGATTCCCGGAGATCCTGAGATCATTGAGACACAGAATAAATTACTTGAATTATTATTTACAATATGCAATTTATTTGGATAGAGTTGAGCCACTCGGAGTCGGATACTCGTGGCAACGGAGTCGTTTCTGAGTTATTGATTGAGTTTGTTACTTGCTGTTTTTTAATTGTAGACGGTTGCGGTAATCACTTTATTGTTGTTATTTCGGAATTATTATCATTTAAACTGCTTAATATTGTTAATATCATAATGTTATTGTTTCTCTCAGTAGGGCCCTGACCTTCCTCGTCACTACTCCATCGAGGTTAGGCTTGGCACTTACTGAGTACCGCCGTGGTGTACTCATGCTACTCTTCTGCACACTTTTGTTGTGCAGATCCAGGTACATCGGGACAGGCCCATACTAGATGATATCAGCAGCACATTTGGAGACCTCGAGGTATGATCTGCTACATCCGCGGATCCGGAGGCCCTCCTATTCTGATAGCATTAGTAGATGTTTTTCCCTCATTTCGTTGTTAGATACTCTTTACACATAGAGCCACAGTTGTATACTCTCTTTTAGTCTGTGTTGCCCGTGGGATTCCGGATCTTGGTGGTGTTTTATACAGTGTGTTTGACGGGTGTATGTGCCAAGCGGCACATATTACATTTCCTTTTTATATTATTTTTCCGCTATTTATTATTTAATGTTCATAAACTTGTATATTTCGCAACGTGTTAGGCTTACCTAGTCATGGGGATTGGGTGCCGTCATGACATATTTCACGATTGGTGAACTAGGGTCGTGACAAGTTGGTATCAGAGCTCTAGGTTCGTAGGAGTCACGGGACACAGACCGGTTACTTAGATTCTCACTGATCGATACGGAGACGTCTGTATTTATCTACGAGAGGCTATGTAACTGTTTAGGAAACTCTTCCATTTTTTTTAAATTCCTTATCGTGCGCCATTTATTCAGTTGGAGCCTATGTCATATGTTCTTTTGCATCCACTCGTGTATTAAGATTTCGCACTCGATATTAAGAATGCGCCGAAGGTTCGTGACGCTGCAGAAGGATTTCAAGGGAGTTAAGAATTTGTTCCATCGTTATTACCGCATGTCATCCATATCGATAATGCAAGAGAATTGAGAGATCTTCAATTGTGCACATGGGGGTGCACTAGGTTCTGACATTTGGTTGATAAGTACGGTCTTGAGAATGTTTACTTAACTGCCTAATCGTCACGGTAATGATAAAATCACAAGTTGGATATAGATCTAAAGATAGTTGGTGGTAATAAAGACTATATGGTTCACATGAGATATCTATTTAGCGAATGATTCAGCCAGCAGAGATACTGGGGGAAATGAGTTTAACTATCTTAAGAAGGACATGTACCAAATGAATGTCTTGGGCTTTCTTATGATGAAGATGTACAAATGATAAAGGCTATTGTCAGGGATTAGCGAGATGTATCGTAAGGCTTCGTGCCAAGTGAAAGGATTTCACTATCAACGATCAAATGATGGGTCATGTGTCATATCAGATTTGGCCTACAATATATTTATGTGCTATTCAAAAGGTTCTTGAAAACTTGCGGATGGGCAAGAGTTGGGGCTCGTATGGTATGATGTTGGGACTTTTGATGTTCCCGTGTCCCTAATAAACTCTACATTTTATTATCAGCAGGGAAATATTCGACAAAGGCTACATGGTGCTTCGTAGGCGTGTGAGGATCATAGTATGTTTTAAGATGTCGTTGGTAGAGAATGCTCGGTGCATGGAGCGGGAAGATGTTTGGCTTTATTGGAATGAGGTCATACCCTATGGGGTCAGAGTGCTAATAGGGCACAGATGATTATGTTCGTAGGATCAAGTGAATTGCAGTTGAATAATAGTAAATGACTTGAGAGAATGGTTCTAATGTGTTCGAGAGTCGTGTAATAGTGGCTTTGGGCTAAGTGGGAGAGTCCCACCGCTTAAGATTGGGTCGCATGGTTAATTACCTACGTGAATTCTGGATACTAGCATATTAATGGGTTTTTGCAGCCACGGGAAAGGATCATGTGTGGTAATTTGAGTATATGTATTGTTAAATGCATGTTATGGTTAGCCTTACTGGCTCATGTTAAAACTTGAGAGAAGATTCATGATTTACGCCTCGTATAGGTGCAGGTTGCGAAGGAAGTGGTTCCACTGTGGGATTTATCTAGAGGGTATTCATATGTTGTAAAATTCAGTAGAGTTGGGTGCGTACTGGGGCAAGTCAGGGCAAGTCAGGACCAGATGGCTCTCAATAACGGTCCTAGTGAATTCAAGAGGTAAAGTGTGGCGTTTGATAATTCTGAGACTATAAGTACAGTTGGGAGTCAAATTTTTGAAGCAACTTATGAAGAAGGGCACAAAACGTTCTATGATGTTTTGACTTGTGGTGTAGTATTTGAGAGACATGAAATGGCCGTCGTTCTGGAGATAGCATGGCCTTATGATTTAAGGTCACTCGGGGTGAGTGCGGTTGGAATAAGTTAGGTATTGAAGGGAGATATTAACATTTCTAAGGCAAACCAGGATAAACTGGAAGGAAGTAGATTGATTATCCATAGTTGAGTTGGCATATTGATGTCAATGATCGGTGCATGCAACGTGATCGAGTTATGCATGCGATTTGTGGTGGTGCATTTGAGACTTGTCGGCCGTAGTGATTGATGTTATTCTGAAGTATTCTTCTGTTATGGGCCTGTTATGAGTAGGCAGGACCTCGGAAAAGGTTATGTGGGCTTGGACCACTACTTAGAGATTGGCATATTCAACGGTTATGAGAACTCGCCTGTGTGTTGCTATAGTTCTCCTGAAATGAGTTAAATGGAAAGTCTTATGTGATGAAGTATTAGCCTATCGTCGGTTCTAGAGTTGTGATGGAAATCGTGTCTATCGTATATCGGCACGTGAGGTGTAGTGAGTGGTATTGAATTTGAAGTAAGAACCAAGGTCGCAGTTTGGTCAATGAATGTGATATAGAGAGATCGGATGAGTAGGAAAGGAGTTTCAGTGTTTGAGTAAGATGGGTATTAACGTCAGTATCACTTGAGATCAGTGTTCTGTGGGAAAGGCTTTGCATCCCGGTTAGGGATTCCTGATCGCTTTTCACTATTAGTGCAGCCGGTGGTTTGAATATGTAGGCCCGTTTAATTATTCGGAAGATGGTGGGAGCTTGTCCCACAAGAAGATTGTATAGGTGTGACATGTAGTCACTTGATTGGTTAGAAATTTAAACCAAGTATGAGGATTTTGGTGATATCATCCATTTGAGAATTTATGCCCGGAGGGCACTCTGCTTATTGGGTTATAGACCTGTGAAATATTATTGACTTAGCTTGGCACGACCAGGATAGATTTAAGGTCAGTGGATAGATTTTAAATGTGGAAGTGAGCCTTGCGTCAGGCCGGTTGTGTTTCTTCCAGCAATGCGCCCTTTATGGAGGGATAGTCGCGGTCTTATTTCGCGGTTAGTTAATTCATGTAAAGATATATTGCGCCGTATGAATGTGAGACGGCTTGGTAAGTTCCTTATGTGTTGAGGTTCCGCTCAGCGGTGATGTTATATGAGCATGATGGCTCTCAAGACTCAGATAATATACCGCACATCAGTTGTGCTTGAGTTTGTAGCGTATAGCGCTATATGTTTCCTTGTGTCCGATATCATGCACCTTAGTGTGCTTATGATCGATATTCAGCATTTTGATGTGATGAGATATTCAGCTCGACGTATGGCTCCTTGTGTGAGTTTTATACAGGGATCGGGTGGCACGCCGCCATGGTTATATTGTTTGGATCGGGTGGCACGCCGCCATGGTTATATTGTTTGGATCGGGTGGCACGCTGCCATGGTTATATTGTTTGGATCGGATGGCAAGCCGCCATGGGTATATTGTTGGGATCAGGTTGCATGCCGCAACAGTGTGATGTTTATTGCTTTTATGTGTTCTGTTTCCTATTTTTCTGAGGAAGTCCATGTTAGTGTGAGAGTTGAATAGTTCTCTCTAGTGTTCGCCTTCCTTTTGTATCACGTACGAATTAGTAGCCTATTGGCACATTGTGTCATCTTGCAGGACTTTTGATTATGTCCGAGGTGGCTTATCGCCTGAGCAGTTCGTAATGGTTGAGGTGAGATCATTGAATTCGAGATCAGTGTAATTTGAGCATATGAAATAAATTAAGGGGCTAAGACCATTGTTTAGTTTAGAATGAGGTAATGGTTCTTGTCAAAAGTATAGACTGAATGATTTGTTGACTTGGCAACTAAATATGAATTCCGGCACATCTCTTCCGTCGTATCGGTGTTGTAAAAGCTAGAGCAAGACCTATGTAGGTCATGAGATGCAATGAGAGCATCGGATTTGTGGAATTTCGACTATTATATTTAAAGAATATTATTGTGGTCCCATGAGTAAAGTGATGCAAAGTGTGACTTCGGCAAAGTTATGCAGTCATGTATGGGTACAGCGTGTGAAGAATGATATGGTGGTCGTATGATGGAAACATGCTAGGCAAGGAAATTCCGGATGTTGGAATTGGGTCTAATGGCTTATTTACTCGAATAAAGGAGTATATCTATAGAGTTATCGAGCTAATATGCTCAAATGAGTTGTGGAAGCGCAGGAAGTTGCATGAGATGTTAAACCAGTGATTTCAGACTACTTCAGTGTAGTTCTCAGCACGTTCGAGGACGAACGTATGTTTAAGTGGGGGAGATTGTAACGACCCAACCGGTCGTTTTGAGCTACGGTGCATCATTCAGCAGTTTGAGGCCATGAGCAGCTTCATCTCAGGTATATTGACTTGTGTGTATGGTCAGAATTAAAATTCAAGAAGTTTGGAGTCAAATTTAAATGAAAATTCTCATTTCCGAAGCTTAAAATTGAAGATATGAACTAGGATTGAAATTTTGAGTATACGACCTAGGAATTGGGATCTAAAGGTTCCAACAGGTTCATATGATGATTTCGGACTTGGGCGTATGCCCGGATCGGGTTTTGGATAACCCGAGAGCGTTTTGGCGCATATTATGGAAGATAGCATTTTAGAAAAAATTGCATCACTTTGGCTTAAAATGCATTTTAGTGTTATTGATGTCTGTTTGGGATTCCGAGACTGGGAGTAGCTCCGTATGGTTATTCAGGATTTGGGGGCGCGATCGGAAGTGAATTCGGAGGTCCGTAGGTCATTTTGGAGTCGTTTGGCTAAAGATAGAAAATTGAAGGTTTTTGAGAAAATTTGACCGGAAGTGGAAATTTTGATATCAAACTCGAAATGCAAATCTTATGGTTCGGATAGCTTCGTTAGGTGATTTGGGACTTAGGAGTGTGTCCGGAATATTTTTGTGATGACCGGTGTAGAATTAAGCTTGAATTGGCAAAGTTAGTATTTTGGCGAATTCCGGTTGATAGGTGAAATTTTGATCCGACGGTCGGAATGGAATTCCGAAAATTTCTGTAGCTCTGTTATGGCATTTTGGACTTGTGTGCAAAATTTGAAGTCAATCGGACTTGATTTGATATGTTTCGGCATCGGAAATAGAAGTTGGAAACTTCAAAGTTCATCAAGCTTGGATTGGAGGTTAATTCATAATTTTTGCATTGTTTGATGTGATTTGAGGCCTCGAGCGAGTCCATAATGTGTTTTGGGACTGGTTGGTGTTATTGGTCGGGGTCTCGGGGGTCTCGGATGTGTTTCGGATGCCCAACGGGTCATTTTTGGAAGATTTTTGTCGTTTTGAGCATAAATGTAATGATCCAAAGGTCTAAATTTAGTTCTAGAGATCCAAATTTGATTTCGAGACTTCGAGAATTTAAATCATGAATTATAGGACTGATCTGGAAATTTTGGTTTAATTTCATCGAGTCGCGATTGGGTTTTTGACGCGAAATGTGAGTTAATTGTTTAACAAGCGAAATTGATGTTAGACTGAGAAAATGAGATCCAAATTCAGTTTTGTTTAAACCACTGGATCCGTATCGCTATTACGGAGCCATAGGAAAACGAATCGTCGAATTTCGAGTTCGTATGATGGAGTTAGGACCATTTTGGTGCAAAATGGCTCTGCTGCAATTTTTTTGAAAAAGCTGCAGCATTTTATGAATAGTGAACATTAACCGCGCGTGAACAGTAACCGCACGGGTGAACAGTGAACGGTATCCCACGCGCATGAACAGTATCCGCGCGTGAACAGTACCGACGAAAATTCTGAGCAGTATATCCGCCATTTTGGGTTATTTTCCTCCATTTTTTTGAGCAACTTGAGAGCTTTTGGACATAAATTGACGGGGAATCGCTGGGATATCATCGGGAAATCATCGAGGGTAAGTTTCTTGGCCTTAATTCGTTAGTTTATCGTGAAATCCGTGATTATTTCACTATTAATGGAGGATTAATGGAGGGTTTTAGCCCTAGGCCTAAATTATAGAAAATCATTGATTTGAATGGGCAAACGGAGTCCGATTTTGATAAATTTTATATGCACGGACTCGTGTTGAGATAAGGAACCCGAATATATGACTTTCGTAATTTTTCGAGAAGTGTACCAAAAGTCGGGTTTTGGCAACTTGTGGGTTTTGGTGTATTTTGAATTGTTTCGATTGGGTAATGCCCAATTGGCCTATTTTGATGTAATTCTATTGATTTTTATCAGATACTACACCTGTGGAGGTCGATATTCGTGGCAAGAGAGTTGTCTCTTAGTGGTTTTGTACCGGAGTCGAGGTAAGTGGCTTGTCTAACCTCGTGTGGGGGAACTTTCACCCCTAGGATATTATGTGATAATTTAAATGCCTTGTACACGAGGTGACGAGCGTGTACATGCGCTGGTTGTTGTAACACACACTTTACTTGAATCGTCAAATTCGTGATATTCCTGTCCTTAGTTGATTAATTTATGATATTTACCTGGCATTCGTTAGGGAAGCATGATTAGATAGGATTTATCCGTCTAATTGCCAAATTGTCTTACTTGAACTTCTTGATAATTGTTGGCACTAGTTTTCGGTGAAGTTGTAGTTAAGCATATTATGTTTTCTCTGTGCGTTTTCTTTATTTGTTGTGTTGGTGGACTGCGGGTTCAATTCCCGGAGATCCAAGGGCTGCGGGTTCGATTCCCGGAGACCCGGAGTTTATTGATATATTATTGAGATATGGATTGCGGGTTCGATTTCCGGAGATCCTGAGATCATTGAGACACATCCTGAGGTATTGAGACATGGGATGCGGGTTCGATTCCCGGAGACCTAGAGATACTGATATTGGGACTGCGGGTTAAATTCCCGTAGCTCCTGGATTGTTGATTATACAGTGGGACTGTGGGTTCAATTCCCAGAGGTCCTGGACTTGTTGGTAGGGACTGCGGGTTCGATTCTCGGAGATCCCGAGTTATTGGTAGGGACTGCGGGTTCGATTCCCGGAGATCCGGAGTTATTGGTAGGGACTGCGGGTTCGATTCCCGGAGATCCCGAGCTATTGATATATTATTGAGACATGGGATGCAGGTTCAATTCCCGGAGACCTAGTGGTACTGTTGATGGGACTGTGGGTTCAATTCCCACAGGTCCTGGACTTGTTAATTGAGATTGTTACTTGTTGTTAGCTTTATTGTAGACGGTTGCAGTAATCACTTTATTGTTGTTATTTCGGAATTATTATCATTTAAACTGCTTATTATTGTTATTATCATTTTGTAATTGTTTTCTCTCAGTAGGGCCATGACCTTCCTCGTCACTACTCCATCGAGGTTAGGCTTGGCACTTACTGAGTACCGTCGTGGTGTACTCATGCTACTCTTCTGCACACTTTTGTTGTGCAGATCCAGGTACATCAGGATAGGCCCGTACTAGGTGATTCAACAGTACATTTGGAGACCTCGAGGTATGATCTGCTACGTCCGCAGATCCGGAGGCCCTCCTTCTATTTTGATAGTATTAGTAGATGTTTTCCTTCATTTCGTTGTTAGATACTCTTTACACATAGAGCCATAGTTGTATACTCTCTTTTAGTCTGTGTTTTCCTTCAACTCTTTGGTTGCTCTTGATGTGGCCTCCTTTGGAAAACTCCTCCTTGCATGTTTGCCAAGAAGACAAGCTTCACATAACTGATTGGGATGATTATTAAAGGCATCCAGTGCATCATATTCTTTTCTCCCATTGATTTATGTAACTCAAAATTCAAGTGCCCAAATCTCATGTGCCAACACCATGATTCTTCTTTCACATTTGCATTCAAACACTTTGCTTCAATTGTTTTAAGATTCAAAGAAAACAATCTATTTTTGGACATATGAACTTTAGCAATTAGAGTGCCACTTGAATCTCTAAGCCAAAGATTCATGTCTTTCATATGAATGTCATACCCCTTTTCAAGAAATTGTCCCAAACTCAAAATATTATTTTTCAACTTTGGCACATAGTAAACATCTTTGATTAATTTGTGACTACCCTCTTTAGAGGAGATAAGAATCGTACCTATTCCTTCAATTTGGATCTTTGAAGTATCTCCAAATGATACATTGCCTTTCACCCTTTTGTTGAGCTCCACGAACTTGTCTTTGTATCCGCACATGTGGTTGCTCGCTCCATTGTCCAAATACCATGAGCTAGAATCATCCTTGTCTTCTTCCTTGAGTGCTAATAATAATGTTGACTCTTCATCTTCCTTCTTGTCTTCAACAAGGTTGGCCTTCTCTTCAACATTGGTACGACACTCCCAAGAATAATGGCCAAATTTATGACAATTATAGCACTCAACTTCAGATTTATCATACCTCTTTTGATTTATTTCTTGATGGTAGCCACGTCCTCTTCCTCCACCTCGACCACGACCTTTATATGTTTGGTTGTTTTTCTCTTCAATGTTGAAATTCCTTTCATAACTTCTTCCTCTTCCACGACCGCCACCGCGTCCTCTTCCTCGTCCACGGCCTCGATAGCTCTTTGCACCTCCATCGTCCTTCAATGATGCCTTGGTTTTAAGGAGTTGCTCTAGCGGCTCTCCTTGCCTCCTCTTGATCTTTTCTTCGTGGGCTTGCAAAGAACATTCTAGTTGCTCCACCGTGATAGAGTCTAAATCTTTAGACTCTTCAATAGCACATACCACAAAATCAAATTTAGGTGTTAGAGAGCGAAGGATCTTTTCTACCACACGAACATCTTCAATTTTCTCTCCGTACCTTTTCAATTGGTTCACAACAGCCCGCACTCTTGAACAATAATCCGAAATAGATTCGGATTCCTTCATTTTTAAAGCTTCAAAATCAGCCCTTAGAGATTGAAGCTTCACCTTCTTCACTTTGTAAACTCCTTGGAGAGATGTTTGTAAAATCTCCCAAGCTTCTTTTGAGGTGGTTGCATCGGCCACCTTCTCAATCATGGTATCATCCAAACATTGATGGATAAGAGAGAGGGCTTGTTGATCCTTCTTCCTTAATTTTGCCAAAAAATCCTTCTCATTTTGAGGCAAAGTTTCCTCATTGTCGTGTTCCTCAAACCCTTCTTCTACAATCTTCCATGCATCTTGAGAGCCAAGTATGGCTTTCATCCTTATACACCATTTTTGGTAGTTCTCTTTTGTAAGACGAGGAAATTGGAAAGCAAGTAGGCCGTTGCCATTATTTGCCATGGCTCTGATACCACTATGTTAGAAAAGAGAACAATATAGAAGAAGAGGTTATATTCTAAGTGAAGAAGAAGAGGAAGGGAAGAACACTTTGTATTTTGGGAGAGGAGTTGTTTTCATTCAGCTTGATACAAATGGCACTACAAGAGGGCTTATTTATAGGTGCTAATGGAGCACCCTAGAACAATTCCAGATAAATATTATCACCTAAAATACAAAAGATTATTCTAGAGTTTCTACAAGATAAGATTTATCTCCTAGGAATTAAAAAGAGAATTCTAGACATTGCACATGCTAGATTATCCAAGACAATTCTAGAACAAGTACCATCTAGATAATTCTAAATTATTATTATCATTGTTATTATTATTATTAACACTATCACATTTATCACGAGATTAATCCTACAGCAAAAAGTCAAACTATTAGTCCTAAACTTTACAACAGTAATGGTTGTTGCTTTACTTTCAAGACATCTTTTATTACTCTCTAACCACAATATTCAAAGAATGCATATTGAGAGATAGTCCTATACAAGTAAATTTGATCTTTTTTTGCCTTCATACAATGTTGTTCTGTAGCATTCATTCGTAACACCCATTTTATGATAAAGGATTTAGGAAAATTCTCCAAATTTACCTTGTTACCGTGTAATAGGAAAATAAACGTTTTACAGTTTCAGAACGAACATCGGATAAAAAGCATCTATTATTGGAACGACCCGGCAAGTTGTTTTTAAAATTTATGCGCCGATCCCCCATCTAACTATTCCCCTAAGTTCATTTCTGCTATTGTGGTTTGCCGGGAGGGTCGGTTCTTGAATTCGGAGTGTTTTGGGACACTTAGTCCCTAATTGGGAGCTTTATAGTTGGAAAATGGCTTGTAGTTGGAACACTATTAATTCGACCTCGGAACAGAAATATGATGGTTCTATTAGCTTCGTTAAGAGATTTCGGGGTTGGGAGCGCGTTCAGAATGTATTTTGGAGGTCTGAAGCTCAATTAGGCTTGAAATGCCGAAGTTTGAAATTTTGGCGAATCCGAGCGATAGGTAAGATTTTGATCCGGGGGTCGGAATGGCATTTCGATAATTTCTGTAGCTTCGTTTTGTGATTTTGGATATCTCTGAAATTTTCAGGTCATTCGGACGTTGTTTAGTAGGGTTTTTGATTGAATGTTGATTTCGAAAGTTTAGATGAAAACTTAGGCTTGAATCCACTATAATTCGATGTTTTCCGTGTTTAAGGACATGTTTTTATCACTGGAAGAGGTTCGAATAAGGTATTAGGATGTGTTGGTGTGTTTGGATGAGGTCCCGGGGACCTCGGGTTGTTATCGGATGGGTAAACGGGAATAAAAACATGGAAAATTGCAGGTTGGGCATTTTGTTCTGTTGTTTTCGCCCCTGCGGAAATAGGACCGCAGAGGCGAGTCCGCAGGAGCGGAATTTGGGGCGCAGGAGCGCCTGTGTTCGCAGAGGCGGATCAACTTCCGCTGAGGCGGAGTCGCGGGTGCGGAAGCCTTGTCGCAGAAGCGACCTAGGGTCGAGGAGTGAGGAATCTGCAAGAGCGGAGGGTCATTCGCTTAAGCGAGTCCGCAGAAGCGGACTCTTACTCGCAGAAGCGGGAAGTCCTGCAGGAGCGGAGGATATTTCGCATGAGCGAACGCGCGGAAGTGTCCCTGGGCTCGCAGAAGCGGAATGGGCCAGCCAGGCCTGGGGTTTCGCAGAAGTGACCAAATCATCGCGGAAGCGGTCTCGCGGAGGCGGAAAATGTCTGCAGAAGCAAAAATCGCAGAGGGTTTAATTATATCAGAAGTTAGGAATTTCAGAAACATTTCAAACATTGAGGACTCGGCTTAAGAGGCGATTTGGGCGATTTTGAAGGGGAAATTCAAGGGGTTTCTTCAGGTAATCAACTATGGACTCAAATTATGATTATTGTTGATAATATTATGCAATTATCTCATGAAAATAGAGGAATTTGGGGTATTTAATGGGGGTTTTCACCCTAGGCTTGAATTTTAGAAAATCAAGGGTTTGAACGGGCAAATGGAGTCCAAATTTAGTAAACTTTAAATGCTTAGACTCGTATTGAGATGGGGGTTTCGAATATGTAACTTTCGTAATTTTTCGAGAAGCGTACCGAAAGTCGGGTTTTGGCAACTTGTGGGTTTTGGTGTATTTTGAATTGTTTCGATTGGTTAATGCCCAATTGGCCTATTTTGATGTGATTCTATTGATTTTTATCAGATACTACACCTGTGGAGGCCGACATTCACGGCAAGAGAGTTGTCTCTTAGCGGTTTTGTACCGGAGTCGAGGTAAGTGGCTTGTCTAACCTCGTGTGGGGGAACCTTCACCCCTAGGATATTATGTGATAGTTTGAATGCCTTGTACGCAAGGTGATGGGCGTGTACATGCACTGGTTATTGGAACTCACTTTACTTGAATTGTCCAATTTGTGATATTCCTGTTCTTAGTTGAGAAAATTGTCACATTTACCTGATATTCGTTAGGAAAGCATGATTAGATAGGATTTATCTGTCTAATTGCCTAATTGCCTTATTTGAACTTCTTGATAATTGTTGGCACTAATTTTTGGTGAAGTTGTAGTTAAGAATATTATATTTTCTCTGTGCGTTTCTTTTATTGGTTGTGTTGGGGGACTGCGGGTTCGATTCCAGGAGATCCCAGGGCTGTGGGTTTGATTCCCAGAGACCCCGAGAGGTATTGTTCATGGACTGCGGGTTCGATTCCCGGAGATCCAAGGGCTGCGGGTTCGATTCCCAGAGACCCAGAGTTTATTGATATATTATTGAAATATGGACTGCGGGTTCGATTCTCGAAGATCCTGAGATATTGAGATACATCCTGAGATATTGAGACACGGGCTACAGGTTCGATTCCCGGAGACCCGGAGATACTGATATTGGGACTGCGGGTTAAATTTCCGTAGCTCCTGGGTTGTTGATTATGGAATGGGACTGTGGGTTCATTTCCCATAGGTCTTGGACTTGCTGATTGAGTTTTCGTTGAGTTGGTTACTTGTTGTTAGCTTTATCGTAGACGGTTGCAGTAATCACTTTATTGTTCTTATTTCAGATTTATCACTATTTAAACTGCTTATTATTGTTATTATCATTATGTTATTGTTCTCTCAGTAGGGCCCTGACCTTCCTCGTCACTACTCCTTCGAGGTTAGGCTTGGCACTTTCTGAGTACCGCCGTGGTGTACTCATGCTACTCTTCTGCACACTTTTGTTGTGCAGATCCAGGTACATCAGGACAGGCTCATACTAGGTGATTCAGCAGCGCATTCGGAGACCTCGAGGTATGATCTGCTTCGTCCGCGGATCCTGAGGCCCTCCTTCTGTTCTGATAGTGATAGTAGATATTTTTCCTTTATTTCGTTGTTTTTAGATACAATTGATGTATAGAGCAACAGTTGTACTTCCCTCTTTAGTCTGTGTTACCCGTGGGATTCCGGGTCTTGGTGGTATGTTATACAGTGTAGTTGACGAGTGTATGTGCCGAGCGGCATGGATTACATTCCTACTTATATCGTTTTTTGTTAATTCTTGTTTAATGTTCATAAACTTTTATATTCTGCAACGTGTTAGGCTTACCTAGTCGCGGGGACTGGGTGCCGTCATGACAGGTTCACGATTGGTGAACTAGGGTCGTGACAATTATCAACTGTGAAACTTTGATCCTAAAAATTTGTTCCCTTGACTTCTCATAGTCATTATCAACTGCTCTTTTAGGTTATAAGGTCATTGTGTATGGTTTGTGAGTTTTTAATGAGGCGGCTCATTCTCTATCAAATTAAGTTAATCTTTTTGGGTGAATCGGAGTATCTGAATATTGTTTTTCCCTGTTAATATAATTAATCTCTCCAACGATAGCAATATATCATAAAGAAATTTAAATATAAATGATCTCTCCAACTGTAGTAATGCATTATTAGCAAATTGACACTTACTCAAGTATAATAAACGAGATTTTAATGATTTCTCCAACTCTTGCCCTTAGCACATGCTATTAGCGCATTCCTTTTGCGGATTATACTTTTTCCTTTAAAGATTTTTATGTTTTTCCTCTGTAATACTTGTTATCTTTTCTCTTTTTTCTTTTAAAAGTTTTATTCTTTGGTTTGATGTTTTCCCATGAATTACCTCTAATATATTAAATTACATGTATATCTTTTAGGGAAAAAACAAGAGGAACAAAGAAAGTCGAAGGAAGTTGAGGATGCCACACACATCAGGAAGAAAAAGTCATTCTCAAATTATAGATGATGTATGCCTTATTTACTATAAGCTTTCTACAATTAATATATAAATACTTATTTTCTTGAATATATTTGCAATAAATTTTTTATTATTTAAACAGATGACAAAGAAGAATGGTGTAAAACCAAGTCGTATCGATGTATTCAAAGAAACACATACGAGAAAGAATAAACAACCAGTAAATGAGATAGCCAAGGATACTATGATAAATTCCCATTCTTTATGAATATGAATTACTTTCTTTCCAATGTAATCTTTTATTAACTTTGTATTGTTTTACCTTTTCTTTCCAAAAGAAAAAAATGAATGAACTTGCTAAGGTGTATCCCGAGTTAAATGTCCCTGGAAGTGCTCCCAGTGATGTGTATGCACAGGTTATGGGACCAGACACTCATGGAAATGTTCGAACATTAGGAAAAGGAGCCGCTCCAAGTTTTGTTTATGGCTGTCACGACCCCAAACCCCGGTCGGGATGGCGCCCATCACATTGCTAGGAAAGCCCGACCATCTTATCCAATTAAACCAGCCAAGTATAATTAATACTGATTAATCGGCGTGATTAGCCTATTTTTATAACAAATCAAGAAGTGTAGAACTGAAATACAGGAACACAGTCCCAACCAAATCGTGGTGTCACAAGTCTGAGCCTCTACAAATGAGATCTACTACACAACCAAGTCTAACCAGAATGGAGACAACAAAATGATAAAAAGAAAGAGGTCATGTACTGCGGACGTTGGCAGCTACCTCGAAGTCTCCACAGAATGGGGATAATAAAGCAGTTGCGATAGCTCAACCTGCCCTCCTGAACCTGTATATCTGCACAAAAGTGCAAGGGAGTGGGGTGAGTATATTTCAACTCAGTGAGTAACAATGATAAACAATAACTGAAAATAAGGACTCATGTACTCTCACTACACAGTTCTAAGGCAACCCCCACAGGTTAGTCATCACTATAATGAGTACTCTGATCTCCAGTCCACATCTATCTCATCTAGGTCCCACACCGACCACATCCTCGCTCGTACCACTACGGTATACAGCCATTTCAATATATGGAGACATATACATCTGTCTATATTATATAAATATTTCAGTATATATATGAATATGAATAAGTATAATGCTGCGGCGCGCAGCCCGCTCCAATATATCTAGCGCTGCGGCACGCAGTCCGCTCTATTTAACATCGACGGCGCTCACTGGGGGTGTGTACAGACTTCGGAAGGGCTCCCTAGGCCCAAGCGCTATGATACTGCGGCGTGCAGTCCGATCCACACATATATTGCTGCAGCGTGCAGTCCAATCCAATATATATATATTTACATATATAGCTATACTGCCACTCACTGAGAATGTGTGCAAACTCAGACTCCGAAGGGGCTCCTACAGCCCAAGCACAATAATACTACGGCGTGCAGTCCGACCCAACATGTATACTACTGCGGCGTGCAGCCCGATCCAATATGTATACTGCTGCGGCGTGCAGCCCGATCCAATATTTATATATATATATATATATATATATATACATATAATACCTCCTAAAGGGTCCTCGACTCTGTCTTAATTAGTATAGGATTGGCCTTTCAGGCCCACTCAGTTAAATCAGGGAACTTCCACCCTAAGTAATCTATCTCTCACAGTACACATCTAGTACTGGATCTTAATAGCTATCCAGCTAGTTTTACGGCTGAGTGCAAGTTTCCAACACAGGTTAAGGGTCACCTAGCTCTACAGGTCCCCTAATGCTCTACAGATCGGCACAAGGCCCCAAACATGGCTATTAGCCCAACTGCACAGTTATAATCTCATCAACAGTCATAATACACAGTATTCTATAAGTCGGGAAGGACCAAGTCCAAGTCCCCAATCACAATGACACCACGCCCGTCACAAGACGCACATCTCAACTCAACATAGCACTGTAAAGTTCTAGTACGGGGTTGTCACGACCCAAACCCTGGTCGTGATGGCGCCTAACACAATGCTAGGCAAGCCCGACCATATTATCTCTTAAACCAGCCAATTATTAAATAAATTAAACTTAAACAGTAGTTAGTCATAATAGGTGATAACCGAAATGTAAAACATACAAAATACGGTCCCAAACATATCGTGGTGTCACGAGACTGAGGCTCTACAGAATGGCATCCTAATACAACCAAGTCTAGGCAAATAGGAAATCAACAAGATGATAAAGAAGGAGAAAACAAGCTCGGCGGACGCTGGCAACTACCTCGTAATCTCCGCAAAAGTAGACAAGGATCAGCAGCTACAATGTCTCAACTGCTCTCGGGCACCTGTGGATCTGCACAGAAAGTGCAGGGGAGTGGGGTGAGTATATTTCAACTCAGTGAGTAACAATAATAAATAATAACTGAAGGTAAGAAATCCCGTGCTATCACTTAGCAGTTCTAAGGCAACCCTCACAGGTTCGTCATCACTATAGTAGTACTCTAACCTCAATCTACGTTTATCTCTACAAGATTCTTACTCTGATCCAACCCTCACCCGTACCTCTACGGTGTACGGCCATCTCAGCATATAAAGACACATACCTCTGTCTATAATGTATAATTATTTAAGTAGATAGTAGGACATAATTAAGTATAATGCTGCGGCGTGCAGCCCGCTCCAATACATATACCGCTGCGGCGCGCAGCCCGCTCCATTTAACGTCGACGACGCTCACTGGGGTGTATACAGACTTCGGAGGGGCTCCCTAGGCCCAAGCACTATAACACTGCGGCGTGCAGCACGATCCACACAAATATTACTGCGGCGTGCAGTCCGATCCAATATATATATGTATATATCTCTATACTGCTGCGGCGTGCAGCCCGATCCCATAATATACACCAGTGCTCACTGAGAATGTGTGCAGACTCAGACTCCGAAGGGGCTCCTACAGCCCAAGCGCAATAATATTGCGGCGTGCAGTCCGTCCCACATGTATATTACATGTATATTACATGCATATTACTGCGGCGTGCAGTCCGATCCAATATATACACTGCTGCGGCGTGCAGCCCGATCCCATATAGGTATATGTATATAATACCTCATAATGGGTCCTCGACCCTATCCCAGTCAATATGTGCTTGGCCTCTCAGGCCCACTCAGCTAGAACAGGGAATTCCACCCTAGATAATCTCTCTCAATGTACACATCTAGTACGGGCTCATATTATGCTATACAGCTAGAGCTACGGCTGAGTGTATGTTTCCAACATGATATAAGGGTCACCTAGCTCTATAGGTTCCCTAATGCTCTACAGATCGGCACAAGGCCCCAAACATGGCTTTTAGCCCTATTGTACGGTTATAATATCAGTAATAGTCTTACAACACAGTATTCTATTAGCCGGGAAGGACTAAGTCCGAACCCCCAATCACAACGTCACCACACTCGTCTCAAGACGTGTGTCTCATCTCAACATAGCACTGTGAAGTGCTAGTACGGGGTTTCAAACCCTCAGTACATTGTTTACTACTACCACTCACCTCGAACCGGTAGAAGCTTCAATCTGCCTTGCGCTTGCCTCGCAAATCAATCTCCTCGGGTGCTAAACCTGTTCAAAATCATAGAGAATGCATCAATATATGCAAATTTCACGAAATTCGTTCGAAATAACCCAAGTTATATCAAAACCCACAAAGTTGTCAAAACCCGACTTTCGGTACGCTTATCGAAAAATCACAAAAGTCACATATTCGGAACCCTCATCCCAATACGAGTCTAAGCATATCAATTTTACCAAATTCGGACTCCATTTGCCCATTCAAAACCTTGATTTTCTAAAGTTCAAGCCTAGGGATAAATCCTCCATAAATTACCCCAAATTCCTCCATTTTCATGATATAATTGCATAATATTACCAATACTAATCATAGTTTAGGTCCATAGATGATTACCTGATATTTTCCCTTGAATTTCTCTTCAAAATCGCCCGAATCGCCTCTAAAGACGAGACCCAAAATGTGTGAAATGTTCTGAAATTTTTCTAACTTTTGATACACTTACTTACAGCGATTTTCGCTTCTGCGGAATATTTTCCGCTCCTATGCAATCGTATCCGCGACCAAAGGGTCGCTTCAGCGATTCCAGGCCTAGCCGGCCAATTCCGCTTCTGCGATATACGGGCCGCCTCTGCGTGCCCGCTTCTGCGGAGATCCTCTCGCTCCTGCGGGTTTTCCCGCTTCTGCGACTAGGCGTCCGCCTCTGCGGACTCGCCAAAGCGGCTACCAGTCCGCTTCTGCGATCCTTCACTCCATGGCCCTTGGCCGCTTCTGCGGCTCACCTTCCGCTCCAGCGGTGCCGCACCTGCGGGACCAGCTCCGCTTCCGCGATAACAAGCGCTTCTGCGCTCCAATATCCGCTTCTGCGGACTCGCTCCTGCGCCCACAATTCCGCAGGAGCGGAAACAACAGAAACAGAATCCCAACCTGCAATTTCCATGATTTTCTTCCGTTTAACCATCCGAAAACACCCCGAGGCCCCCGGGACTCCAACGAAAACCACCAACATACTCCAAATCACGATACAAACTTGTTCCAATCCTCAAAACACGTCTAACAACACCAAAACCCATAATTCACATCAAATTCAAGCCTAAATTCCTTAAAACATTCCGAATTACACATTCTATCAAAAATCCGACCAAACGACGTCCGAATGACCTGAAATTTTGCAGGCATATCCAAAATCACCTAACGGAGCTACTGCAACTGTCGAAATTCCATTCCGACTCCCGGATCAAAATCTCACCTACCGTTCGGATTTCGCCAAAATTCAACCTTAGCCAATTCAAGCCTATTTTTACACCGGGCCTCCAAATTCAATTGCGATCGCTCCCCTAAGTCACAAATCACCTTCCGGAACTAACCGAATCATCAGAATCCGATTCCGAGCCCTCGAGCTAAATAGTCAACACCGGGTTGACTTTCCTTATTCAAGTTCCTTCACAAAGGCTATATGCCTCATTTCCAAATCCCAATCACTCCTAACTCACCCGATAGACTCTAACACTAATATAAAATTATAAAACATGAATTTACAACATAACGGGGTGCTAATTCCCATGACGACGGGCCGGGTCGTCACAAGGGTTTCAAACCCTCAGTACATTATTTACTACTACCACTCACCTCGAACCGGTAGAAGCTTCAATCCATCTTGCGCTTGCCTCGCAATTCAATCTCCTCGGATGCCAAATCTGCTCAAAATCATAGAGAATGCATCATTATATGCTAATTTCACGCAATTCATTCGAAACAACCCAAATTGTATCAAAACCAACAAAGTTGTCAAAACCCAACTTTTGGTGCACTTCTCGAAAAATTATAAAAGTTACATATTTGGAACCCTCGTCCTAATACGAGTCTAGGCATATCAAATTTGGACTCCATTTGCTCGCTCAAATCGGTATTTTTCTACAATTTTAGGCCTAGGGCTTAAACCCACATTTAATCCTCCATTTTCATAGAAATAATTCATGATTTCATGATAAAAGCGTGTAATTAAACCACAAAACTTACCTCCAACAATATCCCGATGATCTCCCAGCTATTTCCCGTCACTTTCTCACTCTAGAGCTCAATAATGGAGGGTTTTGAAAATGAACCCGTATGTGAAATGTTTCTGGTTTTAATTCACTGCCTGGGTCGATTGCTCTACGCGTTCGCGTTCCCTTCCACGCGTTCGCGATGCCCAGCCCGGATTAACCTTTGCGAACACGACCTCCCCCAACGCGTCCGCGATGCACTAGCTCCTAGCAGCCTATTTTTCCTTCTACGCATTCGCGATATCCCTCACGCGGACGCGATGCACACCCTGACAAACCTACGTGAACGCGTTCTAGCTCCACGCGAACGCGAAGCCTCCGGTCCTGACCCTACGCGTTCGCGTCCAGACCATCGCGAACGCAATGCATACCCTTGCTGACCTTCGCG
Organism: Nicotiana noctiflora; assembly: GCA_032618575.1. Classification (NCBI taxonomy): domain Eukaryota; kingdom Viridiplantae; phylum Streptophyta; class Magnoliopsida; order Solanales; family Solanaceae; genus Nicotiana; species Nicotiana noctiflora. The sequence continues at coordinate 114,143 of JASVEL010006795.1, forward strand.
GACGCGTGCCCTTCATCGCGAACGCAATGAAAGATTTCATTCTGCAGACACAGCAACAATTTAGCTGCTGTCTTAGGCCAAAAATGGTCCGTTTGGACCCCCGAATTCATCCCGAGGCCCCCGGGACCCCAGCGAAAACTACCAACATACTCCATAACACGGTTCAAACTTGTTCCAATCATAAAAACACCATCCTAAATATCAAAATCACCAATTACGCACGGATTCAAGCCTAAGTTTCTTTAAAACTTCCAAAACTAACACTCGATCAAAAACCCGTCCAAACGACGTCCGAATGACCTGAAATTTTGCAGGCACATCCAAAATCACACAACGGAACTACTACAACTGTCGGAATTCTGTTCCGACTCCCGGAACAAAATTTCACCTATCGATCGGATATCGCCGAAGTTCAACTTTGGCCAATTCAAGCCTAAAACTACACCGGACCTCCAAATTCACTTCCGATCGCTATCCTAGCTCGCAAATGACCTCCCAGAGCTGACCGAATCATCAGAATTTGATTACGAGCTCTCTAACTTAGAAGTCAACGTCCAATTGACTTTTCACAACTATCCCTTCTTCTAAGTGACTTTTTGTCTCATTTCCAACTAAACTCAACCCGAATTGACTCAAACTCGCCAAACATGCATATTGAAACATTAACAAGCACTTAACGGGATAACGAGGTGATAACTCACATGATGACGGGCCGGGTCATCACATTCTCCCCAACTTAAGCAAACTCTCGTCCTCGAGCGGACCAAGAGTTGTACTACATTCAACCCAATAGCTGAATGACCTCACCAAGCATGTACTCGGGTGATACCACTTCATCCTATCTTTCATAAGTACGATAACATAGTATAGCTGAATTTCCACAGTCTATCTGAACCATAAACCACATTGCACTTTCCGAAATCATATACCAAATCTGAATCCCACATCTATACGCAGAGTACACACGATCCAACAGTAATAGCCAAACTCGCCACTCCGGGTGAGATCACATGATGTATCAAACAACCCAATCACTCGAGACGATAGTCTCTAATCGCAACAATTGGCCACGATAACCAAATACTAACAGTAAGAACCTTCCTCATTAGATAGAGTCTTATTCCAATACCTTTATATCCTGCCCACGGCAGCTGAAGCACGCGATATACCGAACCCATCTCTCGGGTCAACCATTCGTGAATCCATTCCCCTTTTATAACTGATACCACAATAGGTTTCAGAGCCAAACCTCGATATTACCTTTCTAACAGGCTAAGATCAAATATGCTCGTACTCATTAATGACTCCAACGATCATTTCTATCATAACACACCACACTGGTAACATGACACCTCAGCATCGGCCTATGACCCAACAAGCACAACACAGGTTCTATTAAGAATGATCTGAACATACTGGAATCATGACAACCGACTCACACAAAAGAGCTATAATTCAAATTCCTCAATACCATCACATCACATAACTGAGATCTCGTCTTACATCATAGAATTAGAGTACCCGAATTCTCATCGAAAGGTCATAACATCACGTGGCCTTGCCACAGCTCATGATTCTATCCAAACACTATTAAACCTGAAGCATCTCAAGTCACCATGCTCAGAACGGTCAGCCACGCACATATTCAGGTCTGAACTCAAGCAATCAATCACACACGCGGTGATATATTTAATATATGCTATCCAATACTGAATGGACACAACCGATGTGCTATTCCCGAGCGATACCCAATACGGACTATTCCTTAGAATCTAGGAAGTATTGTACACAAGGTAACATATAGGAAGCTATATTTTCCACGTCACACTGTTGCGGCGCGCAACCCGTTCAAATAACATACCCGTGGCGGCGTGCCACCCGATCCAGATATCATACCTGTGGCGGCGTGCCACTCGATCCACGAATACATCTAGCAAGGAAAATGCACATCGAGTCAAGTTGCTTATTGCAACAAACATATATATATATATATATATATATAGCCTCAAGCTCGGCCACATGAAACGCATCCGACAAAGTTCCTCAATACTGGAGCTGAATCAATGGTAGATACCTCTACACTGACATCCGCCACGAAGGCCCAACTGACAAAGCAATACCTACCAGCCGTCCGCTGGCCCTAGGGTACATCCACCCTGCTGGAGCATGATCCGATGCGCTCTGCCACGCAGTTGTGACATTTCTCTGATATAGTCCATATCATATTAGTCTAGACAACCTAAATTATGACAACCAGCCTGCAATCATATATCATTATTCAAATTTGTCATATCAAGTAACAAAATAGCCACTAGGGCTTCCAATTTCCAATAACCGCTAAATGGTGCCGATACACACGATATACCACCACTGTGTAGGCGGATTACGAGAACTTCTAGTCTCCAACACATATGTAACACATGGATCACTATGCTTGATCCCACTTTCCACCGTACGAACACGTAACACACATCAAGCATCCATTCATACCACGTATGCCATTCAGAAATTTTCCTATGCCAACAACAACTCAATCATCATTGTCCATCCAACCGGAGGATACCACAATACCACTAGATATTATCGGTCTACATCACCCTGCCTTTTTGACCATATACTCTGCCAAATCACTAGGATAGTAGTACCATTTTCCTCAATCACCAGGAAGTTTGATTCTCCAATTATCTGCAGCTGCCCATGCTGCTTGGGGATTTTTAATGACTTCCCATATAATATGAACAAATCTCAAAGCCTTGAATAAGCCATTATCAACTTTTCATAACACATCGCATATACCATGCCACACTAAGATAACATGGAAATTCATATTCCTTTCCTACGCCGCAAACATCGGCGCACTCAACTAGTCAAGAACCTTCATGATCCCATATAGAAGAAAAATCATTACATATTCCACGCTTTGCATACCGACGGGAATATACTCATTTTCAAACCATGATAAAACACATCACAACTCTTTCTTCCCATTCATTGCATAAGCTTAACTGTCAGGACTGAGTCCTTTTACCCACATCGAGCTACGCAACTGCCAGCTCATCAAGAGCTTTGTTGCACCATAACTGCAAGGCTCATTACCTCGAACACACACCGGGAGTTACTCGTGCCCTTTTCATACTGTTCCAATTTACTAACAAGTTGTTCCATTTACATATTCTCCTTCACTGGAGGATCACAATACCTCAACTCAGGTTACCATACGAGACACATACACAAGACCACACGGTCTAAGGCTCACAGGCTGCTGAATACTCCCTCAGATGTTTCCCAGAAGTAACACAATCTACAACAATTTACCTTGAAGAACTTCCTGCAGTTTTGAATTTGTTATCATTACCTTCCAATACGGATACATAGAATCCCATCATTCACATAATATAACACAAGTCTTGATCTCTTCTAATGAAACCACCATCTTTAGCCGCATGCACAACCTTAAAACACCTGACCGTTATAAGCAAAATCTTGAACACCGCAGGACTATTCTCGGGCGTCATTCACCCTTATTCAGTTATCATTCAACTGTCTTATTAAACAGAACCACTCGTGCCTTGTTAAAACTCTGACATCGCAGAACATGATTACATTTAGGTATAATTAGCTACCTTTCTTTTCTATACACCGAACATTCTTTACCAACATAAGTTCAAAATATCCTAGTATTTCTTCACATCTACGAAGCACCATAACCTTCGTCAGAATTTTTCCCAACATGCTTGGGGACAGAACCATCATAGCACACAATAGTGCAATCAGTTAGTCAATAACAACCTCCCCAACTTGGCTCGGAGACATACATCAAAGCAGTTTTAGCCACTCATAGCATTCTTACTCAATTGATGCTTCAATGTTACAGTGAGATTAAACTCGATCTATTTACAAACTTTGGCGGAGACTCGAATCATCGTAAATCTTAACCCTTTTGCAATTCTAGTATTCATTCACACGCAACAGCTAAGCCCATTCCTTGGGCGACAACATCTTTTCTAAGTCTCAAATTTTTCAAAAATTTCGGCAGAGTTTCCTTTGTAAATTGGCCTATCCACCTGCCAGAGAATCACCAAACCATTCTAACAATACACCCACAACTCAACAAGACGCCACAATGTATTTCAACAACATAAATCTCAATACTACACGAATTATACAATCAGCATTAGTACATGAACAAGCGTTGCACCTGCTCAAATCATAACATATGTGAAATACCTTCCACCACAATACACATATCACGACCAATTCAGTTTTCTTGAGTTTGAATTCATACTACCACACGTAGTGCACTTTACATTTCCGCTAAGAGGCAATGAGCATATTTCTCACGCCCATAATTAGGGCTACATATCAAATCGCAACAAGAACTGATTACCCTACAGCTCTTCCATTATCAAACTGCCATTTTCACAATTAAGACCAATACCGATTGTATGAACTTCATAATACCGGCTCGGGACATTAGCACCTTTGTGCTCGAGCCCTAAACAAGGATCTGGCCTCAAGTCCTCCAGACTGGCCCAACATGAACTCACAGATATTATATCTCGTCCGTCGATTGGGGAATCATAAGCCGTCAAGGAAAATTTATCACTGAGCACTCGAGTGCGCGCATCAATGTGCAGGAGGAATTTCAAGAATTACATCTCAAGCTGAATCAATCACGCACAATGAGAATTCCAAGAATTTGAAACTTCCCTAAAGGGTTGCAGCCTCCCGAGGATAAGTACAGGCGTCCCCGTACCGATCCACGAGACTCTACCAACCGGCTCATGACTCGCGAGACCTGTTAACCTAGGCTCAGATACGGACTTGTCACGACCCCAAACCCCGGTCGTGATGGCGCCGATCATATTGCTAGGCAAGCCCGACCATCTTATCTAATTAAACCAGCCAAGTATAATTAATACTGATTAATCGGCGTGATTAGCCTGTTTTCATAACAAATCAAGAAGTGTAGAACCGAAATACAAGAACACAGTCCCAACCAAATCGTGGTGTCACAAGTCTGAGCCTCTACAAATGAGATCTACTACACAATCAAGTCTAACCAGAATGGAGACAACAAAATGATAAAAAGAAAGAGGTCGGGTACTGCGGACGTTGGCAGCTACCTCGAAGTCTCCACAGAATGGGGATAATAAAGCAGTTGCGATAGCTCAACCTGCCCTCCTGAACCTGTATATCTGCACAAAAGTGCAAGGGAGTGGGGTGAGTATATTTCAACTCAGTGAGTAACAATGATAAATAATAACTGAAAATTAGATCTCATGTACTATCACTACATAGTTCTAAGGCAACCCCCACAGGTTAGTCATCACTATAATGAGTACTCTGATCACTAGTCCACATCTATCTCATCTAGGTCCCACACTAACCACATCCTCGCTCGTACCACTACGGTATACAACCATCTCAATATATGGAGACATATACATTTGTCTATAACATATAAATATTTCAGTATATATATGAATATGAATAAGTATAATGCTGCGGCGCGCAGCCCGCTCCAATACATATACCGCTGCGGCGTGAAGCCCGCTCCATTTAACATCGACGACGCTCACAGGTAGTGTATACAGACTTCGGAGGGCCTCCCTAGGCCCAAACGCTATGATATTGCGGCGTGCAGTCCGATCCACACATATATTACTGTAGCGTGCAGTCCGATCCACACATATATTACTACTCTGACTCTGAAGGGGCTCCTACAACCCAATCGCAATAATACTGCGGCGTGCAGTCCGATCCAACATATATACTGATGCGGCGTGCAGCCCGATCCAATAGATATACTGCTGCGACGTGCGGCCCGATCCAATATATATACTGCTGCGGCGTGCGGCCCGATCCAATATATATATACTGCTGCGGCGTGCAGCCCGATCCAATATATACTGCTGTGGCCTTTCAGGCCCACTCAGTTAAATCAGGGAACTTCCACCCTAAGTAATCTATCTCTCACAGTACACATCTAGTACTGGCTCTTAATAGGCTATCCAGCTAGTTTTACGGCCGAGTGCAAGTTTCCAACACAGTTTAAGGGTCACCTAGCTCTACATGTCCCCTAATGCTCTACAAATCGGCACAAGGCCCCAAACATGGCTATTAGCCCAATTGCATAGTTATAATCTCATCAACAATCATAATACATAGTATTCTATAAGTCGGGAAGGACCAAGTCCAAGTCCCCAATCACAATGACACGACGCCCGTCACAAGATGCATATCTCAACTCAACATAGCACTGTAAAGTTCTAGTACGGGGTTTCAAACCCTCAGTACATTATTTACTACTACCACTCACCTCGAACCGGTAGAAGCTTCAATCCACCTTGCGCTTGCCTCGCAATTCAATCTCCTCGGATGCCAAATCTTCTCAAAATCATAGAGAATGCATCATTATATGCTAATTTCACGCAATTCATTTGAAACAACCCAAATTGTATCAAAACCCACAAAGTTGTCAAAACCCGACTTTTGGTGTGCTTCTCGAAAAATTAAAAAAGTTACATATTCGGAACCCTCGTCTCAATACGAGTCTAGGCATATCAAATTTACCAAATTCGGACTCCATTTGCTTGCTCAAATCGGTATTTTTCTACAATTTTAGGCCTAGGGCTTAAACCCACATTTAATCCTCCATTTTCATAGAAATAATTCATGATTTCATGATAAAAGCGTGTAATTAAACCACAAAACTTACCTCCGACAATATCTCGATGATCTCCCAGCTATTTCCCGTCACTTTCTCACTCTAGAGCTCAACAATGGAGGGTTTTGCAAATGAACCCGTATGTGAAAAGTTTCTGGTTTTAATTCACTGCCTGGGTCGATTGCTCTACGCGTTCGCGTTCCCTTCCACGCGTTCGCGATGCCCAGCCCAGATTAACCTTCGCGAACGCGACCTCTCCCAACGCGTTCGCGATGCACTAGCTCCCAGCTGCCTATTTTTCCTTCTAGGTGTTCGCGATATCCCTCACGCGGACGCGATGCACACCCTGACAAACCTACGCGAATGCGTTCCAGCTCCACGCGAAAGCAAAGCCTCCGGTGCTGACCCTATGCGTTCACGTCCAGACCATCACGAACTCGATGCATACCCTTGCTGACCTTCACGGACACGTGCCCGCGATGAAGGATTTCCTTCTGCAGACACAGCAGCAATTTAGCTGCTGTCTTAGGCCAAAAATGGTCCGTTTGGACCCCCGAATTCATCCCGAGGCCCCTGGGACCCCAATGAAAACTACCAACATACTCCATAATACGATTCAAACTTGTTCCAATCATAAAAACACCATCCTAAACATCAAAATCACCAATTACGCACGGATTCAAGCCTAAGTTTCTTCAAAACTTCCGAAACTAACACTCGATCAAAAACCCGACCAAACGACGTCCGAATGACCTGAAATTTTGCAGGCACATCCAAAATCACACAACGGAACTACTGCAACTATCGGAATTCCATTCCGACTCCCGGATCAAAAGTTCACCTATCGATCGGATATCGCCGAAATTCAACTTTGGCCTATTTAAGCCTAAAACTACACCGGACCTCCAAATTCACTTCCGATCGCTCTCCTAGCTTGAAAATGACCTCCCGGAGCTGACCGAATCATCATAATTCGATTCCGAGCTCTCTAAATCACAAGTCAACGTCCAGTTGACTTTTCACAACTATCCCTTCTTCTAAGAGACTTTTTGTCTCATTTCCAACTAAACTCAACCCGAATTGACTCAAACTCGCCAAACATGCATATTGAAACATTAACAAGAATTTAACGGGGATAAAAAGGTGATAACTCACATAATGACGGGCCGGGTCATCACAATGGCCCTGCATATAAGCGATCACAGGTTGAGCAAAGAGATTTTGATAGAAGGGTTGAGATAGAAGTTGAAAAAACTACCTCCGCTATGAGAATTGCAATGGAAGAAAAATTGTCTGAAGCAAAAGAAGAAATTGAAGCGACGGAAAAAAAGTTATTTGAAGCAAAAGAAGAAATAAAAGCATTGGGGGAAAAAATGTTAGAAGCATCAAAGGATATGGATGCAAAAATGGATGATAAAATAAAGCTTGGTATACATGCATATCTACAATCATTGGGTATTACTATTGGCTCAATTAAGAAATTATTTGGCGATGAGCAGGTAAAAAATATTATGATATTTACCAAAAATTTATTGTATTTAAGATATTCTTGTAGTTCAGTTTTCTTTTAACAGTGGTAATCTTCCTCTTTTGTGATAGGTTTCTGATAACCCAATGGATGATTACCAACAGTCACTATCACCCGTTTCACTTGTTCACACAAAGATGGTGAGTTCGTAAACTCACTTTCACTAAATCTTTTTCTGCATACATTCGAAAAGTATAGTTTTAACTATGTCCATTTTCACTTTAGTTACATGTTCCATTAGTGGTGGAGATTAAAGTTGTTCTTTGATCCCTTTATGGTATATATTGTTAGTATAAATTTCTGAATATGAGTGGACCAGCTTGTTGTTAATGGAAACTGAATTTGTCTTAACGTATTGTTTCTAGTTTTATGAGCAAAATGACTTGGTTTATGCATTCTTGGTGTTCATTAGTTTTTGATTTTCTTTAAGGGTTATATAACGAGTGTTGGAATATTTGAGTTGATGAATTGCATGGATCATGTAAATTTTTGTTTTTCTCCCATACTTCTGGGATATGATGGGTTTAAGTGGTAATTCTGCCAATTTATATGAACCAAATGTAATGTTTCCTTGTCATTTGTTGCTCTTCTTGGATGTTATTTATGATGCCTCTTTCAATTCTTGAATAGATCACTTGCATCCATGTTACAATGCAGTGATGTATTTGATTGGGTTGTTCCCTTCTTATTCTTGTATTCCCATGGGAGTCTTTTTGAAAAAAAAAGCACCATAATAGGACGTTGTATTAATGCAGCTCACTTTACTCTATGTCTTTCCAATTAAATTTGTCTAGCTATCAACCATCATTCACACCTTATTTTCCTGTGCGTTTAATTCCCTGTTACTGAGGATATTTAATATGAATTGGGCAGCACAGGATGAGTACGATCTGAGTACAACCACAATATGACATATTTTCCTCCTTGTGTCTAACTTTGTCCATGTTTTCATGCTAATGTTCATCTTCCATAAATAAGTATATTTTAGGTAACAATCAATACATAATGATGAATGAAACTTGATGTATCTATATCATGTGTAAACTACCATAGTAACCAATCTAATATTTCTTCTCAGGTTAACATAATCAAGAAGACTGGAGTTAGTGAAGTTGGCATAAAGAAAAATAAGCGGGTATGTGTGAAAAAATTACAAGGTTCTTAGGTGGTTGCGTTCACTTGGATTTTTTGCTTTATGCTGTCTGTTTCTTTCTCTCCGATTGCTAGTATTATATTCATTATCATTTTGTTTCTTTTTTAGAACATGAATCTGTTATTATTTTTTTGGTATTCCAATTATTTTAGTGGAGGAAAGAATTTACTTTATTATAAAGATATAATACTTTTTTTTTCTTGTGACTTCTTGTGCAACATTCTTGAAGAAAGTGATGTCAATTACTGCCAGTGAAAACCTTGACTTGTGGAGAGTTGGTTTTATAAGATTTTGTTTAGAAGTTGAGGAAAATTAACTCGAATTAGGAGCGATCTTATAGTACTTATACATTGAAATTACTATCTTTTATGCTTTAGTTAGATTTGGATTTTACGTGAGAACAAATCATTTAATTTGACATTATCTATTTTGTACTAAGTACTTACATTGCTATTTTGTTCTTTGGTTACCGTGCTAAAAGATATTTGCTTTATATTTATTTCATGTTTGTTAAAAACGTTGACATTTGTGAATGTAAATGTGTTCATAATGAAACTAAACAGCACATTATTATTTACATTCTAAAAAATATGATAGCGACATTAATTTAAATGTCAAAATATTTAATCTGACATTGTGCTATGTTGTCAAAGATGACACTAATTATTTTTAATGACATTCATAAAGTGAAAATGACATTTTATATATGTTATGAATTTTCTTATTGACATTTACTAAAGTGTCGATATTTCAATATGATATTTTGTAAACATCATATGTAAATGTCGTATTTTTTAGTAACATTAATCTAATTGTTGAAAATTTTAAGTGACAGTTCCTACATGTTGTAAACCAAATGTTGTAATATTCTTACCAATTTTTACCTAAATATCCTAAATTAAATGTCATAAATTTCTAATTGACATTTACCTATATGTTGCAAAGTAAGTGTCGCAAATTTCTTATCGACATTTACCTAAATATCGTAAAATAAGTGTCATAATTTTTTATTGACATTTATCTAAATGTCATAAAGTAAGTGTCATAATTTTTTACCGACATTTACCTATATGTCAGAAAATTACCGACATTGAAATTAATGACATTTGACGCAAATGTAAATTAAATGTCGGTAAACAAATTTGTGACATTTAAACTACATAATACGACATTTATTAAATGTCGTCATATCTCCAATTTCTTGTAGTGCTAATTGGTGTACAATTCTAATTACAGAAGAAAATCCCATGACTAATACAACTAATCGCCCTTCATTCGATCCGCTCCGAGATTTTCGCCATGATCTCTGACCAGTTATGAATATTTTACCTTTCCGTTATTGCGTTGCCCTCGAAGTTGATCATATCTGGTCTTGATTGTCGGGGACCTCGATCTCGATGGGTACCTTGATTTCCAAACTTGGTACCTTGTCTTCGTGCTGAGGCCTGGTCCATTACGAGGCTGACCCTCGATGCAGTTCTCTCATCTTGAAATAATGGCAAAATTGGACGAACCCGATTTTATCCGTATACACATGGTAATTGGTAATCCGAGGAAGATATTAAGCTCTAAGAGGTGTCATATGCGACTGCCATGGACGTTGGATCATATAACTTGGACAATGCAAACACCATCCAAGCAGAATTTAAGGCGCTTTAATTTTCTTCTGAAAGATCCATTCAAACTGTATTTTAAACACATGATTGTGGAATTGCAAACATAATTCGTTATGGAGTTTCAGTCGATGACACTTTCTCATACTTAAAAGCTTCTCCCTTTCTATCATAAATGTTTTGCTTCCCTTCAATTGTATTACACATAGTATATATCATAAGAACGCGTTCAAGAAAAGAGAATATATAGAAGCTCTACAGATATAAGTAAGTGGAAATTTAATTTTCAATTCAATTTGAGCAAAACATATTTTCCAAATGATTGTGCAAATCTGTTCATTCGTCGGTATTGCTATTTTCTCACTAATACCTTACTCACTTCTTACTACATACAAAGATACAGCAATTGTTACTTTGGCTAAGATTGAATTATGGCAAATGAAGTATCTTATCCTTGTTATATATATGTCAACTTATATTTTAGTTGTTTGTGATGGATTATAACAAGCAGCGGAAGCAATCCCAGTATCAAAATCACATGTAATCTAGACAACTAGCATAAACAGAATTTACCTCTTGAAGCGTGAACATATCTCTTCTACCACGTGAGCCTTCAGTTCCATAACTTCTCACTGGAATCTCCATCAACCGCTCAAAATAGACAGACACGCACAGATTGATGTCTGAAACCAAGCAATCCATCACACCCACGGTGAATCAAGTAGTATACACCATTCAATCTTGAAAGGACACAACCGATGCGCCATTCACCGAGCAACACCTAATACGGACTTTCCTTAGAAACCAGGAAGCAAGGCATACAGAGTAACATATGGAAAACTATTGTCAACATCACACTGTTACGGCGTGCAACCCGATCCAGATAACATACCCGTGGTGGTGTGCGACCCGATCCACACATATATCTCACATATGGAGGTGCACATCGAACCAAATTTGCTCATTATATGAAAATACCGAGCATCACTCGTAAGCATACTGAGTGCATAATGATATCTACTTATAGCTTTGTAAGCTACAAAACTCAACTTCCACTATGAATGTCGATAGTACCGCTCTATATGTTCCCACACTCCGAAATTCATAACGTCTCACAACACAAAAGAAGCAACTCATAGACCTCCCTAGATCAATAGCAGTTTAAATAATGATTGAATCAACTTATCCATCATCAATACAATTCAGGGCCAACCAAGCCAACACAATCTAAACACGTATCCAATTAGCTTACCGACACAATCATTACCAAGAAGCCTGAAGCTGCTCCTTCCACTACTATAACTCATGCCAGAGCCATACAATATGGTGCCCGACACCAAATCAATACCGAAATCCACAATCTTGCCTGGCAACATGCCCGACCATAAGGAACACATCCAAAAAAGTCCCTCAATAATGGAACTAAAGCAATGGTAGAAACCTCTATACTGACATCCGTCACAAAGGCCCAATTAAAGAAAACAATCCTTCCCAACTGTCCGCTGATCTTTGAAATACCAACCACTCTACTATTACATAATCCGTCGCACCTCGCCATGCAACCTGTGGCATTTCCCAACATAGCCCATAGCACAATAGTGTAGAATAACCCACATTGAGACACTCATTCTACAGCTCAACATCATATAAAAATCTAACATACCAACAAAGAAAGATCCACTCGGGCATCTATTCCCAATAGCCGCTAATGGTACCAATACACACTATCCACAACTGCTACATAGACTGAACATGAGAACTCTTAGTCTCCAGCTCCACATAGCACACAAATTACTATACCTGATCCCAAATTCTGCAGTATAAATACATATTACACCTCGAGTACCCAATCATTCCACGAAAAATATTATAAAATTCTCCTGTGCTATTATGTACACTCAGATATCAATAGTAGATCTAGCAAGAAACACTGCCATACTATCGAAATATTATCAGTTTACATCACCTTCCCGTTTTTTCGGGACATTAACTCTCATTAAATCACTTCCGATTAGCAGTACCATCTCCTTGATTACCTGAGGCTACCTGTTGCCTAAGAATTTTATGAACTTCTTTTTGGAACTGAACAGTAACTCATCTAGATGAGACCTTCCGTCAATACCATCTAGAAGAAGAATCATTACATATTTCATAATTCGCATACCCATCTCCAAACCACGGTAAAAGTTAATAAAAACTTTCTCCCAGTTCCATTGCACAAGCTAAACTACCATGACTGAACCCTTCTAACCGAACCAAGCTAAGCAAGCTATCAGAACTCAAGAGCCCTGCTGCACCATACCAGTAAAAGACCATTACCCCGAACACATACGACGAATTAATCATATCCTTATTATACCGATTCATTCTACTATCAAGCTATCCCATCTATCTAATTTCTCTTTTTATTCATCATTCACTTGATATTTCTCCCTCGCTGTAGCATAATAATGCCTTATTCCTAGCTTACCACATGAGACTCGCACATAAGACCTCACTGTCTAAGACCCATGGACACTGAATACTCTCTCAATCATTTCTGGAAATACCACCTTTTAGAGTACTTTACTCTAAGAAGTTCATGCGAGTATAAGTCCGTTACCTTTACTTTCCAGATACTGATACATAGAATCCCATAATTAACATAAAATACCACAAGTCTTGATCTTTTCTAATGAAAACACGGTCTTTGGCCACATACACAACCTTAAGACACTTGTTTATTACATCCAAAATCCTGAACACAATAAAACCATTCTCGAGAGTCATTTACTTCTTATTCAAATTGTAATTAACCTGATCAAACGAACATAGCCACCCATGCCTCATAGCACCGTAGCACTTCAGAACATGATCTCGCACTAATACAAACAACCATCTTCCTTATTTGTACACTGAGCATTCTTTATCAACAACAGCTCAAGACATCCTAGTATTTTCTCACACCTACGAAGCACCATGTAACCTTCATCAAAATTTTGCTTCACTCGTGCCATCCCCGACTCAATTTCTGCAACCGGAACTGATTCTCCAGCATACCTCAAAAAGGAACCAACATAGTATATAACCGTGCAATCAACTAATCAACAACAACCTCCCCAACTTGGCTCGAATCCATACATCAAAGCACTCTTAACATTTCATAACACTTTTACTATAATGTTGCTGCAATAACATAGTGAGAATAAGCTCCAATAGGTTATAAGTGGTGAAACACAGATATTCTAACCTACATACATGGACCATACCACACTAGAACACTCCGCATGAGACAACCCACCTGCTTCGCCTTAGTTTAGTATTTCAGCACACCTTCCACCATCATACATATAACATAACCATTTAGTCTTCCTGAGTCTGAATTCATATCACCACACGCAATGCACTTCACTTTCCAACTAGGAGATACAGAAATATTCTTCATGCGCCTATATTCGGGCTACACATTAAACCACAATAGGAAATCAACACTTAACAATTCATCCATTATCTAGCGGACTTTGTCGTTACCACCAAGTCATATAGATACATCTCATAGTACTAACATACTCATCACACGAATACCAAACCACCATTTCGGCTAATAGGGACAATACCGAACATATATGTTCAACACACTTACTTACACAATCAACACCTCGGTGCTCAAGCCATAGGCAAAGATCCGCTCAAGTCCCCAGACTGGACCAACATCTAACTCATAGAGATTATATCTCGCCCCTTGATCGGGGAATCGCCAGCCATCAAGGCACATCTGATACTGAGCGTTAATGTACGCATACAATCCGTGGAAGGTATTTTAAGAGTTATATCTCAAGCTAAATAAAGTACGCACGATAATAATTCCAAGAAAAAGAAATTTTCCTAAAGGTTCTACAGCCTCTCGAGGATAAATACAGACCTCTCCGTACCGATCCGTGAGACTCTACTAAACCTGCTCATGACTCATGAGACCTAGTAACCTAAGCTCTGATACCAAGTTGTCACGACCCAAACCCGCACTAGTCGTGATGAAGCCTCTCGTGAAGACAAGGCCAACCAACTAACCCTATTGTCACGCCCCAAATCGAGGGACATGACCGGCGCCTGACCGGGTTGCCCCAGTCAAGCGGACCTGGGTGCCTTTCATTCCCACGCGTTACCCCTGTGATGACTGCTTCTCATTAACCAAATATATTACTAATCATAATTGATTTCATATTAAACAAATAAAACGATACGAGTGATTCATTAACAAGATTTCAATTTTTACAACGCCCGACATAACACAATATATACATAATACCTGGAGTCCCACAGTTTACATGTCTACAGAGCCTCTAGGATACAAAAAGGGAAATACAATACTTGCCGGTAACAAGGCTCCGGCTATACCTTACAAAACCAAAATGAAATCTAAACCGAAGTGGCATGAACCACACAAGGCCCCGAGGAAGAAAGGGGCTCACCAAAACGGGCAGTGGAAGGAGAAGGATACTACCGCCGATGAGCTGAAGTGCCTGCTACTGATCCACCTACAATCATGACACGAATGTAGCGCCCCCGGCAAAAGGGACGTCAGTACACTTGAATTGTACCGGTATGTATGGACAAACTTTGTCCCAAGTAAACTCAAGCCATTAAATTACATCAACAATTAATTAAGCCAACCAACCATGTTTCCACATTTTCCTCATTTCAAATAATTCTCACACAAAGCACTTTCTACAATCAACCAATTTAACAATAACCAATCAATCACGTAAAGCACAAGTAGTCAAACAAAGGGGCAATCGGTGCCCCACAGGTTGCAAACTCTCCTGCTGTCTCCTTTCACAATTTCACATTATTGATTTTTGTATCAATTTTCAATAGCGATTTCGATCGCTTTCCATCCTTATTGCCCCCGACCACCCTTATTACCTCGGCCACCCTTATCACCCCAACCCACACCTTATTTCACCACGTTGCGGCGCGCAACACGACCCCGCCTTACAGTTGAAAACACAACAATTTCAAACAAGCAGATAAGGTACTACATACAATTTCAACAAGTTCAAATAGGCAACTTACACATTGGTTCATGTTCTCAATTTCTTCTCAATTCAATATCACAACCATGTTACAATATTTCCACAATTCAAGTGTTTCATCTCTTTCCACAATAAACCAATTCTCAAGTGTTTCGTTTGTTTTCCACAAGGTGCCATATAGGCCATCATAGTCATTAATCACAATTCTTTTGCCAAATTAAACTCTCATTTTTTTTTACATCACTCATAGCTCAACAACAAACTTTGAATATCCAACAACAACATCAAGAATTTCACACAATTTGTCAATTTAACACGAAACAAACAACTTCACACATATAGGCGATTTCACAAGAATCAAAATTAGCCATACATACCTGGTGATGATTTTTCCTCCTACTTTATGCTTACCCAAGATATCCTACTCTTGCCAACCTTGTTTTTGAAGACTCTTACTTCTACTCACTTCTTTTTACTAGAAATCAAGTTAAATAATCATGCATGAGTGTAAAAATTCTATTTTTAAAAGCTATTATATGCAAACCTCTCTTTACCCAATTAAAACTGAAAATCAAAGAAAATAGTTAGGGTTTTTACCTTAAAAAGATTGGGGATGTTGAATCTTTGCCCTAGAATCCTTGGAATTAAGTAGTTGGAACAATCTTTGAAGATGAAGAACTTCTCTCTCTAAAAACCCTCTCTTCTCTCTCTAATTTTGGTGAGATGATATGATAAAATGAAGAAGAAAGGTGTTATATTAAAGAAGAGATCGGGTCAAAATGTTACAAAAATCTGGGCCGGGGTCAAATATGCGGTCACTATGCGACCGAAGAATCCACATGCGGTCCGCAAAGTGACCGCAAAAATGGCCTCAAAGTTATGCAGGTTCTGTTAAGGAATGCGGTCACTATGCGGACCGCATGTTGATTCCGCGGTCGCAAAAGTGCACCGCAGATTTGACATGCGATCGCATATCGACCGCACTTTTGACACGATTTTGGGCAACTCTCCTGGAACGTTTTGCGGCAAGAATGCGGTCCGCATGTCAGGTTTGCGGTCGCATTCTTGACCGCATATTTGACATTTTTCGGAAAAATTAATTCTCTACATTTTTGAAACTTCTACGCATTCCTAACACATTATTCGGACCATGACACCACAGCTACTAGGTTTTATGCACAAAAAAATTTTACGGGGCCTTACACCTATTCACTTCCTTTTAGAATTATTTAAACATAAATGAGTAAAGTGATACAACTTAACATCAATAATAATCAGGATTACAACCCTATACAATCCGACCGGTGTATCACAAGTCACGAGCATCTAAGAAGTAGGAACACTACTATAGGGCCAATAATATGTATACAAAATAAAATCGGGAAATTAAAGATGAAGTGCGGTGCCGCGGACGATAGCAGTCACCTTGCTTAGCTACAATTGTAATACATTTAGTCCACTAATAACCCGCTACTGGGGAATAATACCTACAACTGCACGCGAGGTGCAGGGAGTAAAGTGAGTACTCCAACTCAGTGAGTAATAAGAGTAAATAATAACTGAGCGGTAAGAAATCACGTAAGAACACTCCATCATGCTATATAGGACAGTACAACCTTTTGAAAAAAATAGTAAACCCATGAAAATCCTTTAGAATTATCCAGCTCAGTTAAAAATCTCTTTTAAAAATATTCCTTTTCTAACAGTTAAGCATATGAATACTATATCAGATAGTGCAAGTCCGCACACAAGTCAGACCCTCGGGCGCAACACTCTATTAACAAATAACACCAGGGTATCTGGTACACATCGCAACAAATATCAAGGATGCCAATGATATGAGAGTACTGAATGTCATGCCACATACTACAAATATGAACCAATGATGAATGCAATGCAATGCACATGACCGCTGCGCGTGAGCAGTCCGTAAGCAGCCCGATCCATTTGGGTTCCCGCGTTCACTATGTGGGTTCAAACTTCGGAGGGGCTCCTACAGCCCAAGCGCAATATCAATATCACATTGTTGTGGCATGCAGCCCGATCCATCCTTAGTATAGAAATGCACATGCAACATTGTTGCGGTGCGCAACACGAACTATGCTCAGTCTAGAAATGCACATAAGCCACTTGGGCAATAGTAAAATAGCAGTTCTCAACTGAAACGTCAGTAAAAAAAATATCATTTAAGTTTTCAAATCTTAGAAAAATGACTGAGTTTGCAAATTAATATTTAAAACCTTCGATCGAGATTAAATAATATGCAATGTAATGCAAACAATGATAAAAATCCCTAATGGATTCAAATAATCAGCACGAAGCCCAGAACATGGCAATAAACCCAAGTCATGATAGTATCAAATACGTTTCAGTCAATTACACAGTAACACCAACAATCGGAACGGACAAAGTTACAATCCCAAATGGTGCTCTACCCCGTGCTCATACATGGCGTGTAAGTCACCTCAATACAACACTATGATGTGCAAATCCGGGATTTCAAATAATCAAAATACCATTTAAAGTATTACTCACCTCGAATCGGTGGAATCCCTCTCCCGCGACGCCTTTGCCCCTCAAATTGGCCTCCGCGTGCGTCGAATCTAACAAAAATCAGAGTGAATACATTACAATATGGTAAGTAAATAATACCCAATCAGAAAAAATTGAAAAAATGGCAGAAATTTTGAAACTAGTAAAACTCGAGCCCCGGACCCGCTTTTCGAAAAATTATAAAACTTACATTACCTAATTCCTCGTCTCGCCACGAGTTCATACATACCAAGAACTCCCAAATCCGAGCCCAAATGACCTATCAAAAACTCAAGCCCTAGATTCATCCTCTTTTGATGAATTTCAACCCATTTTCATGTTAAATCTAAGATAATCTTGTGTATTTATGCCAAGGAACTTACCTCTAGTCGATTCTCAGTTAAAACCCTCGAAAATTCTCACCCAAAGCTCTCCAAGTCGTTCAAAATGGTGGAATCTACCTCTTGCTCGCGGATGAAATATGACATTTAAAACCCTTCTGACCACAGCAAATTCGCTTTTACGTCCACACATCCGCTTCTGTGATTACCGCTCTTGCAGTCTCTTTCTGCTTCTGCGGACTTTTGCTTAAGGGGCATGACCGCTTCTGCTATCAAAAACTCGCACCCGCGATACCACTCCTGCGGTTAAGGTTTCCATTTATGCGCAACTAGACCTGAGCTCGAATTTTGATTTTGCGCCTGCTCATCTGCTTTCGCGATACCACACCTGTGGTCCCAAAACAGCAGGTGCAAAAACACTAGATACCAATAACCTTAGGCAACACACAAGTCCAATTTTCTTCCCCCTGGCCATCCGGAATCACCTCGAGTCCCATGTGACCTCAACCAAAGCACCAACATATCCCAAAACATCATACGAACTTGTTCCAATCATCAAAACACATCAAACAACGCTAAAACCATCAATTCACATTGGATTCAAGCCTAAGTTTCTTCAAAACTTCCGAAATGCGCATTCGATAAAAAACCCAACCAAACGATGTCCGAATGACCTGAAAATTTACACACATATCCAAAATCACCCAACGAAGCTACTGTAATCTCGGAACTTTATTTCGACCCTCTGATCAAAATCTCACCTATCAACCGGAATTTGCCAAAATTCTAACTTCGTCAATTCAAGCCTTATTCTCCACTAGACCTCCAAAACTAATTCTGATCACGCTCCTAAGTCACAAATCATCCCTCGAAGCTAACCAAATAGTCGGAAATCACATCCGAGCCCTCTAACTCATAAGTTAATTTCCGGTTAACTTTTCCAACTTAAGCTTTCCTTAAAGAGACTAAGTGTTTCATTTCTTATCAAAACCATCCCTAATCAACTCTCATACACCACATACCGATAATAAAATATAAAAAAGTAATAAATGGGGAAAATGAAGCAGCAACACATGAGATGACGGGTCGGGTCGTCACAAAAACTCATACAAAATATCGCCATATTTCACTTAATTACAACCTCCAACTAGAGAACAAAAATTTTTAATCTAAAATCCAAGACTAATAATCACGCAGGGCATGAAAACATAAACTAAAATTTGAATTTTTTTTACGCACCAATATGCCAATTGCTCCAATCATTAGTCATCCAAGATATCAAACAAAGGATTTCACTTTCTTACAAAATAATTATATCATTACATAATATCAATTATACCTTGTAAGACCTAGTGAATAAAATTCTACACCTCTATTATTGAATTTAATCAAAATAAATCAAATTACTAATAGCCAATGTATAAACATATTATATCACCAGTATTTAATCATGGAGACCATGGGGAGTCACCCCACCACCGTTAAATTAAAATTAAATTAAAATTATCAAAAAATAATTTTCAGAAAATAGTAAAACTTCCAAAACACAGTCCAAACGACCTCAAAACATCAAAACACACATGATTCACTGAAAAATCAGTGAGTTATTCTCACCACATCATTTCTGATGGACCTACCAAATTTTAGTTCAATCGGAGTTCGTCGAGTTCACTGACCTCCGAAAATACCGGCTATTCTGTCAAAATCAGGTTTTGCACTTTTCTAAGGTTTACCCAGAATTTAGATAATCTTAATCAAATATCAATAAAAAAATCTCATGAATTACAAGAATAATCCAAAATTTTGCACAGTTAATAACAGTGCAGTTTTCTAGAAAACCACATATATGTGTATTCAAAAAAACCACATAAACACGATATTCTTGTTTCATGAAATATTTAGTTATCTAATTAGATGTGAGTGGGCTCTGATACCAATTGATGGATTATAATAAGCAACGAAAGCAATTCCGGTATCAATCATATGTAATCTAGATAACTAGTATAAACAGGATTTCACGGGTTACCTCTTGAAACGTGAACATATCTCTTCTACCACGTGAGCCTTCAGTTCCATAACTTCTCAATGGAATCTCCATCAACCACACAATCGTGATCCTCGAATGTTCCACGGTCTTCTATGAGTGTTATCCAAATAATACTAGAAATAGCAATTTCATGTGGGCAAAATTTCTAGGAAAACTTGGCTGAAAATTTCAGCCACCATCACTACTCCCTCTATGTGGAAAACTTTATGTATTTATAGCACAAGTTTTAAGGGTTAAAAACCTTTTCCAAAACCTGTTAGGTTTTCCTTTCCACCAGAAAAAGAATTATTTTATTTCCTATTATTTAGGCACAACAGGGACCACCAAATTTAATTAGCAAGGCTCCAATTATGGAATTAATTTCTAATTTTTGAAATTAAAATCTACAATAATTAATTACGAATTATTCGACTAAAAATTCGTAATTGCACTCCTTATTCAATTTCGAAATTTATCCATTAAATCTTATTTAACTCCCCATGTTAAGGTTCAGATACCAATTAATTAAATTAAATTACTGACGATTTAATTTATTGATTATTTTCTTTAGACTTTCGCTTAACTTATTTCATGTTTCGGATACAAAATCCACCGGTCGGGTTTACACATGAAAACGTATAAGCTTTCATAAAGGTGTATTATCAATCTCTAAACCGAGACATGGATTCCATCAACTAACTATTAGTTCGCCAATGTACATTGTTATTATCCAATTTACCACGCATATTGATCCACGAAACAATCTCGCCTTTTAATAAATCAAAACAATAATAATATACCAGCTAATAATAATTATATCAAGATTAAGAGTACAAGTACATTTAATGGCTAGAGAGTTTATTTTATTAAGTTAGTATAAAATACGTATCTCTACCTGGTCCGTTCAGTACATACAAAATGTACTAGCACAAGAAGTTGGAATTGAACCATTCCTATAATCAAAATAAATTATATTTCGTCTTCTGCTATAATCATTCCTAATGATTTGTCCAATTCCATTATTAGATTGTGAACTCAAACTTTACTTATAAGAACCGATAATTTAATCTTTTGTGCATAAGCTAAACTCTATATACTAAATCATCAACTATATAACCAAAGGACACATACTAATATATGATCTATTTCAAACTTTATTAAAACTGAATAAGCAATTGTTTCATAATAAATACTATACCTAAACCAAACCCATAGTTAATAGTATATATCCCAACAGTTTTGTGCTGAAGAAAAGAAGTTTTCTGTTGGATGTTTACTGTCACGACCCTAGTTCACCAATCATGAACACGTCGTGATGGCACCCAGTCCCCACGACTAGGTAAGCCTAACACGTTGCGGAATATACAAGTTACGAACGTTAAACAAGAAATAGCGGAAAAACAAATATAAATAGGAATGTAATTCGTGCTGCTTGGCACATACACTCGTCAACACACTATATAAAACACCACCAAGACCCGGAATCCCATGGGCAACACGGACTAAACGAGAGTATGCAACTGTGGCTCTATGTGTGAAGAGTATCTAACAAAGACATGAGAGAAAAACATCTACTAATACTATCAGAATAGAAGGAAGGCCTCCGGATCCACGGACGTAGCAGATCATACCTCGAGGTCTTCCAATATGCTGCTGAATCACCTAATATGAGCCTGTCCCGATGTACCTGGATCTGCACAACAAAAGTGTGCAGAAGAGTAGCATGAGTACACCACAGCGGTACTCAGTAAGTGCCAAGCCTAACCTCGATGGAGTAGTGACGAGGAAGGTCAGGGCCCTACCGAGAAACAATAATATAATGATGATAACAAAAATAAACAGTTTAAATGATAATAATTTCCGAAATAACAACAATAAGATGATTACTGCAACTGTCTACGATTAAGCTAACAACAAATAACCAGCTCAATAAAACAAATCCCGGACCTGTGGGAATTGAACCCACAGTCTCATTCTCAGTACCTCTGGGTCTCCGAGAATCAAACCCACAGCCCATGTCTCAAAAATATCTCAATAACTCAGGATCTCCGGGAATCGAACCCGCAGTCCCTACCAATAACTCGGGATCTCGGGAATCAAACCCGTAGTCCCTACCAATAACTCGGGATCTCGGGAATCAAACCCGTAGTCCACATCTCAATAAATCTCAGGATCTCCGGGAATCGAACCCGTAGTCCACATCTCAATAAATCTCAGGATCTCCGGGAATCGAACCCGCAGTCCACATCTCAATAAATCTCAGGATCTCGGGAATCGAACCCGTAGTCCCTTCCAATAACTCAGGACCTCGGGAATCGAACCCGTAGTCCACATCTCAATAAATCTCAGGATCTCTGGGAATCGAACCCGCAGTCCACGAACACAGCAAGTAAAGGAATACACAGAAAGAAGTATAATATGCTTAACTATAACTTCGCCGATAAACAACGCCAGCGATTACCAAGAAAACTCAAGTAAGACGATTAGGCAACTAGACAGTTAAATACTACCTAATCATGCTTTTCTAACTGCTACCGGGTGAAAATATCGAATTTAACAGCTAAAAACAGGAATATCACTCATCGAACATTTTAAATAAAGTATGTGTTCAACAACCAGCGCATGCACACGCCCGTCACCTTGCGTACAAGGCATTTAAAGTATCACATAATATCCTAGGGGTGAAAGTCCCCCACACGAGGTTAGACAAGCCACTTACCTAAATTCCGGTACAAAACCGCTAAGAAATAACCCTCTTGCCGCGAATGTCGGCCTCCACAAGCGTAGTATCTAATAAAAATCAATATAATCACATCAAAATAGGCCAATTGGGCATTACCCAATCAAAATAACTCAAAATACACCAAAACCCACAAGTTGCCAAAACCCGACTTTCGGTACGCTTATCGAAAAATCACGAAAATTATATATTCGGGTTCCTTATCTCAATACGTGTCTAAGCATATAAGATTTACCAAATTCGGACTCCATTTACCCATTCAAAACCTTGATTTTCTAAAGTTCAAGCCTAGGGCTAAATCCTCCATAAATTACCCCAAATTCCTCCATTTTCATGATATAATTGCATAATATTACCAATACTAATCATAAGATGAGTCCATAGTTGATTACCTGATGATTTCCCTTGAATCTCCCTCAAAAATTGCCCAAATCGCCTCTTAAGCCGAGACCCCAATGTGAAATGTTTTTTTTTTTTTGAAATTTTATAACTTCTGATACAATTAATCTTCTGCGATTTTCGCTTCTGCGGACTAGTTTCCGCTTCTGCGGATCCGCTTCCGCGACATTTTGTCGCTTCTGCGAAGCCCAGGCCTGGCTGGCCCATTCCGTTTCTGCGAGCCTAAAGCCGTTTCCACGAGGCCGCTCCTGCGGAACTCTCCGCTCCTACGAACAGCAGTCCGCTTCTGCGGACTCGCCTAAGCGGAGGCTGGTCCGCTTCTGCGAAATTCCCCAACTCGTCTCCTGACCGCTTTTGTGGTCCTCATCCTCGCACCTGCAATGCCGCTTATGCGGACAAGGACCGCCCCTGCGCTCCACTCTGCTTCCGCGCTCCAATTTCCGCTTCAGCGGACTCGCCTCTGCGGTTCCATTTCCGCAGGGGCGAAAACAACAGAGGTAGAATTCCTAAACCTGCAATTTCCATGATTTTCTCCCGTTTAACCATCCGAAACCACCCCGAGGCCCCCGGGACCTTATCCAAACACACCAACACATCCTAATACCTTATTCGAACTTGTTCCAATCCTCAAAACACGTCTAACAACATCAAAACCCATAATTCATATCAAATTCAAGCCTAAATTTCTTAAAACTTTCCGAATTGCACATACGATCTAAAACCCGACCAGACGATGTCCAAATGACCTGAAAATTTGCGGACATATCCAAAATCACATAACAAAGCTACAGAAATTGTCGGAATTCCATTCTGACTCCCGGATCAAAATCTCACCTATCGTTTGGATTCGCCAAAATTTCAACCTTCGGCATTTCAAGCCTAATTGAGCTACGGACCTCCAAAATACATTCCAAACGCGCTCCCAACGCCGAAATCACTTAACGGAGCTAATGGAACCATCGGATTTCCATTCCGAGATCGTCTTAACACTGTTCCGGCTACAGACCATTTTCTAGCTTTAAAGCTCTCATTTAGGGACTAAGTGTCCCAAAATACTCCAAATTTCAGAACCGACTCTCCCGGCAAACCACAATAGCAGAAATGAACTTAGGGAAACAGTTAAATTGGGGATTGGGGCGTAATTTTTTCTAAAATGACCGGCCGGGTCATTACATCTTCCCACACTTAAAAGATTCGTTCGTCCTCGAACGAGCATAGAAAATATACCTGGAGTAGTGAAAAGATGAGGGTACCGGCTGCGCATATCCTGATCAGTCTCCCAAGTCGCCTCCTCGGCCGGTTGGCCCCGCCACTGAACATTTACCGAAGCGATGTTCTTTGACCTTAGCTTTCTGACCTGCCTGTCTAGAATGGCTACTGGCTCCTCAACATAAGACAGATCCTTGTCTAGCTGAACAGAAGTGAAATCCAACACATGCGACGGGTCACCATGGTACCTCCGGAGCATAGAGACATGAAATACAGGATGGACTCCGGCTAGGCTGGGAGGTAAGGCCAACTCATAAGCAACCTCCCCAACATGCCTCAAAATCTCAAAAGGGCCAATAAATCTAGGACTCAGCTGGGCACATTAGCCTGATATAATCTGAAGATATTCCCTCTTGTTCAAACAATTAAGTCTTAGAGCCTAATTCCAACATCCGAAATTCTGTGTCAGGCTTGTTTTCATCAAGAGATCACTCAATATTGCTTAAACGTCGTCCCCAAACATGACTGCATAACCTTACAACACAAAATCCACAGGACCACGATAATATTTTATGATCAAATTAGCCAAAAATTCAACGAATCAGATGCTCCCATCACACCTCATTATCTACATAGGTCTCGTTCCAACTTTTACAATACTGATACGATGGAAGAGATGTGTCGATATCCATAACCAACTACCGAATCAACAATTCATTGGGTCTATACTCCTGACAAGATCCATTACCTTGTCCTAAACCAGAGGATGATCCTTTCCTCTATAATATACTTCATATAATCAATATGCACTGACCCCAAATCACATAATCTCATCTCACCCAGTACGAATGTCACGACCCTAGTTCACCAATTGTGAACATGTCGTGATGGCACCCAGTCCCCCCGACTAGGTAAGCCTAACACGTTGCGGAATCTATAAATTATAAATACTTAAATAAGAAACAACGGAAAATAACATAAAAGGTAAGTAATCCATGCCGCTTGGCACATACATCCGTCACACAATAAATAAAACACTACCAAGATCCGGAACCCCACGGTAACACAGACTAAAAGAGAAATACAATTGTGGCTCTATGTGTAAAGAGTATCTAACAACGAAATGAAGAAAAATGTCAACTAGTAATACTAGAATAGAAGGGAAGCCTCCAGATCCGCGGACGTAGCAGATCATACCTCGAAGTCTCCCAGAAAGCTGCAGAATCACCTAGTACGAGCCTGCTCTGATGTACCTGGATCTGCACAACAAAAGTGTGCAGAAGAGTAGCATGAGTACACCACAACGGTACTCAGTAAGTGCCAAGCCTAACCTCGATGGAGTAGTGACGAGGAAGGTCAGGGCCCTACTGAGAAACAATAATAATATGATGATAACAAAATAAACAGTTTAACAGATAATAACAATAATTTCCGAAATAACAACATTACGATGTTTACTGAAACTGTCTACAATCAAGCTAATGACAAATAACCAACTCAAATAAACGAATCCAGGATCTGTGGGAATTGAACCCATAGTCCCATTCTCAGTACCCCTGGGTCTCCGGGAATCGAACCCGCAGCCCATGTCTCAATAATATCTCAATAACTCAGGATCTCCGGGAATCGAACCCGCAGTCCCTACCAATAAGTCAGGATCTCGGGAATCGAACCCGTAGTCCACATTTCAATAATCTCAAGATCTCGGGAATCGAACCCGTAGTCCACATTTCAATAATATCATGATCTCGAGAATCGAACCCGTAGTCCACATTTCAATAATATCAGGATCTCAGGAATCGAACCCGTAGACCATATTTCAATAATCTCAGGATCTCGGGAATCGAACCCGTAGTCCACATTTCAATAATATCAGGATCTCGGGAATCGAACCCGTAGTCCACATTTCAATAATATCAGGATCTCGGGAATCGAACCCGTAGTCCACATTTCAATAATATCAGGATCTCGGGAATCGAACCCGTAGTCCACATTTCAATAATATCAGGATCTCGGGAATCGAACTCGTAGTCTATAACCACAGCAAGTAAAGGAATACACAGAGAGAAGTATAATATGCCTAATGATAACTTCGCCGATGAATAGCGCCAGCGATTACCAAGAAAACTCAAGTAAGTCAATTAAGCAACTAGACAGTTAGATTCTATCTAATCATGCTTTTCTAACTACTACCGGGTAGGAATATGGAATTTAACAGCTAAAAATAGTAATATCACTCATTGAACATTTTGAGTAAAGTATGTGTTCAACAACCAGCGCATGTACACGCCCGTCACCTCACGTACAAGGCATTTAAAGTATCACAATAATATCCTAGGGGTGAAAGTCCCCCACACGAAGTTAGACAAGCCACTTACCTCAATTCCGGTACAAAACCGCTAAGTAATAACCCTCTTGCCACGAATGTCGGCCTCCACAAGTGTAGAATCTGATAAAAATCAATAGAACCACATCAAAATAGGCCAATTGGGCATTACCCAATCAAATTAACTCAAAATTCATCAAAACCCACAAGTTGCCAAAACCCGACTTTCGGTACGCTTATCGAAAAATCACGACAATTATATATTCGGGTTCCTTATCTCAATACGAGTCCGTGCATATAAAATTTATCGAAATCGGACTCCGTTAGCCCATTCAAATCAAAGGTTTTCTAAAGGTTTTGGTCTAGGGTGAAAACCCCATTAATTACCCCAAATTCCTCCATTTTCATGAAAAACTTGCATAATATTATCAACAACCATCATAATTGGAGTCCATAATTGATTACCTGAAGAAACCCCTTGAATCTGTAAGCCTAACACGTTGCGGAATCTATAAATTATAATTACTTAAATAAGAAACAGCGGAAAATAACATAAAAGATATGTAATCCGTGCCACTTGGCACATACATCCGTCACACAATGAATAAACACTACCAAGATCCGGAACCCCACGGTAACACAGACTAAAAGGGAAATACAACTGTGGCTCTACGTGAAAAGAGTATCTAACAACGAAATGAAGAAAAATGTCAACTAGTAATACTAGAATAGAAGGGAAGCCTCCGGATCCGCGGACGTAGCGGATCATACCTCGAAGTCTCCCAGAAAGCTGCAGAATCACCTAGTACGAGCCTGCTCTGATGTACCTGGATCTGCACAACAAAAGTGTGCAGAAGAGTAGCATGAGTACACCACGGCGGTACTCAGTAAGTGCCAAGCCTAACCTCGATGGAGTAGTGACGAGGTAGGTCGGGGCCCTATTGAGAAACAATAATATAATGATGAAAACAAAATAAACAGTTTAAATGATAATAATTTCCGAAATAACAACATTATGATAATTACTGCAACTGTCTACGATTAAGCTAACAACAAATAACCAACTCAAATAAACAAATCCAGGATCCGTGGGAATTGAACCCACAGTCCCATTCTCAGTACCTCTGGGTCTCCGGAATCGAACCCGCAGCCCATGTCTCAATAATATCTCAATAACTCAGGATCTCCGGGAATCGAACCCGCAGTCCACAAACAATATCACTCCGGGTCTCTGGGAATCGAACCCACAGCCCTGGGATCTCCGGGAATTGAACCCGCAGTCCACATCTCAATAATATATCAATAGCGCAGGATCTCCGGGAATCGAACCCGCAGTCCATATCTCAATAATATATCAATAGCGCAGGATCTCCGGGAATCGAACCCGCAGTCCATATCTCAATAACTCAGGATCTCCGGGAATCGAACCCGCAGTCCACAAACAATATCACTCCGGGTCTCTGGGAATCGAACACACAGCCCTGGGATCTCCGGGAATTGAACCCGCAGTCCACCAACACATCAAACAAAGAAAACACACAGAGAGAATATAATATGTTAAATTACAACTTCACCGAAATTAGTGCCAACAATTTATCAAGAGTTCAAGTAAATCAACTAGGCAATTAAACATGTTGAATCCTAGCTAATCATGCTTTTCTAAGTAATACCGGGTAATGGTAACGCTTTTTATCAGCTAAGAGCAGGAATATCACTAATCAGACAATTCAAGTAAAGTGTGTGTTACAACAACCAGCGCATGTACACGCTCGTCACCTCGCGTACAAGGCATTTAAACTATGACATAATATCCTAGGGGTGAAAGTTCCCCCACACGAGGTTAGACAAGCCACTTACCTCAATTCCGGTACAAAAACCGCTAAGTAATAACCCTCTTGCCACGAATGTCGGCCTCCACAAGTGTGGTATCTGATAAAATCAATAGAATCACGTCAAAATAGGCCAATTGGGCATTACCCAATCAAAATAACTCAAAATTCACCAAAACCCACAAGTTGCCAAAACCCGACTTCCGGTACGCTTATCGAAAAATCACGAAAAATATATATTCGGGTTCCTTATCTCAATACGAGTCTGTGCATATAAAATTTATCGAAATCGGACTCCGTTTGCCCATTCAAATCAAAGATTTTCTAACATTTAGGCCTAGGGCTCAAACCCACCTTTAATCTTCCAATTTCAGTGAAATAATCATGGATTTCATGATAAACCAACGAATTAAGGTTAAGAAACTTACCCCCGATGATTTCCCGGTGATATCCCAGCGTTTCCCCTTCAAAAACCTCTCTTGGAGCTCAAAAATGGCGTTTTTGTGTATGGGGTCGCGGCTGAAATGTTTCTGGACTTAAGTCACTGCCAGACATTTTTACTCTATGCGATCGCATGATCCCTGTTGCGATCGCATAGAACAAATTTTGACCCTCGCCAAACTACTCTATGCGATCGCATAGACCTCAATGCGATCGCAATGCTTACCGAAATATAACTATGCGATCGCATGCCCTGCTCCGCGATCGCATAGAACAAAAGCTGGACCCGGGACCCCTCTTCTCTATACACTATGCGATCGCATAGGACAGTACGCGATCGCATAGAACAACTTTCCAGAACTATGCGATCGCATGATACCTCCCGCGATCGCATAGAACAAATTTCCAGAACTATGCGATCGCATATCCATTCCCGCGATCGCATAGAACAAATTCTTGGCCTCTCCAAAACCTTCTATGCGATCGCATTAGCCCATTGCGATCGCATAGAGCATTCGTCTGCAGCACACACCAGCAGTTAACAGCATTTCCAAAATGCAAGAAATAGCCCGATTTGACCCCCGGATTCATCCCGAGACCCCCGGGATCCCAACGAAAACCATCAACCTATTCCAAAACATGATACGAACTTATTCTAATCATCAAAACATGTCTAACAACATCAAAACCCATAATTCTCATCGAATTCAAGCCTAAATTTCTTAAAACCTTCCGAATTGCATATTCGATCAAAAACCCGACCAAACGACGTCCGAATGACCTGAAAATTTGCGGACATATCCAAATTCACATAACGAAGCTACAGAAATTGTCGGAATTCCATTCCGACCCCCGGAACAAAATCTCACCTATCGTTCGGATTCGCCAAAATTTCAACCTTCGGCATTTCAAGCCTAATTGAGCTACGGACCTCCAAAATATATTCCGAACGCGCTCCCAACCCCGAAATCACCTAACGGAGCTAATGGAACCATCGGATTTCTGTTCCGAGATCGTCTTAACACTGTTCCGGCTACGGACCGTTTTCTAGTTTCAAAGCTCTTATTTAGGGACTAAGTGTCCCAAAATGCTCAAATTTTCGGAACCGACTCTCCCGGCAACCCACAATAGCAGAAATGAGCTTAGGGGAACAGTTAAATTAGGGATTGGGGCGTAAATTTCTAAAACGACCGGTCGGGTCGTTACATCTTCCCACACTTAAAGATTCGTTCGTCCTCGAACGAGCATAGAAAACATACCTGGAGTAGTGAAAAGATGAGGGTACTGGCTGCGCATATCCTGTTTGGTCTCCCAAGTCGCCTCCTCGACCGGCTGGCCCCGCCACTGAACCTTTACCGAAGCGATGTTCTTTGACCTTAGCTTTCTGACTTGTCTGTCTAGAATGGCTATTGGCTCCTCAACATAAGACAGGTCCTTGTCTAGCTGAACAGATGTAAAATCCAACACGTGCGACGGGTCACCATGGTATCTCCGGAGCATGGAGACATGAAATACGGGGTGAACTCCGGCTAGGCGGCTGGGAGGTAAGGACAACTCATAAGCAACCTCCCCAACACGCCTCAAAATCTCAAAAGGGCCAATAAATCTAGGACTCAGCTTCCCTTTCTTCCCAAACCTCATAACGCCCTTCATGGGCGAGACTCGACGCAGAACCCGCTCACCAACCATAAATGTCACATCGCGAACCTTCTTGTCCGCATAACTCTTCTCTCTGGACTGGGCTGCACGAAGTCTATCCTAAATGACCTTGACCTTGTCCATTGCATCCCTGAACCATATCAGTACCTAGTAACCTGGCCTCGCCCGGCTCAAACCAACCCACGGGAGACCCGCACCTCCTACCATATAGGGCCTCGTACGGTGCCATCTGAATACTAGACTGGTAGCTGTTGTTATAAGCAAACTCCGCCGGTGGCAAGAAGTGATCCCATGAACCTCCAAACTCAATCACGCACGCACGGAGCATATCCTCCAAAATCCGAATAGTGCGCTCGGACTGCCCATCAGTCTGGGGGTGAAATGCTGTGCTCAGCTCCACCCGAGTACCTAACTCCTGCTGTACAGCTCTCCAGAACCGTGAAGTGAACTGAGTGCCTCTATCTGAAATGATAGAAACTGGAATACCATGCAGCCGAACTATCTCCTTGATATAGATCTCCGCCAGTCGCTCCGATGAATAAGTAGTGCTCACCGGTATAAAATGGGCGGACTTGTTCAGCCGATCCACAATAACCCAAATAGAATCAAACTTCCTAATAGTCCGTGGAAGCCCAGATACAAAGTCCATGGTGATGCGCTCCCATTTCCACTCTGGAATCTCAATCCGCTGCATCAATCCACCCGGGCGCTGATGCTCATACTTCACCTGCTGGCGGTTGAGGCATCTAGAAACATAATCAACTATATCCCTCTTCATCCGCCTCCACCAGTAATGCTGTTTCAAGTCCTGATACATCTTCGCGGCACCCGGATGGATGGAATACCGCGAACTATGGGCCTCTGCTAGAATCAGCTCTCGAAGATCATCTACATTGGGCACACAGATACGCCCCTGCATCCTCATAACTCCATCATCCCCGATGGTAACATCTCGAGCATCACCACGCCGAACTCTATCCCGAAGGACAAGCAAATGAGGGTCGTCGAACTGACGCTCCCTGATGCGGTCAAATAGAGAAGACCGAGAAACCACACAAGCTAGAACCCGGCCGGGCTCCGAAAGATCCAGTCTAACAAACTGCCTGGCCAAAGCCTGAACATCCATCGCCATAGGCCTCTCTGAAGCTGGTAGATATGCTAAACTCCCCAAACTCTCCGCCCGACGACTCAAGGCATCAGCAACCACATTAGCCTTGCCCGGATGATAGAGAATAGTAATATCATAGTCCTTCAGTAGTTCCAACCATCTCCTCCGACGCATATTCAGGTCCTTCTGCTTAAGCAAGTGCTGCAAGCTCCGGTGATCAGTGTAGATCTCAGAAGGAACCCCATATAAATAATGACGCCAAATTTTCAAGGCGTGAACAATGGCGGCTAGCTCCAAATCATGAACAGGGTAATTCTTCTCATGCACCTTCAGCTGTCTCGACGCGTAGGCAATCACCCTACCGTCCCGCATCAATACCGCACCGAGTCCAACTCGTGAGGCATCACAATATACAGTATAGGACCCCGAACCTGTAGGCAACATCAATATAGGGGCCGAAGTCAAAGCTGTCTTGAGCTTCTGAAAGCTCGCCTCACACTCGTCTGTCCACTGAAAAGGGGCACACTTTTGGGTCAATCTAGTCATAGGTGCTGCAATCGAAGAGAACCCCTCTACGAAACGACGGTAGTAGCCCGCCAAACCAAGGAAACTGCGAATCTCAGTAGCGGAGGAGGGTCTGGGCCAACTCTGCACGGCCTCCACCTTCCTCGGATCTACTCGAATACCATCACTCGACACCACGTGGCCCAAAAATGCCACCGAACTCAACCAAAATTCACATTTAGAGAACTTGGCATAAAGCTGCTTCTCCCTCAGAATCTGAAGCACTATCCTCAAATGTTGCTCGTGCTCTTCCCGGCTCCGAGAATATACTAGAATATCATCAATGAAGACAATCACGAACGAGTCCAGATAAGGCCTGAACACACTGTGCATCAAATGCATAAATGCTGCCGGGGCATTAGTCAACCCAAAAGACATCACGAGGAACTCATAGTGACCATACCGGGTCCTGAAGGCAGTCTTCGGGATATCTGGCTCCCGAATCTTCAGGTGGTGATACCCAGAGCGCAAATCAATCTTAGAAAACACATGTGCGCCCTGTAACTGGTCAAATAAATCATCAATACGGGGCAAAGGATACCGGTTCTTCACTGTAACCTTATTCAGCCGACGATAGTCAATACACATACGCATAGAACCGTCCTTTTTCTTCACAAACAATACAGGAGCACCCCAAGGCGAAACACTGGGTCGAATAAAACCCTTGCCCAATAACTCCCGTAACTAATCTTTCAACTTCTTCAACTCAGGAGAAGCCATCCGGTATGGTGGAATAGAAATGGGCTGAGTGCCCGGAAACAAATCAATAGCAAAATCTATGTCTCTGTCGGGCGGCATGCCCGAAGATCAGCTGGAAATACATCAGCAAAGTCACGTACCACAGGAACGGAATCAATAGAGGGAGGGTCAATACTGACGTCCCGCACATAGGCAAGATAAGCAGCACACCCCTTCTCAACCATACGCTGAGCTCTGAGAAAAGAAATAACACGGCTAGGGGTGTGATCTAGAGTACCACTCCACTCAATACGTGGAATGCCTGGCATAGCCAGCGTCACGGTCTTGGCGTGACAATCAAGAATAGCATAATGGGGCGACAACCAGTCCATGCCCAGAATAATATCAAAATCGACCATCCCAAGCAGCAATAGATCCGCTCTGGTCTCAAAATCACAAATGGTAATCAAACACGACCGATATACGCGGTCCACAGCTAAAGAATCACCCACCGGAGTGGAAACATAAATGGGGGCACTCAAAGAATCCCGAGGCACACCCAGATGAGAAGCTAAGTAAGAAGACACATATGAAAAAGTGGAACCAGGGTCGAATAGAACCGATGCCTCCCCGTGACTAACCAGAATAATACCTGTGATAACAGAGTCAGATGCAACAGCCGCAGCGCGATCAGGAATAGCATAGAATCTGGCCTGTCCCCCCTCTCGAGGGCGGCCTCTGGAACCCTGACCCCCGCCCCTGGCTGGCTGGGCAGGTGGAGTGGAAGCTGGGGCTGGAATGATAGCCTGCTGGCCCTGAGAACTACACGGATGCTGTGATGACTGATGAGGGGCTCCTCTCCTGCGCCCGGGGCACTCCCTAACCAGGTGGAGAGTATCCCCGCACTCAAAACAAGCTCTAGGAGGACACGGTGGCGGTGACTGACCGGCCTCACCCCCACTAGTCTGACCCCTAGAAGGACCCCGCGCAGGAGGAGCACTGGAAACTGGGGGAGCATAATAAGGCTTCTGAGGTGCTGGAAGACCTGGAGTACTACCGGCTGCGGGCAATGCTGAGTGAACTGGTCGACCGGAATAACCCCTGCCAAAACGACCGGCTGATGAAGTGCGGGCACCAGAGAAATGGCCCGACTCACGAGACCTCTTGGCCTCTCTCTCTCTCCGCTCTCTAGGGAGCATACTCTCGATCCTCTTGGCAATGCTAACTGCCTGCTGATAAGATATATCTGTCTCCAACTCTCTGGCCATGCTGGATCGGATAGGCGGAATCGGGCCCTCAATAAATCTCCGCACTCTCTCCCGAACCGTGGCTACCAAGGCCGGTGCATGCCTGGCCAGACGGGTGAAACTGATGGCATACTCCGATACTGACATGGAGCCCTGTCGCAATCTCTCAAACTCCGAGCGCCAAGAATCCCTAAGGCTCTGGGGAACAAACTCCGTCAAAAACAGATTTGAAAACTGCGTCCAGGTCAACGAAGCGGACTCCTCCGGACTATCCAACTCATACGTGCGCCACCAATCATAAGCGGTCCCACGAAACTGAAACGTAGTGAAGGAAACCCCGCTGGTCTCCACAATCCCCATGGTACAAAGAATACGATGACACTCCTCCAAAAAACCGAATGCATCATTGTAGCCAAACCACTGAACACTAGAGGATCATATTTCTTGAACCTCTCCAATCTACGCCGCTCGTCCTCGGAGGCAGCTGGCCAACCTCCGGGTTGTGCTGGGGCGGCAGGAGGCATAACAAAAATCTCTGGAACCTGTCCCACTGGCACTCGCTGCTCAGGTGTAGCGGCTGCAGGAGTCTGGGCCCCTCCCCCGGCCTGAGATGTAGATGGAGTGAGAGGGAGCAACCCTGCCTGAGCTAAAGTGATATACATACTCATGAACTGGGCCAGGGTCTCCTGTAGTGCTGGAGTAGTAGCAGCTGTAGTCGGTGTACCAGGTGCGTGCGCTCCAACCTGGTCTACCGGTGGCACCTCAGCGGCAGCGCGCGATGGTGCCGTGGCTGCACCTCGGGCGCGTCCTCGTCCTCTACCTCGGCCCCGGCCTCTGACGGCAGCAACAGGGGGCGCGGGTACCTGATCATCGCGGTTAGCTCGTGTCCTCACCATCTGTGAGAGAATAGAAAGCAATAGTTTAGATTTTTGATGCCAAAAATGTCGCACGACAAGGAATCCAAAAGAAATGAAGAGTTTCCTAAACAGTTACATAGCCCCTCGTAGATAAATACGGACGTCTCCGTATCGATCAGCGAGACTCTAAGTAACCGGTCTGTGTCCCGTGACTCCTATGAACCTAGAGCTCTGATACCAACTTGTCACGACCCTAGTTCACCAATTGTGAACATGTCGTGATGGCACCCGGTCCCCACGACTAGGTAAGCCTAACACGTTGCGGAATATACAGGTTATAAATACTTAAATAAGAAACAGCGGAAAATAACATAAAAGATATGTAATCCGTGCCACTTGGCACATACATCCGTCACACAATGAATAAACACTACCAAGATCCGGAACCCCATGGTAACACAGACTAAAAGGGAAATACAACTGTGGCTCTACGTGAAAAGAGTATCTAACAACGAAATGAAGAAAAATGTCAACTAGTAATACTAGAATAGAAGGGAAGCCTCCGGATCCGCGGACGTAGCAGGTCATACCTCGAAGTCTCCCAGAAAGCTGCAGAATCACCTAGTATGAGCCTCCTCTGATGTACCTGGATCTGCACAACAAAAGTGTGCAGAAGAGTTGCATGAGTACACCACGGCGGTACTCAGTAAGTGCCAAGCCTAACCTCGATGGAGTAGTGACGAGGTAGGTCAGGGCCCTACTGAGAAACAATAATATAATGATGAAAACAAAATAAACAGTTTATATGATAATAAGTTCCGAAATAACAATATTATGATAATTACTGCAACTGTCTACGATTAAGCTAACAACAAATAACCAACTCAAATAAACAAATCCAGGATCCGTGGGAATTGAACCCACAGTCCCATTCTCAGTACCTCTGGGTCTCCGGGAATCGAACCCGCAGCCCATGTCTCAATAATATCTCAATAACTCGGGATCTCCGGAAATCGAACCCGCAGTCCTTACCAGTAATTCAGCATCTTGGGAATCGAACCCGTAGTCCACATTTCAATAAATTGAACCCGCAGTCCACATCTCAATAATATATCAATAGCGCAGGATCTCCGGGAATCGAACCCGCAGTCCATATCTCAATAATATATCAATAGCGCAGGATCTCCGGGAATCGAACCCGCAGTCCATATCTCAATAACTCAGGATCTCCGGGAATCGAACCCGCAGTCCACAAACAATATCACTCCGGGTCTCCGGGAATCGAACCCACAGCCCTGGGATCTCCGGGAATTGAACCCGCAGTCCACCAACACATCAAATAAAGAAAACACACAGAGAGAATATAATATGTTAAATTACAACTTCACCGAAATTAGTGCCAATAATTTATCAAGAGTTCAAGTAAATCAACTAGGCAATTAAACATGTTGAATCCTAGCTAATCATGCTTTTCTAAGTAATACCGGGTAATGGTAACGCTTTTTATCAACTAAGAGCAGGAATATCACTAATCGGACAATTCAAGTAAAGTGTGTGTTACAACAACCAGCGCATGTACACGCCCGTCACCTCGCGTACAAGGCATTTAAACTATCACATAATATCCTAGGGGTGAAAGTTCCCCCACACGAGGTTAGACAAGCCACTTACCTCAATTCCGGTACAAAACCGCTAAGTAATAACCCTCTTGCCACGAATGTCGGCCTCCACAAGTGTAGTATCTGATAAAATCAATAGAATCACGTCAAAATAGGCCAATTGGGCATTACCCAATCAAAATAACTCAAAATTCACCAAAACCCACAAGTTGCCAAAACCCGACTTCCGGTACGCTTATCGAAAAATCACGAAAAATATATATTCGGGTTCCTTATCTAATTACGAGTCTGTGCATATAAAATTTATCGAAATCGGACTCCGTTTGCCCATTCAAATCAAAGATTTTCTAACATATAGGCCTAGGGCTCAAACCCACCTTTAATCTTTCAATTTCAGTGAAATAATCATGGATTTCATGATAAACCAACGAATTAAGGTTAAGAAACTTACCCCCGATGATTTCCCGGTGATATCCCAGCGTTTCCCCTTCAAAAACCTCTCTTGGAGCTCAAAAATGGCGTTTTTGTGTATGGGGTCGCGGCTGAAATGTTTCTGGACTTAAGTCACTGCCAGACATTTTTACTCTATGCGATCGCATGATCCCTGTTGCGATCGCATAGAACAAATTTTGACCCTCGCCAAACTACTCTATGCGATCGCATAGACCTCAATGCGATCGCAATGCTTACCGAAATATAACTATGCGATCGCATGCCCTGCTCCGCGATCGCATAGAACAAAAGCTGGACCTGGGACCCCTCTTCTCTATACACTATGCGATCGCATAGGACTGTACGCGATCGCATAGAACAACTTTCCAGAACTATGCGATCGCATATCCATTCCCGTGATCGCATAGAACAAATTCTTGGCCTCTCCAAAACCTTCTATGCGATCGCATTAGCCCATTGCGATCGCATAGAGCACTCGTCTGCAGCACACACCAGCAGTTAACAGCATTTCCAAAATGCATGAAATAGCCCGATTGGACCCCCGGATTCATCCCGAGACCCCGGGATCCCAACGAAAACCACCAACCTATTCCAAAACATGATACGAACTTATTCTAATCATCAAAACACGTCTAACAACATCAAAACCCATAATTCTCATCGAATTCAAGCCTAAATTTCTTAAAACCTTCCGAATTGCATATTCGATCAAAAACCCGACCAAACGACGTCCGAATGACCTGAAAATTTGCGGACATATCCAAAATCACATAACGAAGCTACAGAAATTGTCGGAATTCCATTCCGACCCCCGGATCAAAATCTCACCTATCGTTCGGATTCACCAAAATTTCAACCTTCGGCATTTCAAGCCTAATTGAGCTATGGACCTCCAAAATATATTCCGAACGCGCTCCCAACCCCGAAATCACCTAACGGAGCTAATGGAACCATCGGATTTCCGTTCCGAGATTGTCTTAACACTGTTCCGGCTACGGACCATTTTCTAGTTTCAAAGCTCTTATTTAGGGACTAAGTGTCCCAAAATGCTCAAATTTTCGGAACCGACTCTCCCGGCAACCCACAATAGCAGAAATGAGCTTAGGGGAACAGTTAAATTAGGGATTGGGGCGTAAATTTCTAAAACGACCGGTCGGGTCGTTACAAAAACAATCATAATTGGAGTCCATAATTGATTACCTGAAGAAACCCCTTGAATCTCCCTTCAAAATCGCCCAAATCGCCCCTTAAGCCGAGCCCTCAAAGTTTGTAAATGTTTCTAAAATTTCTAACTTCTGACATAATTAACTCCCTGCGATTTCCGCTTTTGCGGACAAAATTCCGCTTCTGCGGATCCGCTTCCGCGACATTTTGTCGCTTTTGCGAAGCCTAGGCCTGGCTGGCCCAATCCGCTTCTGCGAGAAAAGGACCGCTTCCGCGCGTCCGCTTCCGCGATTGGACAACCGCTCCTGCGAGCCTTCCCGCTTCTGCGATCAGTGGTCCGCTTCTGCGGACTCGCTTAAGCGGATTTCCCCTCCGCTCCTGCGGTTCTCACTCCCCGACCCAAGGTCACTTCTGCGACGAGTCTTCCGCACCCGCGACTCCGCTTCAGCGGAAAGGAATCCGCCTATGCGAACCCAGGCGCTCCTGCGCCCCAAGTTCCGCTCCTGCGGGCTCGCCTCTGCGGTCCCCTTTCCGCAGGGGCGAAAATGATAGAACAGAAGGCCCAACCTGCAATTTTCCATGTTTTCCTTCCGTTTAACCATCCGAAACCACCCCGAGGCCCCCGGGACCTCATCCAAACACACAACCACATCCTAATACCTTATTCGAACTTGTTCCAATCCTCAAAACGCACCTATCAACATCAAAACCCATAATTCACATCGAATTCAAGCCTAAATTTCTTAAAACTTTCCGAATTGCACATTCGATCTAAAACCCGACCAAACGACGTCCGAATGACCTGAAAATTTGCGGACATATCCAAAATCACATAACAAAGCTACAAAAATTGTCGGAATTCCATTTCGACCCCCGGATCAAAATCTCACCTATCGTTCGGATTCGCCAAAATTTCAACCTTCGGCATTTCAAGCCTAATTGAGCTACGGACCTCCAAAATACATTCCAAATGCGCTCCCAACCCCGAAATCACCTAACGGAGCTAATGAAACCATCGGATTTCCGTTGCGAGATCGTCTTAACACTGTTCCGGCTATGGTCCATTTTCTAGCTTCAAAGCTCTTATTTAGGGACTAAGTGTCCCAAAATGCTCAAATTTTCAGAACCGACTCACCCGGTAACCCACAATAGTAGAAATGAACTTAGGGGAATAGTTAAATTAGGGATTGGGGCGTAGTTTTCTAAAACAACCGGTCGGGTCGTTACAACGAACTGCTCAGGCGATAAGCCACATCAGACATAATCAAAAGTCCCACAAGATGACACATTGTGCTAGTAGGCTATTAATTCGTACGTGGTACAAAATGAAGGCGAACACTAGAGAGAACTATTCAACTCTCACACTATCATGGACCTCCTCAGAAAATTAGGAAACAGAACACATGAAAGTAGTTATAGATACTAAACATCACACTGTTGCGGCGTGCAACCCGATCCCAACAATATAACCATGGCGGCGTGCCACCCGGTCCCAACAATATAACCATGGCGGCGTGCCACCCGATCCCAACAATATAACCATGGCGACGTGCCACCCGGTCCCAACAATATAACCATGGCGGCGTGCCGCCCGATCCCAACAATATAACCATGATGGCATGCCACCCGATCCAAATATAAAACTCACACAAGGAGCCATACGTCGAGCTGAATAGCTCATCACATCAAATTACTGAATATCGATCATAAGCATACTAAGGTGCATGATATCAGTCACAAGGAAACATATAGCGCCATAGGCTACAAACTCAAGCACAACTGAGGTGCGATATAAGATCTGAGTCTCGAGAGCCATCATGTTCATATAACATCACCGCTGAGTGGAGCCTCAACCCATAAGGAACTTACCAAGCCGTCTCACACTCATACGGCGCAATATATCTTTACATGAATTAACTAACCGCGAAATAAGACCGCGACTATCCATCTACAAAGGGCGCATTGCTGGAAGAAACACAACCGGCCTAATGCAAGGCTCACTTCCACATTTAAATCTATCCACCGACCTTAAGTCTATCCTGGTCGTGCCAAGCTAAGTCAATAATATTTCACAGGTCTATAACCCAATAAGCAGAGTGCCCTCCAACATAAATTGTCAATTGAACAATATCACCAAAATCATCATACTTGGTTTAAATTTCTAACCAATCAAGTGACTACGAGTCACACCTATGCAATCTTCTTATGGGTCAAGCTCCCACTATCTTCTGAATAATTAAACGGGCCTGCATATTCAACCTACCGGCTGTACTAACACCGAAAAGCGATCAGGAGTCCCTAACTAGGATGCAAAGCCTTTCTCACAGAACACCAATCTCAAATGATACTGATGTTAATACCCATCTTACTCAAAACACTGAAACTCCTTTTCCCTGCTCATCCGAGCTCTTTATATCACATTCATTGACCAAACTGTGACCTTGGTCCTTACTTCAAATTTCATACTACTTACTGCACATCACGTGCCGATATACGATAGACACAATTTCCATCATAGCTCTAGAACTGACGATAGACTAATACTTCATCACATAATACTTTCCATTTAGCTCACTGCAGGAGAACTACAACAACATACGG
Organism: Nicotiana noctiflora; assembly: GCA_032618575.1. Classification (NCBI taxonomy): domain Eukaryota; kingdom Viridiplantae; phylum Streptophyta; class Magnoliopsida; order Solanales; family Solanaceae; genus Nicotiana; species Nicotiana noctiflora. The sequence continues at coordinate 155,912 of JASVEL010006795.1, forward strand.
CGAATTCTCATAACCATCGAATATGTCAATCTCTAAGTAGTGGTCCAAGCCACCATAACCTTTCCCGAGATCTGCCTACTCATAACAGGCCCTTAACAGAAGAATAATTCAAAATAACATCAATCACTGCAGCCGACAAGTCTCAAATGCACCGCCACAAATCACATGCATAATTCGATCAAGTTGCATGAACCGATTATTGACACCAATACGCCAACTCAACTATGGCTGATCAATCTACTTCCTTCCAGGTTATCCTTGATTGCCTTAGAAATGTTAATATCTTCCTTCAATACCTAACTTATTCCAACCGCACTTACCCCGAATGACCTTAAATCATGAGGCCATGCTATCTCAAGAACGACGACCATTTCATGTCTCTCAAATACTACACCACAAGTCAAAACATCATAGATCGTTTTGTGCCTTTCTTCATAAGTTGCTTCAAAAGCTTGAGCCTCAACTGTACTTATAGACTCAGAATTATCAGGCACCACACTTTACCTCTTGAATTCACTAGGACCGCTATTGAGAGCCATCCGGCCCTGACTTGCCCCAGTACGCAACCAACTCTACTGAATTTTATTACATATGAATACCCTATCGATAAAGCCCCTAACAGAACCACATCCCGCGAAGCCTGCACCTATACGAGGCATAAATCATGAATCTTTCCTCAAGTTTGAACACGAGCCAGCAAGGCTAACCATAACATGCATTCAACAATTTATATACTCAAATTACCACTCATGGCCCTTTTCCGTGGCTGCAATAACACAATAATACGTTAGTATCCAGAATTCACACAGGTAATTAACCATGCGACCCAATCTTAAGCGGTGGGACTCTCCCATTTAGCCCAAAGCCACTATTACACGACTCTCGAACACATTAGAACCATTCTCTCAAGTCATTTACTATTATTCAACTGCAACTCACTTGATCCATCGAATATAACCACATGTGCTCTATTAGCACTCTAACACCATAGGGTATGACCTCATCCCAATACAACCAAACATCTTCTCGCTCCATGCATCGAGTATTATTTACCGCGACAGCATAAGACATACTGTGATTCTCACACCTACGAAGCACCATGTAGCCTTCACCGAAATCTTCCCTACTTATAATGAAAGGTAGAATTTATTAGGGACACAGGAACATCTAAAGTCCCAACATCATGCCATACGAGCCTCAACTCTTGCCCATCCGCAAGTTTTCAAGAACTTTTTGAATAGTACCTAAATACATCGCAGGCCAAATCTGATATGACACATGACCCATAATTTGATCGTTGATAGTGAAATCCTTTCACTTGGCACGAAGCCTTAAGATACATCTTGCTAATACATGACAATAGCCTTTATCATTTGTACGTCTTCATCATAAGACAGCCCAAGACATTCGTTTGGCACATGTCCTTCTTAAGACAGTTAAACTTATATCCCCCCAGTATCTCTGCTGGCTGAATCCTTCGCTAAATAGATATCTCATATGAACCATATAGTCTTTATTACCACCAACTATCTTTAGATCTACATCCACCTTGTGATTTTACCATTGTTGTGACGATTTGGTAGTTAAGTAAACCTTCTCAAGACCGTACTTATCAATCGAATGTCGGAATCTAGTGCACCCCATGTGCACAATTGAAGATCTCTCAATTCTCTTGCATTATCGATATGGATGACACGCGGTAACAATGGTTGAGTAAATTCTTGACTCCCTTGAGATCTCTGTGTAGCGTCACGAACCGTCGGCGCATACTTGATACCGAACGCGAAATTTCAATATACGAGTGGATGCAAAAGAACATATGACATAGGCTCCAACTGAATAAATGGCGCACGATAAGGAATTCAAAGAATTGAAGAGTTTCCTAAACAGTTACATAGCCCTTCGTAGATAAATACAGACGTCTCCGTATCGATTAGCGAGAATCTAAGTAACCGGTCTACGTCCCGTGACTCCTATGAACCTAGAGCTCTGATACCAACTTGTCACGACCCTAGTTCAACAATCATGAACATGTCGTGATGGCACCCAGTCCCCACGACTAGGTAAGCCTAACACGTTGCGGAATATACAAGTTATGAACGTTAAACAAGAAATAGCGGAAAAACAATATAAATAGGAATGTAATCCGTGCCGCTTGGCACATACACTCGTCAACACACTATATAAAACACCACCAAGACCCGAAATCCCACGGGCAACACAGACGAAAAGAGAGTATGCAACTGTGGCTCTATGTGTGAAGAGTATCTAACAAAGACATGAGAGAAAAACTTCTACTAATACTATCAGAATAGAAGGAAGGCCTCCGGATCCGCGGATGTAGCAGATCATACCTCGAGGTCTTCCAATATGCTGCTGAATCACCTAATATGAGCCTGTCCCGATGTACCTGGATTTGCACAACAAAAGTGTGCAGAAGAGTAACATGAGTACACCACGGCGGTACTCGGTAAGTGCCAAGCCTAACCTCGATGGAGTAGTGACGAGGAAGGTCAAGGCCCTACTGAGAGAACAATAATATAATGATGATAACAAAAATAAACAGTTTAAATGATAATAATTTCCGAAATAACAACAATAAGATGATTACTGCAACTGTCTACAATTAAGCTAACAACAAATAACCAGCTTAATAAAACAAATCCAGGACCTGTGGGAATTGAACCCACAGTCTCATTCTCAGTACCTCTGGGTCTCCGGGAATCAAACCCACAGCCCATGTCTCAAAAATATCTCGATAACTCGGGATCTCCGGGAATCGAACCCGTAGTCCATACCAATAACTCAGGATCTCGGGAATCGAACCCGTAGTCCCTTCCAATAACTCAGGATCTCGTGAATCGAACTCGTAGCCCCTACCAATAACTCAGGATCTCGGGAATCGAACTCGTAGGCCCTACCAATAACTCAGAATCTCGGGAATCAAACCGGTAGTCCCTACCAATAACTCAGGATCTCGGGAATCGAACCCGTAGTCCACATTTCAATAAATCTCAGGATCTCCGAGAATCGAACCTGCAGTCCACAACAATACCACTCCGGGTCTCTGGGAATCGAACCCACAGCCCTGGGATCTCCGGGAATTGAACCCGCAGTCCACAGACACAACAAGTAAAGGAATACACAGAGAGAAGTATAATATGCTTAGCTATAACTTCGCTGATAAATAGCGCCAGCGATTACCAAGAAAACTCAAGTAAGACAATTAGGCAACTAGACAGTTAAATACTGCCTAATCATGCTTTTCTAACTGCTACCGGGTTAAAATATCGAATTTAACAGCTAAAAACAGGAATATCACTCATCGAACATTTTAAATAAAGTATGTGTTCAACAACCAGCGCATGCACACCCCCGTCACCTTGCGTACAAGGCATTTAAAGTATCACATAATATCCTAGGGGTGAAAGTCCCCCACACGAGGTTAGACAAGCCACTTACCTCAATTCCGGTACAAAACCGCTAAGAAATAACCCTCTTGCCGCAAATGTCGGCCTCCACAAGTGTAGTATCTGATAAAAATCAATAGAATCACATCAAAATAGGCCAATTGGGCATTACCCAATCAAAATAACTCAAAATACACCAAAACCCACAAGTTGCCAAAACCCGACTTTCGGTACGCTTATCGAAAAATCAAGAAAATTATATATTCGGGTTCCTTATCGTAATACGAGTCTAAGCATATAAGATTTACCAAATTCGGACTCCATTTGCACATTCAAAACCTTGATTTTCTAAAGTTCAAGCCTAGGGCTAAATCCTCCATAAATTACCCCAAATTCCTCCATTTTCATGATATAATTGCATAATATTACCAATACTAATCATAAGATGAGTCCATAGTTGATTACTTGATGATTTCCCTTGAATCTCCCTCAAAAATTGCCCAAATCGCCTCTTAAGCCGAGACCCCAATGTGAAATGTTTTTTTTTTGAAATTTTATAACTTCTGATACAATTAATCTTCTGCGATTTTCGCTTCTGCGGACTAGTTTCCGCTTCCGCGACATTTTATCGCTTCTGCGAAGCCCAGGCCTGGCTGGCCCATTCCGTTTCTACGAGCCTAAAGCTGTTTCCACGAGGCCGCTCCTGCGGACAAAGGTCCGCTCCTGCGGAACTCTCCGCTCCTACGAACAGCAGTCTGCTTCTGCGGACTCGCCTAAGCGGAGGCTGGTCTGCTTCTGCGAAATTCCCCAACTCGTCTCCTGACCGCTTCTGCGATCCTCATCCTCGCGCCTGCGATGCCGCTTATACGAACAAGGACTGCCCCTGCACTCCAGTCCGCTTACGTGCTCCAATTTCCGCTTCAGCGGACTCGCCTCTGCGGTTCCATTTCCGCAGGGGCGAAAACAACAGAGGCAGAATTCCTAAACCTGCAATTTCCGTGATTTTCTCCCGTTTAGCCATCCGAAAACTCCTCGAGGCCCCCGGACCTCATCCAAACACACCAACACATCCTAATACCTTATTCGAACTTGTTCCAATCCTCAAAACACGTCTAACAACATCAAAACCCATAATTCATATCGAATTCAAGCCTAAATTTCTTAAAACTTTCCGAATTACCCATACGATCTAAAACCCGATCAAACGACGTCCAAATGACCTGAAAATTTGCGGACATATCCAAAATCATATAACGAAGCTACAAAAATTGTCGGAATTCCATTCCGACCCCCGGATCAAAATCTCACCTATTGTTCGGATTCGCCAAAATTTCAACCTTCGGCATTTCAAGCCTAATTGAGCTACGGACCTCCAAAATACATTCCAAACACGCTCCCAACCCCAAAATCACTTAACGGAGCTAATAGAACCATCAGATTTCTGTTCCGAGAACATCTTAACACTGTTCCGGCTACAGAACCATTTTCTAGCTTTAAAGCTCTCATTTAGGGACTAAGTGTCCCAAAATACTCCAAATTTCAGAACCGACTCTCCCGGCAAACCACAATAGCAGAAATGAACTTAGGGAAACAGTTAAATTGGGGATTGGGGCGTAATTGTTTCCAAAACGACCGGCCGGGTCATTTTATTTACTCATGTACATTTCTTGTCAAAATTCAGTAATATGAAGATGCAATAGTGCTCGAGACTCGCAACGCAGGGAATATAGAAGCATGGGATTTGGTTAGAAGATGTAAAGAGGAAAACTACACATATAAGATGAGGTTTTGTTTTTTTTTTCTATGGATGGTATACGAAGCTAACCCTAGATGATATTTTGCAGCAAAAAGGAGTCTTTCAGATGTTGGTGCTGCATGACGGTCCAATGTTTCTATGAATATATCCTATGCCTGTAAATCAAATGTTGCACCTTCATTTCCTGTATTAATTATAAGTTTCCAGACATTTCAGCTCATATTTGTTAATACACAACAAGAAATCATAAACTTAAGGAACATTGCCTTGCAATGTTTTTCTTTCATCAACATTGTCTAGTAAATGTCAGAACATAGCTCAATGCAATATACCTTCGTAGCAAGTGGAATTTCCAACGGGTGTCCATATATAATTACTCGGCTCACTGGGTGGAGGTGTCTGACCTCCGATCCTTCATCAGACTATTGATGTATAACTTCTTCTCGCAACATTTGCGGTCGTTACAGCAAACGTTGATTTATGTGTCCTATTTGACTCAAAAGTTATCGTACACTTTATGAATGCAAAACAATATACATAAGTTACGGGTAAATCATAGCAAATCGTAATAATCCATGAACCATATAGATAAAACGATAATAAACATTCAAAATTAGGAGAAGAAGTAGTGACGATTTATATTGATGATACTAATTTGGTCTGCCTCTCCATGAAGAGGTTCAGAACCTTACAATAGTATCCTATCTTCCCATGAGATGGGTATTCCTCGTTTGTTCTCTCTCTTTCTCGAGAATAGTGATGAAGAAGAAGCCCTTTTGGGATTCATTCTTCTAGTATTTATAGTTGTGAGCTCCATGAGTAGGAAGTGAGTTGCCGTGACCACATTGAGATTTCGTCCCCATGGGGAGGCGGGTAGGTCATACCTTTGCCCACCTTACCGAATGAGAATAGAATCATGTTATAAGCTAGTGGTCATGCTTCTTATCAATTATGGATTAGTTCAAGATATGATTATCTTCATTAATTGTTGTGGGGTCAGATTCTGACCCATACAGTTAGTCCCTCCGTTTATCAAGGTCGTGCTTTGGCCGAACTCGATGAACGGACTTTGTCGATTATGATCAGAAAAAATTAAATAGGGGAGGGGCGGCCATTTCTCTGGCTGAGACCGCCTTCTTTTTGGTGATGGCCCGAATCTTGTAGAATTTTTGGCGCCTATCATCATGTTATCGAGTTATTCTGTGATCAGGACAGGGCACCTCTTCTTCGTGAAGACATATGATATTTTCTGCACAATTCGAGCGAGATCGAACTTAGTCACATTCTGGTCCTTGCGTTTGTTTGGGTTTGTAATTGTCATCGATGACAGGGGACGGACTGAACACATCTTTATATATTTAGAAAGGGTTTGGAAGGTGTTTGCAACATTGAAGAATGTTTTATGCTAAGTGAATTCATTTTCCTCGTAACACTTGGCTATTTACAGCTGAAACTCGATACGTAGCTATTTGCAGCTGAATCTTGATACGTGGCTATTTGCAGCTAAATTTTTATCAACTTTTGCTTGATACACGTATCTTTTTCTCTGCACGAACCCACATCTGTTTTCTTGTACGAACCCATATCTGTTTTTCTGCGAACCCGCATCTGTTTTTCTGCACGAGGCTATGTATAGTGTATAGTCCCCTAAGTGTTTGAGCGTTGAAGAATGAAGACTTGAGCACTTGTTTAGTCCTCACAATTTGGTCCTTTTTCCTAAAACAGAAAATATACGGGACTCAAAGGTACAATTTTAGATGAATACTGCCTACCCCACATGTATTTCCATCAGATTAATATAACCATAGGCACATGATTTAAGAATATTCCATTTTGCCATGCTGGTTCTGACTTATCATTTGGCACGGGTTAGGGTTTTTGCCTAGCATCTAAGGTTTTTGCCTAGCATCTAAAATTATTAGTAAAACTTTAATAATTTAAAAGAAAAAGAATTTAACATGAATATACCTGACCATGTCCACTTCCTTAAAAGTAATATCTTTTTAAATGGACATCATCCTAATGTGAAGGTAGAATTTTGCCATCCATAGTCTCTAGCTCATACGCTCCTTTCCTTGCATAGTTACGGATTCTATATGGTCCATCCCACATAGGACTTAGCTTTCCTGAATTAGCAGCCTTCGTAGATTGAAACACCTTTTTAAGCACAAAGTCCCCGGTTTTGAAGAACCTGAGACGTGCTTTCCGGTTATAGTATTGTTCAATCACTTTTTTTGAGCCGCCATCCTTATCAATGCTGCTTCTCTCATTCCTTCAATCAAATCAAAATTAACCCGTAACTCTTTGTTGTTTGAGTCCTCTGTTGTTTGAACATATCTTATACTCGGTTCTCCTATTTCTACTGGAATCGGAGCTTCTGCACCATAAACCATCAAATATGGTGTTTCGCCCGTACTTGTCTTCGTAGTTGTTCGATAAGCCCATAACACAGCTGGTAGAACTTCATGCCAGTTGCCTTTTTGAATCTTGCAACCTTTTCTTTAAGTTGTTGATGATTATCTTGTTTGTAGATTCCGCTTGTCCATTACCCACTGGATGATATAGTGTTGATGTTATTCTTTTGATTTGCCAACTTTGAAAGAATTTTGTGATATGTGCTCCTATAAACTGTGGACCATTATCGCACACAATTTCCTTTGGTATCCCAAAGCAGCATATTATATTTCTCCAAAGGAAGTCTTTAAATTCTTTTCTCGTACCTGTTTAAATGCCCCTGCTTCTACCCATTTAGTGAAATAATTTGTAAGCACGAGTAGAAACGTTACCTGTCCTTTTGCCTGAGGTAATGGACCCACGATATCCATCCCCAATTTCATGAAGGGCCATGGAGCTATGACCGAGTGTAGTAATTTAGCTGGCTATGCATATTGTTTCCATACCTCTGACATTTGTCACATTTAGACACGAAGTCATTTGCTTCCTCATCCATTTTAGGCCAATAATATCCAGCCTGTATTAACGTTTTTACCAATGACCTACCTCCCGCATGATTTCCACAATGTCCTTCATGTATTTTCCTCATTACATACTCCATCTGTGAAGGTCCAAGACACCCTTCTAAAGGACCTCCAAACATTTTTCGATAAAGATTTCCTTGATGTAAAAAATAACGGTTAGCTTTCTTATGTAATGCACGAGCCTTTGTTTTGTCATTAGGGACGGTTTTATACTGCAAAAAAGCAATAATTCGTTCCTCCAATCCCAAGTTAAATGATTAAAATTTACCTCATTCTTATCAAGTTCGAGAATGGAATGAAATAAGTGTAAAATCGAAGCATTTGCATTATTTGCTACATCTTCCACAGATGCAAGGTTGGACAAAGCATCAGCTTCTGCAATTTCATATCTTGGGATCTGCGTTACATTCCAAGTTTCGAATTGTCTTACCAACTCTCGTACCTACGAGGTATTCCTGCATTCTGGTTTCCCTGGCTACATACATCCCCAGTATTTGATTTACTACTAGCTGATAATCACTTTTGATTATAATTTGCTTGATGTCGAGTTCAAGTGCTAATTCCAAACCTGCAATCACAGCTTCATACTCTGCTTCATTATTAGTTATAGGGTGACATTTTATAGCCTGCCTAATTGTTTTACCCGTAGGTGGTATAAGAACAATTTCTAAGCATGCCTCATTTACATAAGATGAACCATCAGTAAATAATGTCCAAATTCCTGGATTTGCACCATTGAAAACTTTTAACTCTTTTTCTGCCACTAAATGCATTTCTTGACTAAAATCAGCTACGAAATCGGCGAGCACTTGGGATTTGATAGCACTTAGAGGTTGATAAATTATTTCATATTCACTTAATTCTATAGCCCATTTTGCTAATCTACCTGACAGTTCATGTTTATGCAAAATATTTCGTAATGGAAAAGTTGTAACTACAATAATAGGATGATACTGAAAATAAGGCCTTAATTTCCAAGATGCCATGATTAAAGCTAATGCTAACTTTTCCAATTGCGGATACCTTGTTTCAGCCTCTAGCAAAGTCTTACTTACATAATACATAGGAGATTGTTTACTTTGGTCCTCACAAACTAAAACAACACTTACCACTACTTCTGAAACTGCCAAGTAAATGAGTAGCTTTTCGCCTTCTTTTGGTTTTGCCAATATAGGGGGATTTGATAAATAGATTTTCAAATCCTTAAGAGCTCGTTGGCAATCTTCACTCCACTCGAAATAATCCTATTTCTTAATTGCCGAGAAAAATTTGAAGCATTTTTTTGAAGATTTAGAATTTAAATCTCCCTAGGGCCGTGATTCTTCCAGTCAATCTTTGAACCTCCTTTTTATTTGTAAGGATATCGAGTATTTCTTCGGTTGCTTTAATTTGAGAAGGATTTACCTCAATACCACAATTAGAAACAAGAAAACCCAAAAATTTACCTGAGGCTACTCCAAATGCTCATTTTTCTGGGTTGAGTTTCATATTGTATTTACGCAAAATTTTAAATCTAACAGATAAATGAGAAATATGATCAGTTGAATGCTAAGTTTTGACAAGCATATCATCTATATATGCCTCCATAGTTTTTCCTAAATGTTCTTGAAACATTTTAGTGACTAACCTTTGATAGGTTGCTCCAGTATTTTTTAGACCAAAGAGCATTACTTTATAATAGTAAGTCCCCCGGTCTGTGATGAAAGAAGTCTTTTCTTCACCACTAGGGTGCATTTTAATTTGGCTGTACCCCGAATATGCATCTAAAAACTTAAAAGTTCATGACCCGCATTTGCATCTATCATTTGATCTATATGGGGTAAAGGAAAAGAGTCTTTCCGGAAAGCTTTATTTATATCTGTATAATCCACACAAACTCGTCACTTACTATTCTTCTTAGCTACGACCACCGTGTTGGCTAACCAATCAGGATATTTTACTTCGCGGATTGACCCAATTTCTAGTAATTTTTGAACCTCATCTTGAATTACTTGATTCTTGAAAGCTCCTTTCTTTCTTTTCTTCTTCTTGATTGGAACAAAAGATGGATCCACGTTGAGTTTATGAGTCATTACCTCCGGTGGTATACCTGTCATATCACCATGGGACCAAGCAAAATAGTCCATCTTATTTTTTAAAAATTCAATTTACATACCTCACATGTCTTGCTTTAGATTAACCCCTATGTAAACTTTTCTTTCAGGCCATTTCTCAAATAGTACTACTGCTTCGAGCTCCTCTATTGTCATTTTGATGTTTTCGTTTTCTTCGAGCTCCTGAATTACATCAGGTTTCGAGTCTAAGTCCGTTTTTTCAGTTGAAGTTTGATTGCTGACACCTCCAATTATTCCCTGTAATTGCTATTTTTCTTTACCTATGGTACTCATATCTGCCACAGCGTTGATACTCCTGACTGTTTGTTGATCCCCTCGAATTTGACATATACCCCAGGGTGATGGAAACTTGATATCTTGATGCAAAGTTGATGGGGCATCGTCCATATCATGGATCCATGGTCTCCCCATAATTATGTTGTTGGCCATTTCCATCTCAACTACCTGAAATTTAGTTTCTTTAGTAACACCTGCAGCATAAGTTTTTAGAATTACTTCACCTTTCGTTATCACGCTTGAAATGTCGAAGCCTAACTACGTATGTGCTTTGGGTATCATTTTATCTTCAGCTTGCATTTCCCGCAACACCCTTAGTAAAATGACGTTGACAGAACTTCTTGGATCAATTAACACTAGTTTTACATTAGTGTCGTGTACAAGTAAGGATATAACTAGTGCATCATTGTGAGGAGTAATTATTCCTTCCGTATCTGCAACATCAAAACTCATGCTTTCATGATCTAAGGTTTGGAGTACTCGCTTCCCGTATGTAATTCCCATTTTAGAAATCCTATTTGAAGTGGTGTACGTTACTCCGTAGATATCCTCTCCTCCATTGATGACATTCACTGTTCTTTTTGGTGATGGTGGTTTTGTTGGTTCTTGCATGTTTTTCATGTAAACCTGCTTTCCTTTCTCACTAAATAACTCAGTGAGATAACCTGTTTCAATAGATGGTCTACTTTACTCTATAGAAATCTGCATTCTGAAATCTTATGCCCGTGATCATTATGAAACTCGCACCAATGATCTGGATTGCATTTGTTTAGATTTGAACGCATCTCCTTTAGCCACCGTACCTTATCTCCCATGCTTCGCAAAATAGCTACGAGCTCGGAAGTGGTGACATTGAAATTGTACCCACCAAATCTTGCCTTCAAACTTCCATCATCATCACGTGGCTCCTGCCTGTTTCTATCATTTCTAAATCTTAAGAAAGAACCGAATTCCCTGTTTCTCGATTTTTTATCATATCGTTGATTTTCTTGTTTTATTCATGAATCTTTTCCTGCAGGGCCCAAATATGGATCGTATCTATTCTTACATGATCATTTTTAAGCTTCGGATCTTCTGAATCTGCTCCTTTCCTCATGATGATGTTGAGGCACGATATCTTCTTCAATTCTATGTTTTGTACTGTACCCGTTGTAAACATTATTCCAAGCGGTTGCAGGAAATTCACGAAGGCTTTCTTTAAGTTTTCTCGTGGCTTCTGAACTTTTGTCGTTCAAATTACTTGCAAAAGCTATTATAGGCCAATTATCTGGTACCCAGGGTCGTGACATTAGTTCACGTTGAAACCTATCAATGAAATCTCTCAGTAACTCCGTGTCTGTTTGTTTAATCTTGAAGAAGTCCTCCATTCTTTTTCAACCTTTTGTGCTCCTGAGTGCGCTTTTATGAAAGAATCTGCAAGCTCAGCAAAAGAATTAATAGAATTTTCAGGTAAGAGAGAATACCAGGTTAGCGCACCCTTTGTGAGTGTTTCTCCAAATTTTTTTACCAATACGGACAAAATTTCTTGCTTGGTTAAATTATTCCCTTTGACACCTTTAGTAAATGCCATCACATGATCACGTGGGTCGATTGTACCGTTATATTTTGAAATATCAGGCATTTTAAACTTCTTGGGAATAGGAAGAGGAGCTGCACTTGGTTTCCAAGGTTGCTGAGAATATTTATCCACATTTATACCTGTGATTATTAGAGGAGCACCCGGTATTTTCTCTATCCGCTCGCTTTGCTGCTTGAGCTGTGCCTGCAAGGTTATTACCAAATTTTGTAAATAAGAGTTATTTGCATTACCTGTATCCATTTCCCGTGGTTCACTAGGGGATCCTTCGTTTGTGTTATTAAGGCCATAACGAGGATTCTCCAGTGTATTGTTATTAGGGAAGGAGTGAGTGGAGCAGCAGGTAACCGGCTAACTAATGCTTGAAGAGCTAGGTTAACCCATGCATCAGTTATTCTTTGTAGAGCTTGTTCTGGCCCCTCAACATGTTCTGATTTCCCTTGTTCATCTGCATGTGATATTGGGGCAAGAGTATTTTCACGAGATTGGCGTGGAGAAGTTTTAGGAGAAGGAATTACATCAATATTGTGTAAATCCCCTTGATTTTATTTTTCAACAATATTGTTATTGTTGTTGTTGGTGTTTGACATGACGTTAACTATGTGTAGAATGTGAGTTTTGGTAAGAATAAATTATCGGATTTTCGGTAATGGAACCAATTTGTTTAACCAAAATATGATAATTCGGTCAAACTTGGAGTATATGATAAGGAATCGGGTTGTTGATAATCATGAGACCAAAAAGTATAATAGGCTTTCGATAATAAGAATAAACAACAAAGAAAATTGTATTTCAATACGATGTTAGTAATAACTCGTGTCCTTACAGATGATGAGACTTTCTCCTTTTATAGCTGATTCTAGGTAAAGGAATGATACTTAAGCTTTAATGAGACAATTATGAGTAATAAATGTCATTAAATAAGCCGTTACACAATCATTCCTATTAAATACAATTTTTCTAATGTATCAGGTATTTTAATACTTGAATATGGACTCCTTTTTGTCTTCAGATCCATCTCTTAAATGCTTTTTAATCTATTGGTCTTAAATGATTGAATTGATACGAGATACGTGTCTAAACTGCTTTCTGTATCTTTTGTCATCAGAATTGCATCCGGCTTCGCTTTAAACAGGTACGAGACTCGTAACTGAATTGTGCCTCGTGCTTAGTTCTTCTTCTCGTGTCTTTCACTTAATTATTGTCAGTTGACCCTTTGACCGATCCACGTGGCATGCCACGTCATAAAACGTTTTTCCAACACAATTCTAATACATATATGTCCCGTGATGCAAAATATTTCAGTTTAATTCTTCAATCAACATAGAAGTGCCAAAACATGCAAATCGAAAAACTCATACATTCATGTCTTTTGGATTAAAAGGTATGTCAGAAACAAATTCCATCTCTCATTTGGTTTCCAGGTCGTGCAAGGCCATTGATGCTCAATCCTGAAATATTGAAATCAAACTGAAGCACTTGTTTAAACATAGACACTTGTCTTCTTTCTTGTATTGTACATAGATACTAGTTGGCCGAAGAAACTCAAATTACATATAGTGCAATATCAAAATACATAAGTTGCTGCCTTGCCATTTTATTACAGTCGATGATATAGTAACCAGAAATTGATGCTGATGCTCAACATGATTGTATTGGGAAAAAGTTTTTTTTATGACGTGGCAAGACACGTGGAATGGTCAAAAGGTTATTATTCCGAAAGATAATAAATAAATAAAAGATGCGAGGAGACAAATTAGATGCGAGACGTAATTCAACTATGAGTCTCGTACCTGTTTAGGGCGGGTTGGAATGTAATTCTAAAGACAAAGGATACAAAGAGAAAATAGATACGAGTTCCGTATCAATTCAAGACATTCAAGGGCAACAGATCAAAAAGCATTTAAAGCATGGATCTGGAGGCAGAAAGAAGTCCAAATTCAATCATTAAGTACCTGATACGTTGAAGAATTGACATTTAATAAGAATGATTATGTAACGACCTATTTAATGCCATTTATTACTTATAATTATGTCATTAAGGCCTAGGTTTCATTCTTCTATCTAGGGTGAGCTATAAAAGGAGGAAGTTGTACCATTTGTGGACATGATCAACTATTGAAAGCCTATTGAAATACAAATTTTCTTTACTCTTCAGCCTTATTATTGAAAGCCTATTACACTTTTTGGTCTCTTGGTTATCAATAACCCGATTTCTCTATTATTTTCTAGTTTTAATCGAAATTGCATATTTTGGTTAAACAAATTGGTTCCGTCACCGGGAATCTGAAAATCTATTCTTTATAAGCTTACACACTTTATTTGTGGTTATCATCATGTCACCACCAACAACAACAACAACGATGTTGTTGAAAACCAGATCCCACATGCTCAATGAGATTTGAACAATGATAACATAGTTCCATTCCCTCAAGCCTCTCCACGCCAGTCTCGTGAGGGTACTCCTGTACCTATATCACATGCTGACGAACAAGAGCAGTCAGAACACTTTGAAGGGCCTGAACAACCTCTTCAGAGGATAATTGATGCACGAGTAAATCAAGCTCTCCAAACTTTAGTTAGCTGGTTGCCTTCTTTGCCACTAACTCCTACCCCCAATAACAATACACTGGAGAATCCTTATTCTGGTCTCGAAAACACAAACGAAGGTTCCCCCAGTGGACTACGAGAAATGGATATATGTAATGCAAATAACTCTTATTTACAAAATATGGTATTAACCTTGCAGTCACAACTCATGGAACAAAGTGAACGGATTGAGCAAATACCGGGAGTTCCTCCAATAATCAAAGGGATTGATGCGGATAAATATTCTCAATAACCTTGGAAGCCAAGTGCAGCTCCTCTTCCTATTTCAAAGAAGTTTAAAATGCCTGATATTTCAAAATATGACGGTACAATCGACCCTCGAGATCATTTGACTGCATTTACTACGGGCCTTAAAGGGAATGATTTAACCAAGCAGGAAATTGAGTCTGTATTGGTCAAAAATTTGGAGAGACACTTACAAAGGGAGCACTAACCTGGTATTCTCTTTAACCTGAAAATCTATTAATTCTTTTGCTGAGCTTGCAGATTCTTTTATCAAAGCGCACTCAAAAGCATAAAAGGTTGAAAATAAATGGAGGACATTTTCAAAATTAAACAATCAGACATGGAGTTACTTAGAGATTTCATTAATAGGTTTCAACGTGAACGAATGACTTTACCTCGGGTACCAGATAATTGGGTTGCAATAGCTTTTGCAAGTAATTTGAACGACAAAAGCTCGGAAGCCACAAGAAAGCCTTCATGAATTTCCTGCAACTACATGGAATGATGTTTATAATAGGTATAGCACAAAACTCAGAATTGAAGAAGATACCGTACTCCAACATTCCCATGATGAAAGGAGCAGATCCAGGAGGCCCGAAACCGAAAAGAGATCAAGTAAGAATAGATACCATCCATATTTGGGCCCTGCAGGAAAAGATTCAAGAACAAAACAAGAAAATCAACGATATGATAAAAAATCAAGGAGCAGGGAATCCAGTTGTTTCTCAAGATTTAGAAATGATAGAAATAGGTAGGAGCCATTTGATGAAGATGGACGTTTGAAGGCAAGATTCGGTTGATACAATTTCAATGTTACCACTTCTGAGCTTGTAGCTATTTGGTGAGGCATGGGAGATAAGGTACAGTGGCTGAAGGAGATGCATTCAAATCCAAACAAACGCAATCCAGATCATTGGTGTGAATTTCATAATGATCACGGGCATAAGACATCAGAATGCCAATTTTTACAGAGTGAAGTAGATCATCTATTGAAACATGGCTATCTCACTGAGTTATTTAGTGAGAAAGGAAAGCAGGCCTACATGAAAAATAGACAACAACCACCAAAACTCCCATCACCCAAGAGAACCGTGAATGTTATAAGCAGGGGAGAAGGTATTTATGAGGTAGCATATCCAGCTTCCAATAAAGTTTCTAAACTCCCAATCATGCGCGGGAAACGTACACTGCAGACGTTAGAAGATAAAGTTATCGCTTATGATGATACGGACATGGAAGGAGTGATCACCCCCATAATGATGCGCTGGTAATATCTATGCTTGTACATGATATTAAAATAAAAAGAGTTTTGATTGATCAGGGAAGTTCAGCAAATATCATCTTACTAAGGGTGTTGCGGGAGATGCAAATGGAGGATAAGATGATTCCAAAGGTGCATACTTTATCAGGATTCAATAACTCCAGCATAGTAACTAAAAGAGAGGTAAACCTAACAACTTTTGCAGAAGGTATTGAGAAAGATACCAAATTTCAGGTAGTAGATGTGGAAATGGCATATAATATAATCATGGGAAGACCATGGATTCATGATATGGGCGATGTCCCATCAACCCTTCATCAAGTCATGAAATTCCCAACGCCATGGGGAATCCGCCAAATTCAAGGGCAACAACATATATACTGTAGCGTTAATGTTGTGCCAGGTATAGGTAGTGTATACAACATCGAAAGAAATTCGGATCAACATCCAGGTAATCAAGAAAAGTCAGATTTTAACTCAAAATCTGGTATAATTCAAAAACCTGAGGAGGGAGAAGGTATCGAAATATCAACTAAGGAGTTCGAACCTATGATATTATTTGAATAGTGGCCTGAATGAAAAATTCACGTGGGAGCCAACATGAGTTCAGACACGAGAGTAAAGTTAGGTAAATTATTAAAAACTAATGAAGACTGTTTTGTTTGGCCCCATGTTGAAATAGTAGGGACAACATGAGATGTCCATCTTGCATAACCATAAAAAGTAAGAAAGGCAGATTATGTAAAGTAAGAAGAAAAATCAGAAATTGGGTCAACTTGGAAGGACCAAAGGTACGTGAAAAGCTATTCATTTATTATTATCGGAAGCTACAGTAAGCACTCTCTTATCGGAAGCTACAGTAACCACTCTCTTATCTGAAGTTCCGATAAGTGCTCTCTAAGTTTGAGTAAACATTCTCTTATCTGTGATTTAAGTGATATTCTGTTATATGATGAGACATGATACTCACAACCATAGAAATTAGTTTTAATCATGGCATTTAGGAAATTGAGACTCTATTTCTAAACCCATGAAAATGAATCTTATTTGGTGATGATTCGGGAAAAGAAAAAGAGAAAAAAGGAGTGCAGGTTTATAGATATTTCACATACCTCTTTTTGGACTTTTAGACCCATCATAAAATATCATTTTTCTTTCGACTAACAATGAAGTATAATATTGGGGATTGTAATAGCTAGGAAAAAGTAAAAGCAATAAAATTCAAGGTTCTTCAAAACTGGGGACTTTGTGCTTGGAAAGATATTTCTTTAAAGGAAGTGGACATGGTCAGGTATTTTCGTGCTAAATTATTTTTCTTTTAATTTGTTAAGGTTTTACTAACAATTTTAGATGCTAGGCAAAAATCCTAACCCGTGCCAAATAATGAGACACAACCTGCACTGCAAAATAGAATATTCTTAAATTCTAAGCCTAGGGTTATATCAATCTGATGGAAATACATACGGGTTGGTGGTCTTCATCTAAAATTGTACCTCCGAGTCCCGCATATTTTTCTGTTTCAGGAAAAGGACCAGCATATGAGTAATAACCAAGTGTTCATGGCTTCATTCTTCATTGCTCAAATACTTGGGGGACTATACATCATACATAGCTTCGTGCAGAGAAATAGATGCGGGTTCGTAGAGAAAAAGAGATACGGGAGTTCAAGTAAAAGCGGACCAAATTCAGCTACAAAGTGCCATATATCAAGATTCAGTTGTGAATGCTACGTATACAACATTTTTCAATGTTAGTTTACATAAAATATTTTTCAATGTTGTGAACACTTTCCAAACCCTTTCTAAGTATATAAAGAGAGTGTTATGGTTATGTGCTAAAACAGGTTGTAATAAAAGAAAACCTTGTATATTTTATAATAAGAAATATGTTACACGAAAAATAGTTGCGAGGAAGTTATAGACGTACTACAACACATGTATTATTCGAATATTTGCTCAAGTTCATGAATAAAAACTTGTCCAAGTAATTTCATACAAAAAACATGTGTTTCCTATTTCTTTTATCGTATTATAACACCATTATAAAGTTTAGACGTCTTCTTCATTAAGTGTCGATATGCATAAAAGGGCCCTCTCTTTTTTAAATTTCATGTTGATATTCCATGAGATGGATTATAAAGCATTTTTAAAAACAATAAAAAAGCTAAATTATTCTATAAGTCCTAAATAATAAAATAAGCAAGAATACTATTCGAAGGAGTACTTATAAAACTTCTTGACTTAAAAAAGATTCAACAAAAAGTCTTTATAAAATAGAAAACCTTTACAAACCCCCCATTAATGTAAACCGGGGACTAATTCCATAAAATTCTTCAAAATTCAAAAACTAAAATTCTTAACTTGCTCCTGAAGGAGTGGGTTTTTCTGAAGCTATTGAGATAACTTCCTTGTCTGAAGAAATTATAGGCGCAGAGTCAACTTCTAGGGAAGTAGCAACAGTTGGGATGCTGGGATTGTTAAGAGAAGCAGGAGTCACGGGAGCTTCGATTTCTGCGGGCTGATCCTCAGGGGCTTGGATTGCAATATTGTCAATGTAAGGCCCCGTAAAGTTTTTGTGCTTGAGCCCTAGTAGCTGTGGTGTCATGGTCCGCATAGGGTGTTAGGAATGCGTAGAATAAGCTCGTCACAGTTCGGACCCTTGGTAGTGATTTAAGTTTCAAAAATTGAAAGGATAAGTTTTCCATAAAATATCGATTCTGTGGTCAGGAGTGCGATCGCAGATCTGCTATACGGACTGCATTCTTACCATAGAGCTTAACAGAATGTTTTCCAAAAATTGTATTGAAAATGCGGTCAAATATGCGATCACAGAATGGAAATGCGGACCGCAGATCTATCGCATAATTTCTTGAGAATATTTTAGTGTCAAATCTGCGGTGCATTCTGTGACCACAGAACACGAATGCGGACCGCACTCTTGTCGCATACCGTAATAGAACATGTGCAATTTTCGAGGCAATTATGTGGTCCATTATGCAGACAGCATGTTGATTCTACGATCGCACATGCGACCGCAGAATTGACTCGGCCCAGATTTTTTATTAAATTTCACCCGACCCCTTCTTTAATAAAACACCACCAAACTTCATTTTTCTTATATCTTCTTAGCAAAATTAGAGAGAGGAAAGAGGGGTTCTAGAGAGAGAAGTCCAATTATCTTCAAAGATCGTCCCAATCGTTTGGTCCGGAAGATCCTAAGGCAAAAATGCATCTTTCCCAAATCTCTAACAGGTAAAAACCCTAGTCATTTTCCTCTAATTTTTCAGTTTTCAAAGGAAAAGAAAGAATTGCATACAATAGCTTTTGGAAATAGAATGTGATACACATACATGTTAATGAATTTGAACTTTAGTAAAGAGAATTGGGTAGGAGTAAGAGTCTGCAAAAACGGAAGTTGGAAACTTAGGATAACTTGGGTGGGCTTAAGAAAGAGATTGAAAGAAGTAAAATTTGACTCCAGGTATGTATGGCTAACTTTGATTCTTGTGAAATAGCCCTTATATGTGCAATTCGTTTGGCATGTGTTAATTTGAGAGATTGTGTGTAATTCTTTGATTTTGTAGTTAGGTATCCAATTCATGTTAAACTATGTGTGGTATGGTATGGAATATGAACCGAAAGATAAAAAGGGAATTGAAATTGGAAAAACATTGAGAATAATTGTTGTGATGGCATATAAGGTTTCTTGTGGGAAGGAAATGAAACACTCGAATTGTGATAAATTGTTGAACATAACAGTATGGGTACTCTCGAATATGGAAACATTGTAACTTGGTTGTGATATTGTATAGTGCTTTGTTTGCTATTTGTGATTGATTGTGATTGAAACTGTACGGTGGGATCGGGTTGAACACCGCAACACGAAGTAATAAGGTGTGGGTGGGGGTGATAAGGGTGGATGAGGTATTAAGGGTGGCCGAGATAATAAGGATGGAAAGCGATCGAAATCGCCATTGAAGTTGATATAAAATCATTTATGTGAAATTGTGAAAGGAGACAGCAGGAGAGTATGCAACATGTGGGGCACTGATTGCCCCTTTGTTTGACTTGATTGTGCTTTTTCGTGTTTGTTGGTTGTTGCCTTCTTGTTGATACTTATATTGTGCTTGAGTTGAGAATTACATGAACGAAGTAAATTTGGAAACATGGTTGGCTGGCCTTATTAATTCTTGGTGTAATTCATTGGTTTTCTTACTATCGTGATTTACTTTTTAATGGCTTGAGTTTACTTAGGACCAAGCTTGTCCATACATACCAGTACAATTCCAGTGTATTGATGTCCCTTTTGCTGGGGACGCAACATTTGTGTTATGATTGTAGGTGGATCAGTAGCAGGTACTTCAGCTCATCGGCAGTAGCATCCTTCATCTTCCACTGCCCCTTTTGATGAGCCCCTTTCTTCCTCGGGGCACTGCGTGGCTCATGACACTTCTGTTGAGACTTTATTTTGATGTTTTTGTAAGGTATAGCTGGAGGCTTGTTATTGACAAGTATTGTATCATCCCTTGTATCCTAGAGGCTCCGTAGACAGTAAACTGTGGGATTTTGGCCTATATATGTATATATATATGTCGGGCATTGTAAATTGTAAACTTGTTCGCAATGTTAATAGTATGGTTATGTTTGAAAAATGATTTAGTTATAATTGGTAAGATCTTTGGCTTACAAGTAATAAACAACACAGGGGTAACGCGCGGGTTAGGAAAGGCACCCAGGTCCGCTTGATTAGGGCTACCCGGTCAGGCGCCGGTCATGTCCCCCGAATTGGGGCATGACATTCAACTTCAATAGAAGTAGCTGCATCATTGGGGGGATCATCAGCCACGATGGTATCAACTATGGGAGAAGGAAAGTCAAATGGTTGCTGAGTCATCTCAATGGTCTTTAAAACCTTGCCTAATTCTGATTGCAAATCAAAATCTTCTTGACTAGCTTCCATTAAAGCATCACGGCGAGAGTTCAAGAAAGCCCAACTCACCTCCAAATCAAAACTCTCCTCAAGAAGAGCATAGTCCCTTTTTCCACAAGGTGATATCATTTTTCAATGTTTGATTTTTATTTAAAGTGGCATTAAGGGTGGCTTCAAGAGAGGCTCGAGAGTCGTCTAAGGCACGTTCCTTATCATAGGAAGCTTGCAAATCAGCCTAAGCTTGAGATACGTTTTGTACTAGATCTCCCGCGTATTTTTATTTCTTGCTTAACAGAACTTTAAGTTCTCTAATCTTCTCACTTGACTTAGATAGCTGCTCGGAAAAAGAACATTCCTGGCGCTCTTTTTCCTTCCCCACCTTGCCGAAAGAAGCTTTGACTCCGTCTAATTCAGAAGTTAAAACTTGTTTTTGTTGCTCCAAATTGTTATTGTTCTCTTGTAAATCCTTTATCTTTTTTGAGCATTCTTTAGTTGCTCTTGCCAACTGTTTGCTTTAATATCAGCTTCAAGAATAGCTCGGTCAGCTTCACGAGCTTTCTTTTCCAAAAGTGAAACTCTTCTCATAAGTTGCGTGCCTATAAGATTAGCCTGTAAAAAAAGGTATATATAAGTAGAAATTAAAGGGAAAATTTCTTTCTTAAAAGGGAGGTGGAAAGGAAAATACCTTCAAAGTACTATGAACTGTGTCGTTCATTAAAGTCAAACAACTATGACTGTCCATTTTCCTTTTCTCTACTTCCCCGATTAAGGTTTCGAGCCAAACGTCCGCCCCACCTGATTTCCTCAAAAGACTTCTGTTAGCCGGAACATCAAATGTCACGCTCCTCATAGCCATGCTTCTATTGATGGAACTTTTGTCCAGGTGATTAACAGAAGAAGAGGGAGCAATAGAAGGAGGTACAGTAGAGGAGGTGAAAACAACAGAATTTAAAAAGGTTGAAACAAGTACGGGGGCAGAGGTTGGTAAGAAAATAGGAATGGAAATGATAGCGGGTGTAACACTTGAAGTGATAGGAGAAACAAGAGGAACTGAAACAAAATTTGAAAGAGGGGTTTCCTCCAAAACCGGACCAAAATCACCACCCTCAAAACCTTCACTGAAAAGGCATTGAGTAGATTCAGGAGTATCATTAGGAACAGTTTCATCATCAGAGATGATAGTAACGGGCTCGGAGGTACGAGCAGGAGAAGCTTCAATACCATCCTTAGAAACTATCACATGCCTCCTAGACCTAGGACGAGCTGTCAAAGAGGTATCATCATCTTCATAAATATCAGAATCTTCTTCAATTGATTTCCTCTTTGTTAAAACATCTTGTGTCCTCCCTAGAGCTAAGGGAGCATTGGAAGAAGCTCTAAGGGTAGTAGCTACTTCAGCTGACATCCCTCGATTGGAAAATCCTGGTAATAAGAAGGATATAAGATTGGATATACAAAAAGAGAAAATTTACTCTATGCAAAAGTAATACTAAATGTGTACCATGAGTTTTAACTCTCCGGCCATGTTTGGTAGAAATTGATTTCCAAGTACGTGCTTCCATAGGTACGGCGTTCAAGATAGCATCTACCCAAGCACGGAAGCCAGGGACGAGTTCCACATCTCCCATGGTAGCTATCAACAAGAAAAACAAAAAGGCTTTAAAAATAAAATTTCAAAATATCAAAAATAGACACGGTAAGAAATGAAATACTTACCTGTCATGTTCCACTTCTACGGAAAAGGCATGTTTGATCCACCCACCAAATCAATTGTGGGAACACTTACGAACTGTGTGTACCAGCCAAGGTCGTTGATATCCTCAGGGTTTATCAAAACCCTCTAACCTCTCGCAGACAATGAAAAAACTCCATTATGAAAGAGTTTGGGATGGTAGAGGTGAATCGGATGAGGAAAAGTAAAATCCACATCCGCTCTGGTCGATATGAACCTTAAGCATGCCACTACTCTCCATACCAGGGGACCAGTTTGAGCTAAACAGATTTTAACGAAACGGAAAAATTCAAGAATAACTGGGTCACTGGCAGGGGTAAATCCTACTGTGAAAGGATAAGTATAAACACAAGAAAAACCGGCTCTATAAGAAGAAATTCTCTGGTTAGGGTTGAGTATAACTATGGGAGTACTATCTTTCCAACGACAATTTTTTCGAACAATTGGGATCAGCGGTTCAGTAATTAAAGAAGGGTATTTATCAACTTTTTCCAATTTAAGCATTTTCTCACAAAGAGTTTCTTTGTCATGCTCAAAAGATAGATCTAACGGTACAATTTTGTCACGACCCAAACCCTGGTCGTGATGGCGCCCAACACAATGATAGGCAAGCCCGACCATATTATCCCTTAAATCAGCCAGTTATTAATCAAATTAAACTTAAACAGTAAATGATCACATCAGGTGATAACCGAAACGTAAAACATACAAAATACGGTCCCAAACATATCGTGGTGTCACGAGACCGAGCCTCTATAGAATAGCATCCTAATACAATCAAGTCTAGGCAAGTAGGAAATCAACAAGGTAATAAAGAAGGAGAAAACAAGCTCTGCGGACGCTGGCAGCTACCTCGTAATCTCCGCAAGAGTAGACAAGGATCAACAGCTACAATGTCTCAACTGCTCTCGGGCACCTGTGGATCTGCACAGAAAGTGCAGGGGAGTGGGGTGAGTATATTTCAACTCAGTGAGTAACAATAATAAATAATAACTGAAGGTAAGAAATCCTGCGCTATCACTTAGCAGTTCTAAGGCAACCCTCACAAGTACGTCATCACTATAGTAGTACTCTAACCTCCAATCTACGTTTATCTCTACGAGATTCCACACTGAACTAACCCTCACTCGTACCCCTACGGTGTACGGCCATCTCGACATATAAAGACACATACTTATGTCTATAATGTATAAGTATTTAAGTAAATAGTAGGGTATGATTACATATACCGCTGCGGTGCACAGCCCGCTCCAATACATATACCGCTGCGGCGCGCAGCCCGCTCCATTTAACGTCGACGGCGCTCACTGGGGGTGTATACAGACTTCGGAGGGGCTCCCTAGGCCCAAGCACTATAATACCGCGGCGTGCAGCACGATCCACACAAATATTACTGCGGCGTGCAGTTCGATCCAATATATATATGTATATATCTCTATACTGCTGCGGCGTGCAGCCCGATCCCATAATATACACCAGTGCTCACTGAGAATGTGTGCAGACTCAGACTCCGAAGGGGCTCCTACAGCCCAAGCGCAATAATACTGCGGCGTGCAGTCCGTCCCACATGTATATTACATGTATATTACATGCATATTACTGCGGCGTGCAGTCCGATCCAATATATATACTGCTGCGGCGTGCAGCCCGATCCAATATAGGTATATGTATATAATACCTCATAATGGGTCCTCGACCCTATCCCGATCAGTATATACTTGGCCTCTCAGGCCCAATATAACATCTCATAATGGCTCCTTGACCCTATCTATCTCAATCGGTATAGACTTGGCCTCTCAAGCCCGCTCAGCTAAAACAGGGAATTCCACCCTAGATAATCTCTCTCAATGTACACATCTAGTACCGGCTCATATTATGCTATATAGCTAGTGCTACGGCTGAGTGTATGTTTCCAACACGATATAAGGGTCACCTAGCTCTATAGGTTCCCTAATGCTCTACGGATCGGCACAAGGCCCCAAACATGGCTATTAGCCCAATTGTACAGTTATAGGCTAAGTGAATGTTTCCAACACAGTATTCTATTAGCCGGGAAGGACCAAGTCCAAGTCCCCAATCACAATGTCACCACACTCGTCTCAAGACGTGTGTCTCATCTCAACATAGCACCGTGAAGTGCTAGTACGGGGTTTCAAACCCTAAGTACATTGTTTACTACCACCACTCACCTCGAACCGGTAGAAGCTTCAATCCGCCTTGCGCTTGCCTCGCAAATCAATCTCCTCGGGTGCCAAATCTGCTCAAAATCATAGAGAATGCATCAATATAAGCTAATTTCAGGAAATTCATTCGAAATAACCCAAATTATATCAAAACCCACAAGTTGTCAAAACCCGACTTTTGGTACATTTGTCGAAAGATTACAAAAATCACATATTCAGAATCGTCATCTCGATACGAGTCTAGGCATATAAAATTTACCAAAATCGGACTCCATTTGCCCACTCAAATCAGTGTTTTTCTTTAATTTAGGCCTAGGGCTCAAACCCACCTTTAATCTTCCATTTACAGGGATTTAACCAAGGATTTCATGATAAAAACGCGTAAAGGAACCATAAAACTCACCTCCGACGATAACCCGGTGATCTCCCATAAATTTCTCGCCCAAATCGCCCAATTCGCCTCCAAGAACCGAGCCCCAAATGTTTTGCAACTTATGAAATTTTAACTCTTCTGTTATTTTTAACACAGGCGCGATTTCCGCTTCTGCGGACCAAAATCCGCCTCTGCGAGGCCGCCCCTGCGACCAAATGGTTAGCTGCTATTGTTCCTGCCTTGAAGATTTGGAGGCATTACCTATATGGTGTATCTTGTGATGTATATACGGACCACCGCAGCCTTCAGCATTTGTTTAAGCAGAAAGATCTAAATTTGAGGCAACGGAGATGGCTTGAATTGCTTAAAGACTATGATATTACTATCTTGTACCATCCCGGGAAAGCCAATGTAGTGGCTGATGCATTGAGCCGGAAGGCTATTAGTATGGGCAGTTTGGCGTATATTCCAGTTGGGGAGAGACCCCTAGCAGGTTGATGTTCAGGCGTTAGCTAATCAGATGGTAAGGCTGGATATTTCTGAGCCCAGTCGGGTGATGGCTTGTGTAGTAGCTCGTTCTTCTTTATATGATCGTATTCGAGAGTGCTAGTATGATGATCCACACTTACTTGTCCTTAAGGACAGAGTTCAGCATGATGATGCTAGAGATGTCACTATTGATAGTGATGGTGTATTGCGGATGCAAGGCCGGATATGCGTGCCCAATGTTGACGGCCTTCGTGAATTGATATTGGAGGAAGCCCATAGCTCGCGGTATTCTATTCATCCAGGAGCCGCGAAGATGTACCAGGATTTGAAGCAGCATTACTGGTGGAGAAAGATGAAGAAAGATATTGTGAGCCATGTGGCTCGGTGTCTAAACCGTCAGCAGGTCAAGTATGAGCATCAGAGACCTGGAGGTGTATTCCAGCGTATCGATATTCCTGAGTGGAAGTGGGAAAGGATTACTATGGACTTTGTTAGTGGACTCCCTCGGACAACGAGGAAGTTTGATTCAGTTTGGGTGGTGGTGGATAGGTTGACTAAGTCAGCTCACTTCATCCCAGTGTGTACTACCTATACCTCAGAGCGGTTGGCAGAGATATTCATCCGTGAGATAGTGAGATTGCATGGAGTTCCCATTTCCATTATATCGGACAGAGGTACCCAGTTCACATCTCAGTTCTGGAGGACATTTCAGCGAGAGTTGGGTTCACAGGTAGAGTTGAGCACAGCATTTCATCCACAGACGGATGGGCAGTCTGAGCGTACTATTCAGATATTGGAGGACATGTTGCGTGCTTGTGTCATTGATTTTGGTGGTTCATGGGCTGATTATTTGCCTTTGGCGGAGTTTGCTTATAATAATAGCTATCGGTCCAGCATTCAGATGGCACCGTATGAAGCTTTATATGGGAGGCGGTGTAGGTCTCCGGTTGGTTGGTTCGAGCCCGGCGAGGCTAGGTTGTTAGGGACAGAGTTAGTCCAAGATGCCTTAGACAAGGTGAAGGTGATTCAGGAGAGACTACGCACAGCTCAGTCGCGTCAGAAGAGTTATGCAGACCGGAAGGTCCGAGATGTATCTTATTCAGTAGGTGAGAAGGTGTTGCTGAAAGTTTCGCCTATGAAGGGTGTTATGAGGTTTGGAAAGAAAGGGAAGTTGAGCCCAAGGTTCATTGGACCTTTTGAGGTGCTTAGGAAAGTTGGGGAGGTGGCTTATATGCTTGCTTTGTCACCCAGTTTGTCGGGAGTTCACCCGGTGTTCCATATATCTATGCTCCGGATGTATGTCGGAGACCCGTCTCATGTGTTAGACTTCAGCACGATACAGCTAGATGAGGATTTGACTTATGATGTGGAACCAGTAGCCATTTTGGGTCGACAGGTTCGTAAGCTGAGATCTAAGGATATAGCTTCAGTGAAAGTGCAGTGGAGAGGTCGTCCCGTGGAGGAAGCGACTTGGGAGACCGAGCAGGAAATGCGGAGCAGATATCCACACTTGTTTGATGCTCCAGGTATGTTTCTTAACCCGCTCGCGAATGAGCGTTTGTTTAAGTTGGGGAGAATGTAACAACACGGCCCGTCGTTACGGGAATTTCCACCCCGTTACCTTGCATTTACATATATTATGCTTTTAAATCAGTATTAGAATATATCGGGTGAGTTAGGAGTGATTTGGATTGAAAATGAAACAAATAGTATGTTTAAAGAAAGCTTGAATATGGAAAGTCAACCAAGAGTTGACTATTGAGTTAGAGTGCTCGGAACCGGATTCTGATGATTCGACTAGTTCCGGGGGATCATTTATGACTTAGGAGAACAATCGGAATCGAATTCGGAGGTCCGGTGTAGTTTTAGGCTTGAATTGGCGAAGGTTGAATTTTGGCGAAAACCGGATGGTAGGTGATATTTTGATCCGTGGGTCGGAATGGAATTCCAACAATTTCTGTAGCTTCGTTATGTGATTTTGGATATGTCTGCAAATTTTCAGGTCATTCGGACATCGTTTGATCGGGTTTTGGATTGAATGTTAGTTTTGAAAGTTTTGAAAAACTTAGGCTTGAATTCGTGAGTAAATGGAGATTTTGATGTTTAGTATGGTGTTTTTATGATTGGAACAAGTCCGTATCATGTTTTGGAGTGCGTTGGTGGTTTTCGTTGGGGTCCCGGGGGCCTCGGGATGATTTCGGACCATCAACCGGGCTTGTGGGACTTGGCAAAAATCTGCAGAAAACTGCAGGTTTCTGCCCAGTCATTTTGACTTTCGCGTTCATGTGGCATGGGCCGCGTTCGTGAAAGCCAGGAAGATCAATGCATCGCGTTCGCGGTCGGGGAGTCGCGTTCGCGAAGGCCAGGGGTGTTGAGCATCGCGAATGCGTTGCTTGGGTCGCGTTCGCGTAGGGTCGTGGGTGTCATTCTTCGCGTTCGCGGGAGGTGTATCGCGAACGCGTAGAAGAAATCTGGGCGGCTAGGAGCTTGAACATCGCAAATGCGTGGGAGACGTCGCGTTCGCGAAGGGTAACTGGAATTGTGCATCGCGAACACGTGGTAAGCGTCGCGATCGCGAAGAGTAAGGAGGAGCTGTTCTTCGCGAACGCGTGGGAGCTCACGCGAACGCGAAGAACAAAAGTCTCTGGCAGTGAATAAAATCCAGAAGGAGAGAGGTTACGGGTTTACACCCCCAAAACATAATTTTGAGCCCTAGAGAGAAGAAAACTCGAGGAAATCACCTGAGAAGTCATCGGGTATTCGTCGGAGGTAAGATTCTTGACTCAAAAACATCATTTTATGGTAGTATTAACATCAATCTTCATGAAATTGGGTTGACATCTTGAAGAAATGTGACCCAAATATTTAAAACGGGATTTTGAATTTTGGGAGGCCATTTGAACTCCGATTTTGATAAATTTTATATGCACGGACTCGTGGCGAGATAAGGATCGCGTTGGTACTAATTTCGGAATTTTCCGAGCAGAGGGGCCCGGGGGCGGGTTTTACCAATTTAGTGTAATTATGCGAATTTCATATAAATTGAAGTGGGTTATGATTCCTTGACCCGTATTTGATATAATCATTGTTATTTGACTAGATTCTACACACGAGGCAACGAAATTCAAAGGAAAAGGCATCGCGGACGAGTCTACGACCGGCTAGAGGTGAGTAGTTTGTGTATATGGTAGCTTGAGGGTTCGAAACCCCGGCTTAGCACATTGTGACGCTAGTAGGGCGTGGCTCGCACACCGTGGCAGGTGCGGGATTGATTGTGACCGGGGATTGAGACTTGGTCCATCCCGGAAATGAATAATATGTTATTAGTATTGGTAAATACACTGTATTTGATAAAATTGTGGGCTGTAAGCCTTGTTTGGGGCCTTGTGCCGATTTGTAGCGTCCTTAGAGGACAATATTTATGTGATAGCTATAATTGCTTAAATCACTGATCTCAGTCCTGGAAATTAAAATCACCTTTTTGAAATGCTAAGTCACCGGCTTTTGCAAATTTAATAAAGAAAGTATTTTTCATAAATTATGAACTGGAAACTGGAATTAAGAAAAATGAACTCTTTTGTGACTTATTTGCTTATTGTGGACTGAGCATGGATCGGGCTGCACGCCCCAGTGGTTGATATGAGGATCGGGCTGCACACCGCAGCAGTATTGCGCTTGGGCTGTAGGAGCCCCTCCGGAGTCTGTACACACCCCCAGTGAGCGCCGTCGACGTTAAATCGGATCGGGCTACATGCCGTGGCGGTTATGTGCATTGCATAGCATCTTTATTTGTTGAATTACTCTGTGGTAGCTGTATTGTATTGTTGATGCTAGTTCGTAGGAGATTCGAACTGTAGTTTAGCTTCATTATGTGGTATTCAGTGGATTTCTTGCTTTCAGATACTTGTATATATTTATTACTCACTGAGTACTGAGTACTCACCCATACTCCCTGCACCTTTGTGTGCAGATTCAGGTATTCAGGATAAGTAGACGAGCATTCCAGCTTTTACAGAGTCATATCGAGTTGTTGAGGTAGCTGCCGACGTTCGCAGAACCTAGCTTCTCACCTCTTTTCAGTTGTTATTTTTATTTTGTATTCAGATTTGAGTATTTCTATACAGTACTCTCTATTCCTGTTGGGTTTTGCTAGAGGCTCTAGACTTGTGACTCCGGATCTTTGGGAGTGTCAGTATTTTGTTCTTTATTATTATTATTGGAGTTCTTAAACTCATATATTCTTCTTGGGTTGTCCATTTGGGACTGGTATTCGATGAAATCAGAAATGGTTGGTCTGGCTGGCCTAGCTTGATTGTTGGGCGCCATCACGACCGGATTTGGGTCGTGACATGAACATAGTGTAATAATGGTTTACAAGATACCAAATACGGAAAGAAATATCAATGCAGAATTCAAAACACAGTAAGAAGGAATATCGGGTCCTGCGGACTCTGCAGCTACCTCGAATATCCTATCGATGTCGCCTCGAACAACTACCGGATCACTGCTGAGAGGTACCTGGATCTGCACACAAGGTGCAGGGAGTAAAATGAGTACTGCCAGACTCAGTGGTAATAAACAGGGGTAAGACAGCGCAGATAAGAAATCCACAGTAAAGCACAATGTAAAGCTATACCAATTCCCTGTAACAGTTTAATACCAGCAGTAGAGAGAGCCAACAATATTAACAATAAGTACAACATCTAGCAGGTGTAGCTAAATGCAATGCAATGCATGAAATGACCGCTACGGCACGTAGCCCGATCCAATTTGGGTACCCGTGCTCACTGTGGGGGTTCAGACTCCGGAGGGGCTCCTACAGCCCAAGCACAGTATTACTGCGGCGTGCAGTCCGATCCAACATATATACCGCTGCGGCACGCAACCCGATCCACTACCAGTCAACTAATATGCAAATACAGCCTCGCAGGCTCAAAAGTAGTTTTGAAAACTCTTTTATCATTTTTCAGTTGGAAAACAGTAATATCATGTTTCAAAGTTTGGAAATAGCATGATAACAGAAATAGCTACGGACTGGTAGTAAACTAGCATGTCAATATCACCAGACAGTGATATCGATCCTCGCGGAATCCAATAACTGGCTCACATTCCCCAAGTATACTCAACCGTCCAAGAAGGAGGTTCAACGGCTCAAGAGTAGCCAATATCACAATATAGTATGCAACCATCCGAGAAGGAGGTTCGACGGCTCAAGAATAGCCTAATATCATAACACATTATCAACAAGTCGGACTAAGCCATAGTCCCCAATCACAATCGACCCCGCACTCACAAGAGAGTACGTGTCTCGCCGCTATACAGCGTCACAAAGTGGTATACCGGGGTTTCGAACCCGCTGGTCATCACCCACATCTACTACTCACCTCAATACAGCGCGACGACTACTCCGCAATGCCCTTGCCACGAGAATCAAGCTCCGCACGCGTAGAATCTGATCAAATATAGTAGAAATACAACAAATTAGGCCAATGGAACGACACCCAATCAATACAATTCGATTTACACTAAAAATGGCAAAGTTGCCAAAACTCGACTTTCGGTACGCTTCTCGAAAAATTACAAAAGGCACATATTCGGAATCCTCATTTCGATACGAGTCTAGGCATATAAAATTTACCAAAATCGGACTCCCTTTGCCCACTCAAATCAGTGTTCTTCTTCAATTTTAGGCCTAGGGCTAAATCCCACATTTAATCCTCCATTTTCATAGAAATAATCCCTGATTTCATGATAAAAGCGTGTAATTAAACCACGAAACTTACCTCCGACAATATCCTGATGATCTCCCAGCTATTTCCCTTCAATTCCTCTCTCTAGGCTTCAAAAATGGGGGTTTATGAAATGAAACCCGTATGTGAAATGTTTCTGGTTTTAATTCACTGCCTGGCCTATTTACTCTACGCGATCGCAACACTGGGCTTGCGATCGCGATGCACAAATCCTGGGCTGCCAACTTTTCCTCTACGCGATCGCGTGAACCTGGACGCGATCGCAGTGACCTACTTAGCGACCCTACGCGATCGCATCAATAAACCCGCGATCGCGATGCACAACCAGTCGACCTTACACGATCGCATCACTCTTCCCGCGATCGTGCAGAACAAATTTTCCTGCCTCCCTTCTGATACACTACGCGATCGCTGTCTCAACCTTGCGATCACAGAGCTTCCCAGATTTACCCTACGCGATCGCAGACATAGCTTCGCGATCGCGAAGCACAAAAATTCTCCGCATTTATTGCAGCAGAAATAGCAGTGCCTTTGGCACAAATTGGTCCGTTTGGACCCCCGAATTCATCCCGAGGCCCCCGGGACCCCAACGAAAACCAGCAACACATCACATTACCTCATTCAAACTTGCTCGTAACATAAAAACACCATCGTAAATATCATAATCACCCATTACACACGGATTCAAGCCTAAGTTTCTTCAAAACTTCCAAAACTAACATTCGATCAAAAACCTGACCAAACGACGTCCGAATGACCTGAAACTTTGCAGACATATCCAAAATCACATAACAAAGCTACAGGAATTGTCGGAATTCCATTCCGACCCCCGGATCGAAATCTCACCTACCGATCGGATTTCGCCAAAATTCAACCTTAGCCAATTCAAGCCTATTTCTACACCGGACCTCCAAATTCAATTCCGATTGCTCCCCTAAGTCACAAATCACCTTCTGGAACTAACCGAATCATCAGAATCCGATTCTGAGCCCTCTAACCAAATAGTCAACTCCGGGTTGACTTTCCTTATTCAAGTTTCCTTCAAAAAGGCTATATGCCTCATTTTAATCCAATTCACTCCTAATCTAGCTGAATCAGGTCCAATAGATTGACTATGATTATTCAACTCAACATGTAAATGTGACGACCCGGCCCGTCGTCACGGGAATTACCACCCCGTTATGTTGTAATTACATGTTTTATGCTTTTATATCCAGTGTTAGAGTCTATCGGGTGAGTTAGGAGTGAATTGGATTGAAAATGAGGCATATAGCCTTTTTGAAGGAAACTTGAATAAGGAAAGTCAACCCATAGTTGACTATTTGGTTAAAGGGCTCGGAATCAGATTTTGATGATTCGGTTAGTTCCGAGAGGTGATTTGTGACTTAGGGGAGCAATCGGAATTGAATTTGGAGATCCGATGTAGAAATAGGATTGAATTGGCTAAGGTTGAATTTTGGCGAAATCCGATCGGTAGGTGAGATTTCGATCCGGGGGTCGGAATGTAATTCAGACAATTCCTGTAGCTTTGTTATGTGATTTTGGATATGTCCGCAAAATTTCAAGTCATTCGGACGTCGTTTGGTCGGGGTTTTGATCGAATGTTAGTTTTGGAAGTTTTGAAGAAACTTAGGCTTGAATCCGTATGTAATGGGTGATTATGATGTTTACGATGGTGTTTTTATGTTACGAGCAAGTTTGAATGAGGTAATGTGATGTGTTGGTGGTTTCGTTGGGGTCCCAGGGGCCTTGGGATTAATTCGGGGGTCCAAACAGACCAATTTGTGCCAAAGGCACTACTGTTTCTGCTGCAATAAATGCAGAGAATTTTTGTGCTTCGCGATCGCGAAGCTATGTCTGCGATTGCGTAGGGTAAAGATGGGAAGCTCTGCGATCGTAAGGTTGAGACTGTGATCGCGTAGAGTATCGGAGGGAGGCCGGAAAATTTGTTCTTCGCGATCGCGGGAAGAGTGATGCGATCGCGTAAGGTCGACTGGTTGTGCATCGCGATCGCGTAGGGTCGCTATGTGGGTCACTGCGATCGCGTCCAGGTTCACGCGATCGTGTAGAGGAAAAGTTGGCAGCCTAGGATTTGTGCATCGCGATCGCAAGCCCAGTGCTGCGATCGCGTAGAGTAAATCGGCCAGGCAGTGAATTAAAACCAGAAACATTTCACTTACGAGTTTCATTTCATAAACCCCCATTTTGAAGCCTAG